>JBBDGP010001020.1:0-67500 GCA_037952835.1 Lithobates septentrionalis
CAGGCAATAGAAGATTATAGGACCCCCAGGCTTACAGGTGGCCTCCATGCCAGGAGTAAGTAACAAACAAAACAACATATAGAGTACAGAAGTCAGGATGAGCGCCACACTCACATCAGAGTCCTCCCTTACACCAAAGTCCCAACATTCTCCCTATAATCACAGTCCGCAGAGTCCTACCTTATGGCAGAGCCCCCAGTGTGTCACCTTCTATTAGTGTCCCCTTACACACACCTTTGCACCTTAGTGCCTGGAGTGGCAGGCAGCTGGCAGGAAAAGGCCTTTAAATTAGAAAAAAAAAATCCACTTGTTGCAGGCTCTGAACTGCGCAAGTGAGTCTTAGAGCAAGCGAAATATTGAACTGCTGTGGTCGGCCTCAGATCTGGCAGTGGGGAGTATGAATAAAAGCCATGCTTGATGTGTGCCACATCACCGCGCAGGCACGCACCCAGACCTGCCCTGCTGCCTGATCCGAGGCCGGGCTCAGCAGTTCACCATTCAGCTGCCTCCGAATGGCAACAAGTGGATTTTTCACGGGCACTGGGATTGTTAGATCGACTTCTGTTTAGCGGCAGTAGGCACAAATGAAACATACAGTATACACATACACATAGACACACACACACATTATACATATATACACATAGACACCAGTGGCAGCTGGTGCTCAAAATTTTTTGGGGGGCGCAATCAAACTGAAAAAAAAAAAACATCAATTGCAGCAAGTGTGCCCATCAAACGCAGCTACTGTGCCCATCAAACGCCGCCACTGTGCCCATCAAGTGCAACCACTGTGCCCATCAAGCACAGCCACTGTGCCCATCAAGCGCAGCCACTGTGCCATCAAACGCAGCCACTGTGCCATCAAACGCAGCCACTGTACCATCAAACGCAGCCACTGTACCCATAAATTGCCGCCACTGTACTCATAAATTGCCGCCACTGTACTCATAAATTGCCGCCACTGTACCCATCAAACGCAGCTACTGTGCCCATCAATTGCCGCCACTGTGCCCATCAAGCGCAGCCACTGTGCCATCAAATGCAGCCACCATGCCATCAAACGCAGCCACCGTGCCATCAAAAGCAGCCACTGTACCCATAAATTGCCGCCACTGTGCCCATCAAACGCAGCCACTGCACCCATAAATTGCCGCCACTGTGCCCATCAAACGCAGCCACTGTGCCCATCAATTGCTTCTTACTGTGCCCCATCAAATGCTGCCAGTCTGCCCATCAATTGCTGCTACTCTGCCCCATCAAATGCTGCCAGTGTGCCTATCAATTGCTTCTACTGTGCCCCATCAAATGCTGACAGTGTGTCCATCAATTGCCGCTACTGTGCCCCATCAAATGCTGCCAGTGTGCCCATCAATTGCCCCTACTGTGCCCCATCAAATGCTGCCAGTGTGCCCATCAATTGCCGCTACTGTGTCCCATCAAATGCTGCCAGTGTGCCCATCAAATGCTGCCAGTGTGCCCATTAAATGCCGCTACTGTGCCCCATCAAATGCTGCCAGTGTGCATCGCTTGGCACTTACCTGTCTTGCAGCGGGTCAGCGGCGGTGTCCTGCACGCTCCTCGATGTCTTCTTCCGTCCTCTCTATCAGGCGTCCAATCACAGCGCCTGGCGCTTCAGCCAATCAGGTGACAGGTAACAGACGCGAGCACCTGATTGGCTGAGAGGCGGTTCAGTGTTAGCAAAGTGAATTCCTTCCCTTTGCTAACACACAGCTGAGTGAACAGTGAACGCCCAGCATGGCGCCCGCTGTTCACCTTTTTGGGCGCCTATTAGAGCCTACGGCTCTAATCAGGTGCTTCCCAAAAACACCCCCGTCGCTGTAATTCAGGTGCCCGGCGCCAGAAAAGGGGCCGGGCACCTGAATAGGGGGTGTCAGCAGCGACCATAGATAGATTCATGCAATGCATGAATCTATCTATGGTGATAGAGAGGTGCCAGGAGAGAGGGGGCAGTGCCCATGCGCCCCTTATGGACGCACCACCACTGATAGGCACACAGTATACATATACACATAGACACACAGTATACATATACACATAGACACACAGTATACATATACACACAGACACACACCATACATATATACACACAGACACACACCATACATATATACATATACACACAAACACACACCAGCACTTTTCACCCAAAAATCAGCCTAAAAGAAACACACTGCTGCCCCCATCTCCTGGCATGCTGGGACTTGTAGTGCCCCAGCAGCTCACAGACACTTTAGGTGGTAATGCAGGAGAGGAGGGGACTGTGTCTTGGTGGGCAGGTGATGAGTAGGGAGGTGTAGCAGAGATTGGGGGAGAAGTTCAGAACATCCTTCCTCCAGAAGCATGGCACTTCTCACACAGAAAATCGATCTAACAGCTTCAGAGACAGGGGGAGCCCTGCTAGAGGAAAAACACATCCTCCCCCTGCCTCCTGCTCACCAGGGTAAGTACTGACAAAAATACAATCAGTTCAGCTCAGCAAGCTTACCTTCCAGCAGGTTGCAGCCCTTCCCACACTGCAGGCTGTGTCCCCTCCTCCCTCTCCTCTCCTCTAGCTGTCAGCAATCTCCTGCTCTGAAATCAAATGAGCCGCGATGAGGAAGGGGGCGCGTACACTATGTTCCCATTGGCTAAGGAGGCAGTACAGAGGCGGGGCAGCTATAACCTCGTTTTTTTAACAGCAAAATGATGTCGGCAAGTGACATTTCAGGGACAGATGTAAAAAAAACACTGATTTTTACATACTGTCCCTGCTTTTAGTGAGGCTGTCCACTCTGATGGGGCCCCCTAGTGGCTTGAGGCCCTCGGTCCGTGCCCGAGTGCCCGAATGGTCAATTCGCCCCTGCACGCTCGTTTTGATTTAAGCCAGCTGAGGTGTTCCACTCCCGAGGCTCCGGTAAGAAAGCTCCTGTATTCTGTGACGTCACCACGTACCAGCCTGCAGGACAAGTTCTGGGGCTGTTTCTGTGTTTTGCCTTCTTACCTTAATTTTCTTGTAAGTGCAATAAGATACTTTTAAATAAATGACAATTTTTACATACTACACCATGAAGTTTCTCCCTTCTTGAAATCCTTTTTGTTGGAGAGCATCTATAGCAGAATGATCGGTGGAGCCGGAGATATATTAGAAACATATCGTATCGAGGCACAGCTAATACCTTACAGAGAAGGAGCTTTCTTACTGGAGCCTCAGGAGTGGAACACCTCAGCTGGCTTAAATCAAATTGAGCGTGTTAGATCCCTATAATCTGGGATCCAGCCTTTCTGGTAAGAGGCGCATAGTTCTTTTTGTGTGGGAGAGAGCACCGTATGGAGCATCGATGTTTTAGGAATCCACTTAAAGAGCACTTTATGGACACTTTTTTTGTATTTGTCACTTACCTGGGGAAGAGATGGCGCCAGGATGCACAATATGGGAAGAAGACAAGCCGTTGGATGCAGTGTGATGCTTTGGGCAATGTTCTGGTGGGAAACATTGGCCCCTGCCATTCATGTGAATGCTACTTTGACACATACTACCTACCTAGACATTGTTGCTGACCAAGTACATCTCTTCATGGAAATAGTATTCCCTAATGCAGTAGGCTGTTTTAGCAGGATAATGCGCCCTGTCACACTGCAAAAATCATTCAAGAATGGTTTGAGAAACACAAAAACGAGTTAGGCCATAGATGGTGCTATTTTCTTTCCTGCAACCAGGGGTTACAGGAAAGAAAATGACTCAATTACCCCATCAACACAGTCAGTGTTGCTGGTGAAATCCCTCCGGTGTAGCTATTGTGTTCTCCCAGCAGGGAAAGCTCTGTGAGAACACAATGATTATTGCTAGCGCATATAGCCGCTGGTAATAATTACATTCTGAAAATCCAACATGATGGTTGTATGCAAGTTGATTGATGGATCAACTTGGGTACATTCAGCCTGCCCACAGATGGTTAGAATCTCGTCTAGCTCCTGCTGAACTATGGCCGGCTTATGGCTTCATGTACACACAGCCTACTTTGACCACCGGCAACAGGAAAACACAAATTGTGGCGCGGTTTTGCCTCGGTTTGTGTTTTCCAGCAGCCGGCGGTCAAAACTTTCCTATCCTGAACGTGATTCATTCTGTGTTCAGGAGAGGGAGGTTTAGGGAGTTTGAAGTTCCTCTAACCGCAGCAGCTCCTAAACTCTGGTAAAAGCCTATCTGTACATTGACACAGAGGCTTTTATGGAGTTGAGTTTAGGAGCTTTTGCAAAAAAACGCCAAAAGCTCCTAAACTCAAGTTTGGGAGCTGTAGTTTACATGAAGCTATAGAGGTGTTGGTTTGGCTTCCAGATTCTCCAGATCTCATCAAATTGAGCAACTGTTGGATGTGCTTGAAAAACAAGTCCAATATATGGAGGCCCCACCTTGCAACTTACAGGACATAAAGGATCTGCTACTGACAGCTTGGTACCAAATACCACAGCATACCTTCAGAAGTCTAATGGAGGCCATACCTCCTTGACTAGTCAGGGCTGCTTTGGTGGCAAAAGGGGGACCTACTCAATATTAGGTGGGTAGTCAAAAAGTTATGGTTGATCGGTGTATACTAAGCAGAAACACTCAATGCCAAAGGGCAGCCGCAAAAGCAGAAATAATTTTTGGATGAATGGGAAGAAAGATAGAATTGTGTAATTTAAATTCAGTATTGCGCATGTGCCCTGTCAAAAGCAAGGAAGTAAACAAAAGGGAAATTATTCAGTTGATCTGGTCCACGTACCAGACCATGTTACCCTTCATATATTTTTAACAATGAAAGTACACATACTTTATGTAATAATAATTAACTGTGACTGTTAAAGTTTATATCCTTTTATTTAATTTTGCTGAATTCTCAGTATATACAACCTTTGTACTCTAAATAGAACAGGTACTGGGTGTTTACAAGCTCGTAATTTCTTTTACAATTGTTTGAGATCAATAAAATGAGGTAAAAAAAAAAGAAAATGGGAAATTGTTTTAGTATGGAGGAAGAAGTTACTTATTATCTTACCGCCCCCCTAAAAATCGCAATTCTTCACCATCCCAGCTTGAGTCATGTGACTGAACATTGATGATGGATGAGCAGTGAGGGTGTAGAAATTCTAAACTCAACATTTTTGTAGCTGTTGGAGGAATTCTTTCCCTCCCATGATGTAAAATTGGCCATGGTTTAGGAAAGGAATCTGTACTTTTTTGATTTGACTGCAAATTTGGTAGGATTTAAATTATAACGAAACCTTCTACATTGGCCACCAATAAAAGGAGGTACATTTGCAATGACTACCATAGTAAAGAGCCCTTCTACACTGACCAGCAATACATGGAGGCATGCTTCCACTGACTACCAATTTAAGAGGTCCTTTCTCCAATGACCACCAAAATATGGGGTCATTTTCCTTGAGCACCATTGTAAGGAACGCTTCAACACTGACATCCAATTTAAGGGACAACGATTGTAAAGGTGCCATTCTACCACGACCACCAATGTAAGGGGGCCATTCTACATCATACACCAAAATACAAAGGCGCATTTCCAGTGACCACCAATGTAAGAGCCCCTCCTTCGCTGACCACCAATGTAAGGGGTCCTTTCTCCAAAGTCCATCAACATAAGAGGCACTTTCAATTGCAACAAGGATGGCCATCGACCATGACCACCAATGTAAGGAGGAATGGGGTCACCTTTCCCTTGACCACCAGTGTAAGGAGGCCCTTAAACACTGAAACTAATGAAAGAATGCACTTTCCATGGATCACCAATGTAAGGGGGCTCTTCTGCATTGAACACCAATAAAAGGAGGCACATTTCCAGTGACCACTAATGTAAGGGGTCCTTCTGCACTGACCATCAATATACAGTATAGAGGCACGTTTTCACAGACAACTAATGTAAGGTGTGCTTTCTCCAATGGCCACCAATATAAGAGGTAATTTTACACCAACCATTAGTGTAAGGGGCCCTTCAACAATGACATCCAATATAAGGGGCACTTTCCATTAACAACTATTGTAAGGGTGCCCGTCTACAATGACCACCAATGTAAGGGGGCCCTTCTACAGTATACACCAATATACAAAGGCACATTTCCAGTGACCACCAATATAAGGGCCCCTTCTTCAATGACCACTAACATAAAGGGTCACCTTTCCCTTGACCACCAGGGTAAGGAGGCCCTTCAGCGCTGACAACTAATGTAAGGATGCACTTTCCATGGACCTCCAATGTAAGGGGGTGCTTCTACATTGAACACCATTATAAGGAGGCACAATAAGGAAGCACATTTCCAGTGACCAATAATGTAATGGGTCCTTTTGCACTGACCATCAATATATGGAGGCTTGTTTCCACAGACCACTAATGTAAGGGACCCTTATACACTGTCTATCGTGTAAAGAGGTCACTTCAACACTGACAACCATTATAAAGTTTCACTTTCCATGGACCACCAATGTAAGAGTGCCCATTTACCATGACCAGCAATGTAATAAGGGGGCCCTTCTACACTGGCCACAAGTGTAGGAAGTCCTTTCTCAAATGACTGCCAATATAAAGAAGGCACTTTTCCACAGAACACCGGCATAAGAAGGGACCTTTAACACTGACAACTAATGTAAGCAAGCCCTTCTACACTGACAGTCAATGTAATAGGGCCCTTCAACACTAATAACCATTATAAGGAGGCACTTTTCCATAGACCACCAATGTAAAATGGCCCCTTCTACACTGACATCTAATTTTGGGTGGGCCCTTCTCCATTGACCCCTAATATAAAAAGGTCCTTCTACACTGCCAATGTAAGGACTCTGTTGCCCACTGAACCCCAATATAAGGAGGCACTTTCCACTGACCACCTTCATAAGGGGGGTGGGGGTTGGGGGGTGGTGTTTAACACTAAAAATCAATGTAAGAGTGCACTGACAACCAATGCATTGGAGCACTACACTGTCCACCGATGTAATAAAGTGCCTTTTACTCCGACCGCCAATGTCAGGAAAAAAACATAGTTTTTATTATCTCTGTTCTTTTTATGGTGGTCTTTATTATTTGTTTCATTTCATTATTATTACCTTTCATGAATTATGGTCTACATTTCACGAATTAAGGTCTTCATTTCATGAATTATGGTCTCTAGAACAGAGGAATGGTAACAAAAATTACCTGTCCTGGGTTTCAAATACCTAGTAACACAATATTCTTGTATCCATTATTATATCTGCGACCTATTCACCATTCTAAACAGTGGGCTGGAGATATAATCACTTCTCAGGAGTTCCCTGAGACCTGAAAGGTAATTCAATGATTCAACCACAGTAAACAGTTTATGAAATTCCCTCGAGGTGTCCAGGTTTCCTCCTACTATTTGCACAATGCATTGGCACTGGATAAACATGGGAACAGATATCAATTACAAAGTAATTAATGCAGCAAATGACAATTTATATAATAATCCATCACACACCATCCAGAGTCTGTATAAATTATATTTAGCAGGAATATCACCTCCATAAAAGAAGAAAAACACTTACAAAAAGTCCTACAAAGTAAACTGAAGTGCTTCATAAGCTCTATGGGATATATTTCAATTTATTTTAGGAAGGCTTTGAACCTAATGACATTGGCCATACAAGCCAGCAGCCTGCCCGACAATCTTTTTTTCCTTCCCTATGTATTTCACTTTATTTTAGGAAGGACCATGAACTCATTGACATTAACCTTAGAAGCCCATGGCCTTACCAATAACCTATCTTTCCCTGTCTATGTTTTTCAATGTATTTTTAGGAAGGCCTGCGAACTCAGTGGCATCTGCCTGAAAATAGTCTAAACCTGATCAATAACCTGTTTGTTAACCAGTTCCCATCCGGGCTAATTCTGACACTTCTCTCCTACATGTAAAAATCTACTTTTTTTTTTGGCTAGAAAATCACTTAAAACCCCCAAACATTATATATATCTAGATATAGATATATATCTATAGCTATAAATATATATATATATATATACATATAATCTCACAAAAGTGAGTACACCCCTCACATTTTTGTATATATTTTTATATCTTTTCGTGTGACAACACTGAAGGAATTACACTTTGCTACAATGTAAATTAATGAGTGTACAGCTTGTATAACAGTGTAAATTTGCTGTCCCCTCAAAATAACTCAACACACAGCCATGTCTAAGGCCTCGTGTACACTGCTGCTGGTAAACAGACATTTAGGAGCTCAGCGTCATATCCAGAGGTTATCTTTGGGAAATAGACGTATGAGTGCTGTCAGCATTGCTGCAGAGGTTGAATTGGTGGGGGGGTCAGCCTGTCAGTGCTCAGACCATACGCCAAACACTGCATCAAATTGGTCTGCAAGGCTGTCATCCCAGAAGGAAGCCTCTTCTAAAGATAATGCACAAGAAAGTCCACAAACAGTTTGCTGAAGACAAGCAGACTAAGGACATGGATTACAGAAACCATGTTCTGTGGTCTGATGAGACCAATATAAACTTATTTGGTTCAGATGGTGTCAAGCGTGTGTGGCAGCAACCAGGTGAGGAGTACAAAGACAAGTGTGTCTTGCCTACAGTTAAGCATGGTGGTTGGAGTGTCATGGTCTGGGGCTGCATGAGTGCTGCCAGCACTGAGGAGCTACAGTTCATTGAGGGAACCATGAATGCCAACATGTACTGTGACATACTGAAGTAGAGCATGATCCCCTCCCTTCGGAGACTGGGCCACATGGCAGTATTCCAACATAATAACGACCCCAAACACACCTCCAAGATGACCACTGCATTGCTAAAGAAGCCGAGGGTAAAGGTGATGGACTGGCCAAACATGTCTCCAGACCTAAACCCTATTGAGCATCTGTGGGGCATCCTCAAACGGAAGGTGGAGGAGCGCAAGGTCTCTAACATCCACCGGCTCTGTGATGTCATCATGGAGGAGTGGAAGAGGACTCCAGTGGCAACCTGTGAAGCTCTGGAAAACTCCATGCCCAAGAGGGTTAAGGCAGTGCTGGAAAATAATGGTGGCCACACAAAATATTGACACTTTGGGCCCAATTTGGACATTTTCACCTAGGGGTGTACTCACTTTTGTTGCCAGCGGTTTAGACATTATTGGCTGTGTGTTGAGTTATTTTGAGGGGACAGCAAATTTACACTGTTATACAAGCTGTACACTCACTGCTTTACATTGTAGTAGGTTTAAGTCAGGGCTCTGGCTGGGCCATTCAGGAACAGTCACGGAGTTGTTGTGAAGCCACTTCTTCGTTATTTTAGCTGTGTGCTTAGGGTCATTGTCTTGTTGGAAGGTAAACCTTCGGCCCAGTCTGAGGTCCTGAGCACTCTGGAGAAGGTTTTCGTCCAGGATATCCCTGTACTTGGCCGCATTCATCTTTCCCTCAATTGCAACCAGTCATCCTGTCCCTGCAGCTGAAAAACACCCCCACAGCATGATGCTGCCACCACCATGCTTCACTGTTGGGACTGTATTGGACAGGTGATGAGCAGTGCCTGGTTCTCTCCACACATACCGCTTAGAATTAAGGCCAAAAATTCTATCTTGGTCTCATCAGACCAGAGAATCTTATTTCTCACCATCTTGGAGTCCTTCAGGTGTTTTTTTTAGCAAACTCCATGCAGGCTTTCATGTGTCTTGCACTGAGGAGAGGCTTCCGTCGGGCCACTCTGCCATAAAGCCCGGACTGGTGAAGGGCTGCAGTGATGGTTGACTTTCTACAACTTTCTCCCATCTCCCGACTGCATCTGTGGAGCTCAGCTACAGTGATCTTTGGGTTCTTCTTTACCTCTCTCACCAAGGCTCTTCTCCCCGATAGCTCAGTTTAGCCGGACGGTCAGCTCTAGGAAGGGTTCTGATCGTCCAAAACGTCTTTCATTTAAGAATTATGGAGGCCACTATGCTCTTAGGAACCTTAAGCGCAGCAGAAATTTTTTTGTAACCTTGGCCAGATCTGTGCCTTGCCACAATTCTGTCTCTGAGCTCTTCAGGCAGTTCCTTTGACCTCATGATTCTCATTTGCTCTGACATGCACTGTGAGCTGTAAGGTCGTATATAGACAGGTGTGTGTCTTGCCTAATCAAGTCCAATCAGTATAATCAAACACAGCTGGACTCAAATGAAGGTGTAGAACCATCTCAAGGATGATCAGAAGAAATGGACAGCAGCTGAGGTAAATATATGAGTGTCACAGCAAAAGGTCTGAATACTTAGGACCATGTGATATTTCAGTTTTTCTTTTTTAATAAATCTGCAAAAATGTCAACAATTCTGTGTTTTTATGTGAATATGGGGTGCTGTGTGTACATTAATGAGGAAAAAAATGAACTTAAATGATTTTAGCAAATGGCTGCATTATAACAAAGAGTGAAAAATTTAAGGGGGTCTGAATACTTTCCATCCCCACTGTATATATATATATATATATATATATATATATATATATATATATATATATTTGCAGAGGCCCTAGAGAATAAAATGGTGGGTGTTGCAAAGTTTTTTGTCGCACAGTATTCGCACAGCGGTTTTTCAAACGCAATTTTTGGGGAAAAATACCCTTTTAACACAATATAATACCTATTTTTTGTAAAATATAAAAAGATGATGTTACGCCAAGTAAAAAAATACCTAAAATGTTGCACTTTAAAATTGCGTCCGCCCATGGAATGGCAGTAAACTACGTACATAAAATTCTCCATAGGCGACACTTTAAACGCCGTTTCAGGTTACCAGCTTAGAGTTACACAGGAGATATGGTGCTACAATTATTGTTCTTACTCTGATGTTCGTGACAATACCTCACGTGTGGTGTGATCACCGTTTACATATGCGTGCTGGAGTAATGTATGTGTTCACATTTTCACGTAAGCACGGGGGGACGGGTGCGCTTAAAATTTTTTCTTCTTCTTATTATTATTCATTTTATCCAAAACTTTTTTTTTACACTGTCTCTAATTTTTTATTTTTTTGTATTAACTTTATTGCTATCACAAGGGATGAACATCCCCCCTTGTGACAGCATGGGCAGTGACAGGTCCTCTTTATGAAGAGATATGAGGTCTATAAGACCCCAAATCTCTCCTTTGGCCTCCAATGCAGCCAATCAGACACAGATAGGTCTGATTGGCTGCTTCCCTGACCGGGCGGAACCGGAAGTGGCAACATACTCGCCTCTTGCGGTTTCCGGGGTCACAGAGAGGGAGGAACGTCAGTTCCTCTCTCTCTGTGTAGCCTTAGCCGCTGTTTGCATCGCTCTTGGGCTCCGTGATCGGCAGAGCCCGGGAAAGGCAGCAGCGGGAGGGGGGGTTTGAGCTATTCCGCCACCTGCTGAAGTGATCGAATAGCAAATCACATCTGCAGTACAGGGAAATGCAGGCTGAAAATGTTAATTTTAACCACTGCAAACTGAGGATGTCCGTGGATGTCCTACGGTCGGTAAGTGGTTAAAGGCATACTCCACCTTTCCAAACATGTTACCTGGCTGCATTCCTCAACCCATAACCTGCATCCCCATATACTTTACCTACTTGCCTACTGGGCACTTTCACCCCCTTCCTGCCTAGGCCAATTTTCAGCTTTTAGCGTTGTCACACTTTGAATAACAATTTCGTAGTCATGCGACACTGTACTCATATGACATTTTTATCATGTTTTTCAAACAAATAGAGCTTTCTTTTGGTGGTATTTAATCACCTCTGAGTTTTTTATTTTTTGTAAAAAAAAATGAAAAAAGACAGAAAATTTTGAGGAAAAAAAAAAGTTTCTGTCAGTAAATTTTGAAAATAAGTAATTTTTCTCCTTCACTGATGTGTGCTGATGAGGCGGCACTAATGGGCACTGATGAGGAGGCACTAATATGCCGCACTGATAGGTGGCACTTGTATGCGGCACTGATAGGTCGCACTGATGGGCATTGATAGGCAGCACTGGTGTGCAATGATAGGCAGCACTGACAGGCACTAATGGGTGGCTCTAATGAGCAAGCACTTAAAGGCAACAACGACTGGCATCACTAATGGGCACTGATTGGTGTAACTGATGGGCACTGCTGGGGCTGTACTGTAATCAGGGCACTGATGATCAGTGCCCTGATTACCTGTAAATGTCTCCCCTGCAAGGAGGTGCCGCTGATCGGCTCTCCTTGCCACACACTCTGTCAGTGTGAGCCGAGGAGAGCCGATAAATGGCACTTCCATGTTTACATGTGACCAGCTGTGATTGGACACAGCCGATCACATGAGTAAAGAGCCGCGTCATCAGCTCTGAGATCAGGGTCGCGCCATGTCCTAGGAACACAGGATGACCATTGCGCTGCGCCCCCACGGGCGCGCGAGTGTGGCGGATCTGGGGCGCTGTCATATGACATTATCCCAGAACGAGAGTGAGTCCCGCCCATCGTCATTTTACTGTACAGCGGGCAGGAAGTGGTTAATCATGAGCTTTGACGTCACCGCCCATCCTCTTCCAATGAATAAATGCCTTGCACTCACTGAGAAGATGCAAAGATTTCCCTGAGGCTGGGTTCACACTGCAGCACGCTCAGGCTCACAGCAGGAGTCTGGTGCGTCTCCATTCACAGTTTCAGGTCCAATTTCAGCCCAAATTTTTGGCTGAATTCGGACCTGAAACAGACCAAAAGACGCACAGGGCTCTGGTGCATTTCGCACCGGAGCCACTGCGGAGATGTGTGAACCGGCTCCATAGAGAGCCAGTCACAATCTCCTGCTATGCGAATTGGATGTGTAAAAACCCGCATCCAATTTGCATAGATGTGAATCCAGCCTTAAAGTAGCCGACCTCCTGTGTTCACAATGCAGCAGGGCAGCCACTCAGCATGGGACCTAGAAGCTAGTGTAGATCACTGGAGTAGCGGTATCTACTACACTGATTTCCAGCTTGTAGAGGGATCTCATAGGTATACTATATATGTACATATTTACATTGATCCAAGCTGGACCAATGTAACTCTGTAAAAGAGATGTGCTGAATGGAAAAAATTTGTTATGTTAAGTTAATAAATTTGTTTAATCACAATCGTTATGATTTGTTTTCGGATATCGTTTTGATACTCTGATTCATTTTATATATTCATTCTTCCGAATCAGTTTGTATTGAGGAAACTATTTTTGAAGATTGGCTATTTTTGTTTTATTTTGTTATTTCAGGAGATTACTTATGTACTCTTTTGTGTTGGATGGAGGTGGATCCATCAGAATCTCAGAATCATAACATAACAAATGGAACAAAATTAAAAGAGAAGTATTGAATTTTTTTGAAGAATCAGACTTACCTAGCTGTCCCCCACCCAGAGACATTGATAAGGCAGTACAGCCAGCCCTCCTGTACTGGGCCTGGACCCCATCAGGAATCTGCTGAACAGGAGATCCGGCTGTACTGTCTTATTGCAGACACCAATCCTCTTCTGCCTCCCCTTGCAGCACTGCCAGCTTCTCCTCTTCTTTCTTCCTCTGGCTGCACTGCAGGGGGATTAGGTCTACTACATGCGCCCCTTCCATCTGCTGTCCGGTCCCCCCTGTGTGCCCCTTTCCCCCCGCAGTGCTGCCAGCTTCCCTTCTCTCCTAACCGGAAGCTGCTGCGGGCACACAGGGGGATGGTTCAGGATGGAGAGCGGGGGAGGGGCCGGTAAATATGTAATTTTCTGGCCCCTTCCATTCCTGAATGAACACAGCGAGTCATCGACACCAATCACTCCTGTGTCCATTCCCCATTTTGCTTCAGTTTGTGAATGAGCAGGAAGCCTCAGAGCGCTTCCTGTTCACTCATCTGTGCAGCTGAATATACAGAGAAATGGACTGATAAATCTATGTTCTCAGTCACTTTCGGTCGAGCAAGGGGGCCCTGTCAGGTAGGCTGTATGGGGCCCCATGATCGCTCTGTTCTCAGAGCTCAATGAGCAGAGAGTCTCTGCTCTACCCCGCCCCCCTGCGCTCACTGGAATACTGGGCTATGGAGGGGGCGGAAGTTGCTGGCGCAGGAGCTCAGCAGCTCGCTAAGAGGCTGAGCCAGGTGACGGTCCAGTGTTGTGGGCAGATCTCGACTTTATTATTGCGATCTTGCCCGAGCCTGGACCAGCTTTTTCAGCCGACTGCTGAAAACAGGTGACAGAAGTGCAGAACGAACTATACTCCTGTGATCCACAGAAGTTCAGCCAAACAAGCTTCGGCTGTACAGTACTTCTCCTTTAATTTCAATTTAATTTGTTATGTTATAATTCGGAGATTTTGATGGATCCACCTCCATCCAACCCAAACTAGGAATCATCATCCTATTTCACTTTTATCCCTTACTGTATTTATTGTAATATGTTTCCATTTCATATGTACTGCATTTTTTATAATGAAAAACGTTAAAGCAACATAAAAACAAAATGGATCCGAATCAATTTGGATCAATCGTTGTGTCGTTATGTTTTTGGGGTGATTCAAACGTTAAAGTGCTTCTAAAGGTTGAAGGTTTTTTACCTCCATTGGCTCCCACTGCTGTCAATCACAGCCAGTGAGCTAATGAGGACAGAGCAGGGGGTGGGGCTGAGCCATGGCTCTATGTGTCGTATGGACACATAGAGCAGTGGCTTGGGAATGAGCACGCAGCGGTGTCATCAGGGCAAGCGGCTTTCTCTGGGTGCACTGCTCTAGGGGGAGGAGCTAGGAGCGCCTGTGGGGGACACGAAAAAGAAGAGGATGGGAGCTGCTCTGAGCAAAACCACTGCACAGAGCAGCTATGTGTGACATGTTTGTTATTAAAAAAAAAACAAAGCTTTAATACCACTTTAACATAAGGTCCGAATTAACAGGGGCCACCTTCACTACCTATAGAGGAGACAGTATGGGCCCCTTCCTCTACCGAAGTGGGATCACCTTCAATACCCATAGAGGAGACAATATGGGCCCCTTCCTCTACCGAAGAGGGGCCACCTTCACTACCCATAGAGGAGACAGTATGGGCCCCTTCCTCTACTGAAGAGGGGCCACCTTCACTACCCATAGAGGAGACAGTATGGGCCCCTACCTCTTTTGAAGAGGGGCCACCTTCACTACCCATAGAGGAGACAGTATGGGCCCCTTCCTCTACTGAAGAGGGGCCACCTTCACTACCCATAGAGGAGACAGTATGGGCCCCTTCCTCTATTGAAGAGGGGCCACCTTCACTACCCATAAAGGAGACAGTATGGCCCCCTTCCTCTACCGTAGAAGGGCCACCTTCATTACCCATAGAGCAGACAGTATGGGTCCTTTCCTCCAACAAAGAGGGGCCACCTTCACTACCCATAGAGGTGACAGTATGGGCCCCTTCCTGAACCAAAGAGGGACCACCTTCACTACCCATAGAAGAGACAACATGGGCTCCTTTTCTGTACTGGTGAGGGGCCCCTTTCATTATCTATAGAGGGGACAGTATGGGCCTCTTCCTGTACAGCTGAGAGGCCACCTTTACTATCCATAGAAAAGACAATAAGGGTCCCTTTTCTGTGCTGGTGAGGGGCAACTTTCACTACCCATAGAGAAGACAATATGGGCCCCTTTGCATACTGGTGAGAGGCCACCTTCACTATGTATAGAAGAGAGAGCATGGGCTCCTTTCCCTACCGAAGAGGGTCACCTTTACTACCTATAGAGAAGACAGCATAGGCCCTTTTCACTACCCATAGAGGAGACAGTATGGGCCCCTTCCTGTACTGGTGAGGGGCCACCTTCGCTACCTATAGAGAAGATAACACGGGTCCCTTCTTGTACTTGTGAGACGCCCTTTTCACTATTCATAGAGGGGGCAGTATGAGCCCCTTCTTGTACTGGTGAGGGGTTCCTTTCATCGCCAATAGAGGAGACAGTATGTACCCCTTCCTGAACTGTGAGGGGCCACCTTTACTACCGATAGAGAACACAATATAGGCCCCTTCCTGTACTGATGAGGGGCCCCTTTTACAACCCATTGAGAAGAGAGTATTGGCCTCTTCCTGTACCAAAGAGGGGCCATTTTCACTACCCATAGAGACAGTATGGGCCCCTTTCACTATCCATAAAGGAGACAGTATGTGCCCCTTCCTGTACTAGTGAGGGGCCACCTTCACTTTCCATAGAAGGGACAGTATGGGCCCCTTCCAGTACCAAAGAGGGGCCACCTTCACTACCCAAAGAGCAGACAGTATGGGCCCCTTCCTGTACCAAAGAGGGGCCACCTTCGCTACCCAAAGAGGAGACAGCATGGGCCCCTTCTTGAACTGATGAGGGGCCCCTTTCACTACTCATAGAGGAGACAGCGTGGGTCCCTTTCCCTACCCATAAAGGAGGCAGTATGGGCATGCTACCTGTACTGGTGACGGGCCGCCTTCACTACTAATAAAGATGACAATATGGACCCCTTCCTCTACCGAAGAGGGGCCACCTTCACTATCCATAGAGAAGTCAGTATGGGTCCCTTCCTGAACCAAAAAGGGGCCACCTTCACTATCCATTAAGAAGTCAGTATGGGTCCCTTCCTGAACCAAAGAGGGGCCACCTTCACTACCCATAGAGGTACTTCCTGTACTGGTGAGGGGCCCCTTTCACTAGCTATAGAAGGGATAGTATGGGCCCCTTCCTGTACTGGTGAGGGACTACCTTCACTATCTATAGAAGGGATAGTATGGGCCCCTTCCTGTACTGGTGAGGGGCCCCCTTCACTATCTATAGAAGGGATAGTATGGGCCCCTTCCTGTACTGGTGAGGGGCCCCTTTCACTATCTATAGAAGGGATAGTATGGGCCCCTTCCTGTACTGGTGAGGGACTACCTTCACTAGCTATAGAAGGGATAGTATGGGCCCCTTCCTGTACTGGTGAGGGGCCCCTTTCACTATCTATAAAAGGAATAGTATGGGCCCCTGCCTGTACTGGTGAGGGGCTACCTTCACTAGCTATAGAAGGGATAGTATGGGCCCCTTCCTGTACTGGTGAGGGGCCCCTTTCACTATCTATAGAAGGGATAGTATGGGCCCCTTCCTGTACTGGTGAGGGACTACCATCACTATCTATAGAAAGGATAGTATGGGCCCCTTCCTGTACTGGTGAGGGACTACCTTCACTATCTATAGAAGGGATAGTATGGGCCCCTTCCTGTTCTGGTGAGGGGCCCCTTTCACTATTTATAGAAAGGATAGTATGGGCCCCTTCCTTTTCTGGGGAGGGGCCCCTTCCTTTTCTGGGGAGGGGCCCCTTTCACTATCTATAGAAGGGATAGTATGGGCCCCTTCCTGTTCTGGTGAGGGGCCCCTTTCACTATCTATAGAAGGGATAGTATGGGCCCCTTCCTGTTCTGGTGAGGGGTCCCTTTCACTATCTATAGAAGGGATAGTATGGGCCCCTTCCTGTTCTGGTGAGGGGCCCCTTTCACTATCTATAGAAGGGATAGTATGGGCCCCTTCCTGTACTGGTGAGGGACTATCTATAGAGGAGACAGCGTGGGTCCCTTTCCCTACCCATAAAGGAGGCAGTATGGGCATGCTACCTGTACTGGTGACGGGCCGCCTTCACTACTAATAAAGATTACCTTCACTATCTATAGAAGGGATAGTATGGGCCCCTTCCTGTTCTGGTGAGGGGCCCCTTTCACTATTTATAGAAAGGATAGTATGGGCCCCTTCCTTTTCTGGGGAGGGGCCCCTTCCTTTTCTGGGGAGGGGCCCCTTTCACTATCTATAGAAGGGATAGTATGGGCCCCTTCCTGTTCTGGTGAGGGGCCCCTTTCACTATCTATAGAAGGGATAGTATGGGCCCCTTCCTGTTCTGGTGAGGGGCCCCTTTCACTATCTATAGAAGGGATAGTATGGGCCCCTTCCTGTACTGGTGAGGGGCCCCTTTCACTATCTATAAAAGGAATAGTATGGGCCCCTTCCTGTACTGGTGAGGGACTACCTTCACTAGCTATAGAAGGGATAGTATGGGCCCCTTCCTGTACTGGTGAGGGGCCCCTTTCACTATCTATAGAAGGGATAGTATGGGCCCCTTCCTGTACTGGTGAGGGACTACCATCACTATCTATAGAAAGGATAGTATGGGCCCCTTCCTGTACTGGTGAGGGACTACCTTCACTATCTATAGAAGGGATAGTATGGGCCCCTTCCTGTTCTGGTGAGGGACCCCTTTCACTATTTATAGAAAGAATAGTATGGGCCCCTTCCTTTTCTGTGGAGGGGCCCCTTTCACTATCTATAGAAGGGATAGTATGGGCCCCTTCCTGTTCTGGTGAGGGGCCCCTTTCACTATCTATAGAAGGGATAGTATGGGCCCCTTCCTGTTCTGGTGAGGGGCCCCTTTCACTATCTATAGAAGGGATAGTATGGGCCCCTTCCTGTTCTGGTGAGGGGCCCCTTTCACTATCTATAGAAGGGATAGTATGGGCCCCTTCCTGTACTGGTGAGGGACTATCTATAGAGGAGACAGCGTGGGTCCCTTTCCCTACCCATAAAGGAGGCAGTATGGGCATGCTACCTGTACTGGTGACGGGCCGCCTTCACTACTAATAAAGATGACAATATGGACCCCTTCCTCTACCGAAGAGGGGCCACCTTCACTATCCATAGAGAAGTCAGTATGGGTCCCTTCCTGAACCAAAAAGGGGCCACCTTTACTATCCATTAAGAAGTCAGTATGGGTCCCTTCCTGAACCAAAGAGGGGCCACCTTCACTACCCATAGAGGTACTTCCTGTACTGGTGAGGGGCCCCTTTCACTAGCTATAGAAGGGATAGTATGGGCCCCTTCCTGTACTGGTGAGGGACTACCTTCACTATCTATAGAAGGGATAGTATGGGCCCCTTCCTGTACTGGTGAGGGACTACCTTCACTATCTATAGAAGGGATAGTATGGGCCCCTTCCTGTACTGGTGAGGGGCCCCTTTCACTATCTATAGAAGGGATAGTATGGGCCCCTTCCTGTACTGGTGAGGGACTACCTTCACTAGCTATAGAAGGGATAGTATGGGCCCCTTCCTGTACTGGTGAGGGGCCCCTTTCACTATCTATAAAAGGAATAGTATGGGCCCCTTCCTGTACTGGTGAGGGACTACCTTCACTATCTATAGAAGGGATAGTATGGGCCCCTTCCTGTACTGGTGAGGGACTACCATCACTATCTATAGAAAGGATAGTATGGGCCCCTTCCTGTACTGGTGATGGACTACCTTCACTATCTATAGAAGGGATAGTATGGGCCCCTTCCTGTTCTGGTGAGGGGCCCCTTTCACTATTTATAGAAAGGATAGTATGGGCCCCTTCCTTTTCTGTGGAGGGGCCCCTTTCACTATCTATAGAAGGGATAGTATGGGCCCCTTCCTGTTCTGGTGAGGGGCCCCTTTCACTATCTATAGAAGGGATAGTATGGGCCCCTTCCTGTACTGGTGAGGGGCCCCTTTCACTATCTATAAAAGGAATAGTATGGGCCCCTTCCTGTACTGGTGAGGGACTACCTTCACTAGCTATAGAAGGGATAGTATGGGCCCCTTCCTGTACTGGTGAGGGGCCCCTTTCACTATCTATAGAAGGGATAGTATGGGCCCCTTCCTGTACTGGTGAGGGACTACCATCACTATCTATAGAAAGGATAGTATGGGCCCCTTCCTGTACTGGTGAGGGACTACCTTCACTATCTATAGAAGGGATAGTATGGGCCCCTTCCTGTTCTGGTGAGGGACCCCTTTCACTATTTATAGAAAGAATAGTATGGGCCCCTTCCTTTTCTGTGGAGGGGCCCCTTTCACTATCTATAGAAGGGATAGTATGGGCCCCTTCCTGTTCTGGTGAGGGGCCCCTTTCACTATCTATAGAAGGGATAGTATGGGCCCCTTCCTGTTCTGGTGAGGGGCCCCTTTCACTATCTATAGAAGGGATAGTATGGGCCCCTTCCTGTTCTGGTGAGGGGCCCCTTTCACTATCTATAGAAGGGATAGTATGGGCCCCTTCCTGTACTGGTGAGGGACTATCTATAGAGGAGACAGCGTGGGTCCCTTTCCCTACCCATAAAGGAGGCAGTATGGGCATGCTACCTGTACTGGTGACGGGCCGCCTTCACTACTAATAAAGATGACAATATGGACCCCTTCCTCTACCGAAGAGGGGCCACCTTCACTATCCATAGAGAAGTCAGTATGGGTCCCTTCCTGAACCAAAAAGGGGCCACCTTTACTATCCATTAAGAAGTCAGTATGGGTCCCTTCCTGAACCAAAGAGGGGCCACCTTCACTACCCATAGAGGTACTTCCTGTACTGGTGAGGGGCCCCTTTCACTAGCTATAGAAGGGATAGTATGGGCCCCTTCCTGTACTGGTGAGGGACTACCTTCACTATCTATAGAAGGGATAGTATGGGCCCCTTCCTGTACTGGTGAGGGACTACCTTCACTATCTATAGAAGGGATAGTATGGGCCCCTTCCTGTACTGGTGAGGGGCCCCTTTCACTATCTATAGAAGGGATAGTATGGGCCCCTTCCTGTACTGGTGAGGGACTACCTTCACTAGCTATAGAAGGGATAGTATGGGCCCCTTCCTGTACTGGTGAGGGGCCCCTTTCACTATCTATAAAAGGAATAGTATGGGCCCCTTCCTGTACTGGTGAGGGACTACCTTCACTATCTATAGAAGGGATAGTATGGGCCCCTTCCTGTACTGGTGAGGGACTACCATCACTATCTATAGAAAGGATAGTATGGGCCCCTTCCTGTACTGGTGATGGACTACCTTCACTATCTATAGAAGGGATAGTATGGGCCCCTTCCTGTTCTGGTGAGGGGCCCCTTTCACTATTTATAGAAAGGATAGTATGGGCCCCTTCCTTTTCTGTGGAGGGGCCCCTTTCACTATCTATAGAAGGGATAGTATGGGCCCCTTCCTGTTCTGGTGAGGGGCCCCTTTCACTATCTATAGAAGGGATAGTATGGGCCCCTTCCTGTACTGGTGAGGGACTATCTATAGAGAAGACAGTATGGGCCCCTTTCATCACCCATAAAGGAGAAAGCATGGGCCCCTTCCTGTACTACTCATGGGCCCCTCTCACCTCTCATTGTGATAGTACACAGCACCCTACACGAGGTTTCCATGTTTACCACCCCCTCCTCCTCCCACCTCAGCCGCTCCGCCCATAGGCACTAGACCAGCCCCCCACCATCGACGTAATTGGAAATCCCTCGCTAAAGGGCGGCCTCCTTCCCCTTCGCCCCGCCCCCTCCAGCCGCAGCAGGCCGATCAGCGCGCGCCATGCAGCCGCACCCCCTGAGTCACTCCCTCCTTGTCCCGCCCAAACTCCCCGGCTCCGCCCCTCGCCTTTCTCCTCCATTCCCGCCAGATGGTCCCAGCCAATGGGTGGGGCCCGGCGCATGATCCGTCCAATGGAGGGGCTCCGGCCGTTTTGGGGGCAGGTGGGCGTGGCGTGCTACGCGTGCTGGCGGCGGCGGCTCAGTCTGGTTGTATGAGAGGCAGAGTGTGGACGTGTCTGTGAGGAGCTGTGAGAACGCGCTAGTGTGTGTGAGAGAGCCCGGCGGGGGACTCCGCCCGCATCACTGACCGACCCACTGCGTGTGTGTGCTCCGTCCTTCACACGGCACAGAGACGGCGGGGTGAGTACCGGAGGAGGGAGTGTGGGGGGGATGGCGGATATCAACACGTCTGTATTATTTGTCATGTGTGACGGGGGGGGCGGTGTGTCAGGTCTCTGTGTGATACCCCCCAATACCATAGAGACGAGACACCTTCACAGTATATACAACCCCATCACAACATGGACCCCCCCTATATATAATATGGAGACCCCCCCCCCCGAGAGCGGGCACTGTACCCCAAATGTACACAGAGGGCTGATGGACACTCCAGGTTCTCCCCTCAGCATGGGCACCCCAATATATGTCCTGAGTACGGACACCCCAAATATTCACTATAGACACCCTCTGTTCTGTAGTAATCGGTATGCCTGCCCCCCCATACCATATTCGGGGGTAGTCGGCATGGATGCCCCGTATTCATTATAGGAACCCCAGTCTTCAGTGGTGCTCAGTGTAGGCACCCCAATACACAATACCCAGTATAGGCACCCTTACTACCAATATAGACCCCCTTTACACCCCACCAATATCTGCACTAATGTGCTGTCATCAACATGGGCACCCCACTATTCACAAAAGGGACTGATATAGGCACCCCTCTATTCAGGATGGACTCCTCTGTATTCTTAATACAGATATAGGTGGAATCAATATTGAGACCCCAATATCAGCAAAGACACCCAGGTATTCCTTTATACTTATATAGACCCCCCTTTCCACACACAGTGGAACATAGACACCCCAAAGTAATACATCAGTAGAGACACCCTGGTATCTTTGGAATAGACAATACAGGAGTTACTATAATCAATACCCCCCCCCTTGTACCCTTATATATCTGCACCCCTGTATTCTCTAATACCAACATAGACCCCCAGGTGTCCAATGAATATCTGCACCCCTGTATTGCCTATTAGTCTGTCGGGGTGCCCTGTATCCTCCATTGGCATAGGCACCCCTTTATGAATACCCATATAGGCACCCCTGTGTTGCTTATTAGCATCTATATACAACCCCTGCGCTCTCCATTATATCCATATGGGTACCACTATACCCGCCATTATAGCACCCTTGTATTGCCTCATAACATTGATACGGGCACCCCTGTACTGTACATTGCCATTTCACATCGGTATTGCCTGTTTATATCCATATAGACACCCCGTATCTTCCATCTGTATACATACCCGTGTGTTGGGTATTAGTGTCTGTATAGCTCCCTCAATATCCTCCATTAGATTAGGCACCCATGTATTGCCTATTAGCTTAGGTGCCCCAGTATTATCTATTGATGGCCCCTATATATTCTTTACTAGTATAGGCACCCCCTCTATCGCTTATTGGTGTTAGTACGGGGCACCCGGGTATCATTAAAATCCGCATGGACATCCCTGAATCCTCCAGGATCCAAACCCATCTATTGGTTGGTAATCTGGATAATGGCACCTTTTATATCTTTCATCAGTATAGACCCCCATGTGTTGCCTATTAATACCAGTATAGAACCCCCTGTATCCTCCGGTAGTATAAGCACCCCTGTATTGACTGGTAATAGAAATATGACCCCTGTATCCTCCATTGGTCCACACACCAGTTTTGCCTATTTATGCCAATATATACCCCCTGTATGCTTCATTGGTATAGGCAGACCACCATTTCCTATTAGCCATGCATCCTCCGGAAGTATAGGTTCTCTCTTTGTTGCCTATATCAATATAGGGGCCTCTGTATCTGCCATCAAATTAGCCCCCCTTGTGTGCCCTATCAGAATATTTTTAGGTGGGTTCCTCAGGATCTATAGAGATCCATGTTGCCCGCATCTGTCTACCGATCTCATCTTCCATTGATCCAGGCACCCCCCCTCCTGTCCTCCCCACATGTGTCTATAGACCGCCTGGCTGTCACATTGTTATAACATTGTATCCTTTGGCATCCTTTCGTCTGCATGCTCTCCCTTTGACCTCCCTCATTAGTCTCTATCTGTGTCATTTAACATGTATGTGAGGACTGGAGTCACATCTATATACCCCGTCTACCACTGCGTGTAAATTGGTGGCCCTCATCCCTCTGATTAGTATGAAAACTGCCGTTCGTTTTTTCCTAGTCAGCAGTCGTGTCAAGTCTAAATTGACGTCTGTGTTTCCGCCCGTCAGCATGTGTGTTTTAAGTGTAAAAGTCCGCCCCTATATCTACCCCCCCCCCCCCCCCCTCTCCCCTCCATGAAGAAGTCGGCAGCATGTGTGTGAATGGCCTCCCATCTGCATGCATCTAATGTGAAAATTGCCATTGCTGTGTCACCGTCAGTGTGATTTCTTATCCTCCTCGGGTATGAGTAACATGCATCAGCCTCTAATCTGGTGTCTCTATATCCCCCTATTCATGTATAAACCGGCTTTCTCTACCCAACCCCCCCACCCCCACCTCGTCTTTCCTATACGTTGATCTCCTCGCTATTCCATTGGCGTTGTACGAATTTCCACCCCCCAGCCAACATGTGATTTGCATAAATCGTTGGTTTCGTTGTGTACGTCCCTGTGCCATATTGTGCTATCCAGGGGATGGCAATTTGTAATCTAAGAAAATAATTTCCCTTGTATCCCCAGCTGTACATGTGACGGCGAGTTCCATTCTCCCCCGGGGTCCAGAGCTCCCTTCCAAGCAGGAAACGCACAATGCGGACTGGAACGCTTGTCAGTGCAGCTGGAGCCATACGGAGGGAAAACTCTCCTCCAAATCCAGGCAGAGAAGGCCGGGGATATGGGGAGCAGGCCGGGGATATGGGGAGCAGGCTTGTACATTATGTATGGGGAGAGAAGGGGACAGTTGCAGCACCATATGACAGCATGGTACAGGCTTGGCGGTATTGTGTGTGGGTGAGCTGGAGGCTGGCTCACTGCGAGGGAAGGAGGATGTGCTCTGCTGTGTCTCTGTAGGATGACGTTGGAGGGAGGCTTTCTTCTGCTTTAGTTTTCACGGAGGGGCTGATGATTACTGGGCTTACTTTGAGGTTTTAAGGGTGCTGGGAATGTAGGCATGGGTTTTGAGGGGGGTGTTAAAGTATCTGAGATAATGGCTTTAAGAGGTTAATAAGCTGTGTGTTTTACAATTGGCTTCCTATTATGTTACATTGTACAGACATCTCAGCTGCAAAATACTGTTTTTTTTTTTTAACTGGTAAACTCCAATCAGATCATATAAATTGGAAGGGCTTATACAGCATTAATATTATGGTAAGAAATAGTTTTTAGTAATTATTGGGGAGTAATTCCACTTTTGTTGAAAGAAAAACAAAATCTATTCCCCTCTGGTACATTGCAAGAATTTTAGCAAACTTTGATGCAGATTCCGCCCTTTTGTTATGAAGAAATTTATAATCAGCTGCTGCACCTGCAGGACTCTGAGGAAAGTGGCAGGGTCTGCATCCCTTTAGACATGAATTCCCTTGTATCTCACCAAAAATAACTTTTTTTTTTTTTTTTTTTTTTTTGTCCCCAGGGAATGCCCAAAATCTGACTTGTATCTTAGTAGGAAAATCAGTGAGCCAATCACACAAGCAGGAAATGACTTATCTGGGAGGCGTCCTGTATTCCATCTGTGTGCAGAACGCCTCCAGGTTTCCATATTGCATTTTACAGAAAATTTAATCGCAGATTCAAAAGGAGAGGTCATTTTTATTATTCAATTACAATGACTTGTATAGCAATTATATATGCTTTATTTGCCATTTTATTTTCCCCATGAAAGTGGAGTTGCCCTTTAACCACTTCAGCTCCGTAAGGTTTACCCCCCTTCATGACCAGGCCATTTTTGGTGATACTGCGTTCTTTTAACTGAACATTTTGTAAAAAAAGTTTTACTTTCTGCTATACATTTTAAAAAAGGGAAAAAAAATCAAATTTCTTCTTTAATTTAGGCCAATATGTGTGCTACATATTTTTGGTAAAATAAACTCCCAATAAGCGTATATTGAGGGGTTTGCACAAAAATTGGTGTCTACAAACTGGGATATTTTTATTCACTTTTTTTTCTTACTAGTAATGATCAGTGACTGCGATATTGCGGCAGACAAATTATACACATAACTGACCCTTTTTAGGGATAAGTGCTAAAAATATGCACTGTACCAATGACACTGGCAGGGAAAGGGTTAACTGTGGGGGTGGTTGTACTGTGGGAAGACAGATCTGTGTTCCTGCTTAGCAGAAACACAGGATCACTGCCTTCCCTTGTCACAGAACGGCATTCTGCTTTGTTTACATAGGAAGACCGTCTTTCTGCCTGTCAAACGATTGACGGGTCCCGATGGACATAGCCTCTGCTGGATCCACTGGCTCCTGCTGTATCCATGTAGTAAATCTGTATGGGGCGGTCATGAAGAGGTTAAGTCAGGTATTTTTATATAGTGGTGTATGCAGCGCTCGGCATACTGTACATTCTGACTATATTCACACCAGATGTGCTGCGGTGTGTTTGAGCACATTCCCACAATGTATGGCAACCAAAAAATGGTTCCCTATCAATGTAGTTCACACCAGCTGATTGCTTTGCCTTTTTCCGGAGCTGAAAAAAAGTACGGCATTGCTCTTTTTTTTTTTTTTTTTTCTTTTCAGCGCTGTGCGTTCAAATGCGCATAAACACAACATACTGCAAGTAAAAAATGAATACAACACGTGTAAAAGGCACACCAATGCGTTGCCATAAAGGCAATGCAACGGGCATGCATTGATGCGTTGTGTGAATGAACCCTTACCCTGCCTTGACATCTCACATGCTTACATACAGTGGGGACAACTAACCCCTAATAGCATTAGAGTACCTGGCAGAAACACATGTAAGTGCAGGGAGAACATGCAAACTGTAGGTGGTGTCCTGGCCAGGATTTGAAGCAAGGACTCCAGTGCAGACGAGCCAACCACTGAGCTCCCCCTGTATTTACCAATACAACAATAAATGTGTAAGGAGTGTGTAAGTCTACATTTTGACTTGGGGTTCATTTACTAAAACTGGAGAGTGCAAAATCTGGTGCAGCTCTCATGGTAGCCAATCGGCTTCTAACTTTAGCTTGTTCAATTAAGCTTTGACAAAAGCCACACCGATTTCCCAAAGTAGTTCCTGCAGTTCTGAAGGTTGGCTGCCCCAAATTTAGGCTGGAGGTTAGGCAATGCTTAGCACTCTGGCTGTGATGAAACTACAAGTCCAATCCTACGTCGGCCTCTGGGAATCCTTGCCTGTTGAGTGTTGCAATCCCTCGTGAGGTTGATAGTCCCACAACAGCTGGAGTTCTGAAGGCTGCTTGCTTCTGGTTTAGGGGGGGGGGGGGGTGGTGTGTGTGTTTTGATTCTGGAATAAGTCATGCTTTGCATATTCCCAATTTTAGTATTGAGAGCTTTTATTCTCACCCCCCCTCCCTCCTGGTTTGGCTTTTTGACTTGTCCATATACAACCAGATTTGAATTGTACAATCAGCCAGTTGTTGCTGAACTTGTGAAGTAAAGGGCTATCCTCTTGTGTGCTCTGGCTAGTTAGATGGATTATTTGGCAAGTGGGTCAGCATGCTGAGGTTGGTTGTTTGAGATTGCTTTAGTGGTTATATGTTAAAGCCCAACTCTGGAAAATACACATGGACTACCCTTGCAGTGGGGCCCCACACTTGAAGTGGTTGTAAACCTCAGACATGAAATATGAACAAAGCATTATCCCTCTATAGTGTGTACTTGTCTCAATCCAGAGCACCAAGGGTTATTTCTGTCTGCTGCTTCATTGCACTATCAGCGTGAATCTCTTCTCTTCTGTTCCTGTAAGCTGTGTGGAGGGGTGTGTCCCCTTCTTTCCAATCAGCAATCAGAGCTCTCCTTATACACTTTGTAGAGTGTCATTTCAGCTCTGTCCCCTGCTTTCTGAAAGCTCAGACAAGCTTTATAAATTATGGATCTTTAAGGGCTGTAGATAAAAGAATGGGTACAAATCATGTAGGAGTATTTGTTTCATCCGTGTGCATCACCTGAGGCCAGTCACTTCTCTGGGTAAATGTAAGTGTTCACACTGCAGGATGAGTCATGAGGTGTATTTACCTTACTCCTTGCTCCATCTTGTGGCTGGGATATAGTGTATAGATAGATAGATAGATATCCGCACACAACCCAGTGTTTCAGAAAAAGAACATGGCATAGTGATTTTCTTTAATTGCATGTAATGAAATGTAACCCCCTATCATGCAATTATTGTCAACAGGGGCGACAGCGTGTACATATAAACTCCTGAAATATACATCTGTGTGTAATATGGGTCTTTTAAAATATTGAAATGGTTCTATTGGTTAGTGATTGGCTTCAACATTTTAGTTTTTTGTTAAACCTGATAGGAGCTATTTACTAAAATATCCAGGTTTTCCTGCAGTGATCATGGAGCGTTCTGTCATGCCTGGTGACCGGGGGTTGCTGGGCTTCTATAGATAAGGTGTGATCTCATTCTATTTCAGTGACTCTATTGAATTGTCACGCTGCAACTATTACTAAGCAGTTTCTGCTCTGTGGATGACTATATGGCTCAGTAAGTGAGCCGGTGACTTGCGGGAACATATCGTGAATTTAATATCGGCTCTCCATTTTGCTTCAGCTGCTGAAAACTGCATTTTTTTTTTCAGCAAGAATTCCTGTTTTTATTATGGCAGCCACCCATGGCTAATTATATGGCAGTCCCCTGGGTCTCTGCCACATGAGAACTTGAATGCATTTGTGGGTGACAGGAGCCAAAGCGCATGCAGAGCAGTGCAGATTGTGGTGGTGAGGAAGATGAAGTACCAGTGATGGAAAGGAAACCTGCACAAACTAGGTGCTGTTTTTCTCTGCTCTGTATAAATCGAGTCCACCCAAAACCGAAAGTTCAATGTATGATGGATGTAGTATCGTGACGCCACCTAATGGTTTGTGTTGGTAACTACAGCTATTATCACGTATATTACTTTGTGTAAGTTTAGGTCTACAACACATGGGCGATTTTTCCTGTGGCAAGAATCACCAGATTTTTGTAGCAAGAATGACAGGTGTGTTTGTGTGTGAATAGCGGCGGTTGCTCAGCCTGTGTAAAGTAATGACCGACTCACGGTGACTGTCACGGTTTGCATGTATAGCCGCACGGTTACGGCAGTTCTCCTGAGGTTGGGGGTGTGGATGTCTGAGCCAGAACACAGTTGCGATCAGACCCAGACAGCATTCTCTAACCACAGGTAACCCCATGGTGTCCAGTTATATGCAATCAGTAACAGCTGCTGTCAGGTGCTTGGATAAAGTAATGACAGGCTGTCATTACAGCCGCAAGAATATGATTCTTGCCATTTAGAATTCAGTGCATGTCAATGAACACACGTGTGTGTGTGGTGTGTGTGTGGTGTGTGTGTGGTGTGTGTGTGGTGTGTGTGTGGTGTGTGTGTGTGTGTGTGTGTGTGTGTGTGTGTGTATGTATGTATGTATTTTGCTTTCACGGTCATCTGTACATGTCATGATCTCATTAAAGTGGTTCTAAAGACAGATTGTGTTTTTATCTTAATGCAATCTAGGTATTGGGGTACATTTTCTGCATGCAGGGCCCCCTCCTATATTCGCTCAAGCCCAATCCAGTGATGTACCTCAGAGCAGAGGCTCTCTCCCTCCTCACTAGCTCAGACAAGCAGTGGAAGCCATTGGCTGTCTATCACACAGTGAGGGAGGAGTGGGGGCCGAGCCCTGCTCTGTGTGTTGTATGGCTTGCTATGGGGGCACTCGGTGGGGGGGGGGGGGGGGGGAGCGCCAGTGGGGGGGACAGGCAAGTATAAGTCATAATTCCACAACCTGACTTTTTTTCCTTTGCGGTTGCTTCATTGGCTAGTGGGGTTTTTGTGGAGCCACTGTCTGTCGATATGGGGGTGCACCGGCAGCACAGCAACTATACTACAGACAGCTTTGTGGCCTGCCCAACTTTCCGTTCACATGCCTCTGACAGGGGAGAGAGACCAGCAGGAAAGATCTGATTCGTAATGCATTAGCAAGGAATTGTGGAACATGTAGTGCCACAGGCGTCCATGGGTGTGTGTGCTCCCAGAATCGAGATTAGGGGGTGATCTGCACCTACAGTAGTGAGCTGTCCAAAGAGAATAAAGTCAAATAGGAGGTTCAATAAAGGTACTGAAGAGATTATGTACAATTAGTGCTTGTAAAGTCCCATTTTTTTAAGGGAAGAAAATAACAAACGTTATACTTGCTCTGTTGCAGTTTGTTTTGCACAGCGAAGCTCAGATCCTCCTCCTCTGGGGTCCCTCTTTTGTTGCTCCTCCCTCTTGTCAAATGCCCTCAGTCAGCAGCTTCATGTGGGGGAAGCAGAGTCACAGCTCCGTGTGTCTATTTAGACACGCTCCCTCTCCTCTGATTGACTGACGGAGGCGGGAGCCAGTGGTGGTGCTGCTGTGTCTCAACTAATCAGGAGGAGAGTTCCGGAGGGCTTAGACTTTCATGGACATTGCTGGAGAGATGGGGCTCAGGTAAGTAATTAGGGGGTGCTGGGGAGACTGCTACACACGTTTTAGCTTAATCCATAGAATGCATTAAGATCAAAAAAATGCCCTTACAACTCCTTCAAAGTGGTTATAAAGTCAGCGCCCCTGACTACAGCAATAACCCCCCCCCCCCTTCACAACTGAGCCTGACCTCAATCCAGCACTGTGCATGAGAACAGAGGCTGTCTCTCTCCCTCCTTGTATTCTCAGATATAGCAATGCTATTGGATCCCACTGCTGTCACACAGTGGTTGGGTGTAAGGGCGGGGCCGAGCCCCTGCTTTGTGTGTCTTTGTGTGGAGCAGGCATGCGCGAGTGCCCCCATAGCAAGCCGCTTGCTTTGGGGGCATGCGGTGGGGGAAGGAGCCAGAGGAGTGCCAGTGGGAGGATCAGTGTGTGTGTTTGTGTAATATATTATATTTTTTTTGTGTGTGATATACAGTATATATAATTTTTTTTTTTTTTTTCCTCTCTCTCTCTCTCTCCATTCAGTTGCATCAGACGCTAAGCAATTCTATAGGCCAGCTCTCTGGGCACCATATGTTCTTGAGAGCCTTTTCCAATGGAATTTTCCTACTTCATCCCTCCCCAATTGCTCAGGCTTGGTACCGACGTGCAGAATGTGATAGGCATTAGTATGTGTGCAAATTGTCTATTTAGAGAGGAACCAGTGAACCTACCAGCATGTCTTTGGAGTGTGGAAGGAAAGTGCAGTACCCGGAGAAAATCCACACAGGGAGAACATGCAAACTCCACAAAGAGTGTCCTTGCTGCTATTCAAACCAGGAACTGTAGTGATGCAAGACACAAGTGCTAGTTACAAATTCCCCACTAATACGATATTTAATACTGGGCGTAATGCTTTGTAACCAAAATGCACTGAGGGGTTTTTGAACTTGGGACAGCTGGTTAAAGCTGGCAGTAGACTGTGCTATATTCTTTCCTGCAACCCATGGTTGCAGGAAAGAAAATAGCTTTTTTTTTTTTTTTTCTTTCCCCCATTAACAGAGGGAATCCCTCGTGCTGAGCCATTGTGATTTCCCTGTGGGGGAAGCCGTCCCCGCCAGGAGAACAGTGACTATTACCGATGGCAATAATGAAAAGTCTTGACAGGCTGGGTATGCCCAAGTTTATTGCTTAATCAACTTGTGTACAATCCGCCTGCTCATAGTGGGTTGGAATCTGGGCTGGTCCCTGCTGAACCGTCCGAGATTCAAACTATGGCTGGCTTTAAGGGCAGTAATGAGGTCTTTATGCCTTTTTAAGAGTGGCTTTCAAGGACCCCAGTGCTGCAAGGTAGAAATGCAGACCATTCAGCCCCATGTGCCCTTTTATCATTACAACCATAAAAGTGTGTTTTGTGTGTCTTCTTCTTTTTTTTTTTTTTTTTTTTTTTTTTTTATTTTAATGCAAGCAATGTAAAAGTACCTAAATGTTACCTAAAAGGTCACTGTAAGAGGTCAAATCGCTTCAGAATTTAAGCAAATCGATTTTTTTTTTTTTTTTTTTTCTTTTATCACTGCGCCGGTCCTGAGGAGCTGCGGGCAGGAGTTTTTAGGCGAGGCCGCGGCTTCGGCCTAGTCCGCGAGTCCGGACGCTGTGGTCTCACCTTTAAAACTTCTGCTCGCAGCCCCTCAGGACTGGCGCAGTGTCCAAAAAAAAAAGATTTGATTTGTGAATCGAGTTTTTTTTTTTTTTTTTTTTTTTTTTTTTTTTTGTGAAAATCGTCCAGCCCGAATTGTAAGCAAAGTTCAAATGGCAGCAGGAGAAACCCGCCGGGTGTACTGCAGCACTCTAGAACATGCTGATGGGAGAGAGCAATGTTCATCAGGCTGCTGCTTCTCCTTTCTCTGTCCAGTCACAGGCGGGGGAAGGAACAGGGCCTGTAAGTGTTGGTGAACTGCAGCAGAGAGAAATTGGGTCTCTCCTGCCCTGCCAGGCAGGCCCGTGCTGTGTAGTAGATGTGTAATTACCGTATTCAGTCAGGGTAGGCTATTACAAATCTTGTGTGTTTTTTTATCTGTTTGCTTTAGTTGAGTTTTTTAATAAGATTAGATTTCTTTTTTTAATGTCGTTTGAAAATGAAATCATGTCCTATGCAGGGCATGTCTGCCTCTCCAGTATTTGTGTTGCTAGAAATTTAGCATTATGTGTTATAAAAAAAAATACCCTCAGCTTTTGCTCAGAATTGTTCCAGCACATATTGAAGTACATTTGCATTTTACTTTTCTGAAGAAAGCATTATTGCTATGATAGAAGATGATGTAGGTCACATGAATGTCCTGCAGATACTGCTGATTGATTCGCTAATAGCGGCAGTCGGCAGGGCATTAACAGCCTTTTAATAGGATGGGTGGCATTGAGCGCTGTAATGTCAGCATGCCATAGATCTGCTCCTCTATCCCAGCAAGGGAGCTGTAATGCTGTTCTGCAGGGGAGCTTCATGGGGCAGAAGTTCCGTAGTCTGCAGTGACCGGGCTCATGTGTTGGAATCAGATGATGAAATTCTTTACTGTAGACTACTGCCTTTGCGTTATGATAGAATCTGCTTTATGGCCTTTATTTAGTAAAGTGCAAGGTGTGCATCCTAGAAATCTTTGTGAAACTAAAGTGGCTGTAATTTGTTTTTGTTTTTTTCCCTTCTAACAAGCATGCTTATACTCGCCTGTTATGTGCAATGGTTTTGTACAGAGCTGCCCCAATCCTCCTTTTCTGGGGCCCCCCACCGGTGCTCCAGGCCTCTCTTCGTTGGGTGCCCCACAGAAAGCTGCTTTCCATGGGGACACCTGTGCAGGCTCGCTCCCGAGTCCCGCTGCTGCATCCATTGACAGACAGGGGGACTCGGCACTATTCCTGTCTCACAGCTATTGATTGACAGCAGCAGGAGCCAATGGATTATGCTGTTATCAATCTGTTCTAAGAAGAGTGTGACAGCAGCTGGAGCCACTGCTCTTGTGCACATCACTGGATCGGATGGGCTTCAGTAAGAGAAATGGGGGGGGGGGGGGGGGTGCTGCACAGAGTTTTTCACCTTAATGCATTAGGGTGAAAAACCTTAAGGCCCCTTTCACACAATCTGCCTGTGCGTTTTTTTCAGGCGGGTCTGAGCAGGCCACCCATTGACTTGTTGGGGCAGGCAGATATCAGTGGAGATGTGTCCGGACGCCTGCCATCTGATCCGACAAGATCCGCTGAAAACAGACGGGTGGCGATACGCTTGCCATTCGTCCATCGGATGAAAACTGACATGTTGACCATTTTCATCCGATCTTCCCATGACAGGTCCCTGCACAGTAGGCATAGACGGACCTGTCATACGCCTGCTCAGCTGGGGATTAACAGCAATCCTCCACTAAGCTAGCGGAGCCCGCTGAGCTGATCTGCCCCATGTGAAAGGGGTCTAAGGCTTTAGAACCACTTAAAACTCCAAACAAAAAATGTAATGTATTGCAGCTTATCAAATCTGGTGGCTGTATTCTTTTTTGGCTCCCCCCCCCCCCTGTTTTCCGGCCAGTAACACACCACCTGTATTGGTGAGACACAACTCTGGATGAAGGAGCACAGGGGGCAACTTCAGACAGTGGCATTGTCAATCGGGGGGAGGGGAGTGTTATATGGACTAGCAGATTTGGATACACTAACAGATTGAAGCCAAACTCCAGCTGATACTTTATAAGTGGTTACAGCAGCAGTGGGGTTTTTTGTTTTTTTTGTAAAGGTTTTATGAGCACTTCTTTTAAAAAACATCACTTACTGGCTAGATCACAAGATGAAAATAGAAGAAAGCCTAAACAAATGCAGCCATCACATCTAAGAATTAGTAAGCTGCAGTATATTTGTTTGATTTTGGGGTTATTGCCATTTTTTAATTCTGTGCTGCCTAGTTGATAAAAGTACATACAGTATGCTGCTCCATGGTCGGTGTTCTCCACGGCTTAGTGTCTAACCTTTAGAAAGTGGTAGCTGGAAGGCAAACATTTTTCATCGAATTGACTGCAGTGCAGCCTGTCTGGCATGGTTCCCAAAGTAAATTTACTTGTAGTTATCAAGCTGGATTGGAGGAAGGTTTTGCCTATGGCTGGATGCCAGTTATGCGTCTGGATACTGCTGGGAGATGAGTGACCCTATGATTTGAACCCAATCACCTTCAAATAAGTCTAACCATGGCCTTTCTGCTGCTCCTCTCTACTGGCATGGGCTTGTGTGCTTAGGAGCTGAGGCACTCAGGAATTGAAATATAATCCCCCTCCCCGTACTTGCCTAGGTAGAGGCAGCATCGATCCGATGTTGCATCTGTCCCCTGCTGCCTCGAAGACCAAGAACCGAGCGATCAAACACTGCTGATCACTCAATTCTCAGTCTTCAGTGAGCAGAGTTTCCGACTCTCTGCTCTGCCCCTCCAGCGTTCACTGGAGTGCCACTGGAGTCTGTCAGCTTCTAATCGGGCATCTGGAGGGATCCTGACATTAAAGTCTCTCTCCAGAGCCTAGACCAGCTCACATCAGCAGACTTTGGCCGCTGTCAGCTGAATACAGGTGGAGTGCAGAACTAAGTGCAATCCTGTGGCCCACAGGAGAAATAGGCTACCTCTTTTGCCCTCTGGAAGATGACGGGCCATTTTTTGCGCTACGACTGTTATTTTAACTGACAATTGTGCAGTCATGCAACACTGTACCCAAATAAAATGTATTTTTTTCCAAAAAAAAGCTTTCTTGTGGTATTTGATCACCTCTGCAGTTTTTATTTTTTGTGCCATAAACAGAAATTTAGATTTTTTTTTTTTTTTTTTCTGCTATAAAATTGTAAAACAAATTTCTTCATAAATGGGCCAATATGTATTCTGCTACATATTTTTGGTATAAAAAAAAATTCCAAATAAGCGTACAATTGGTTTGTGCAAACATGGCATCTACAAATGAAGGTGTGTGTGTGCTGGAACTTTTATTTTTTTTTATTAGGACTTACATTGCTGCAATATTGTGGCGGACAATCTGACACTTTGTGGGAACCAGTGACACTAATAGTGATCAGTGCTAGAAATATACTTTCACTGTACTGACACTGGCAGGGAAGGGGTTAAACATCTGGGGCGATCAAAGGGTTAAGAGTGTGCCTAACCAGTGTTTGTGTGTGTGTACTATGTGAGCTGTTTTTACTAAGGGAATTGATGGATTTTCTTTCCCTGCTTTGCTCCGTCCAGCCTCTCTCCTCCACAAAACAGCGGATGGCGGCGGACATCCATTGGCCAGCAACCGCTGATTGGCTTCTGCTGTGACAACAAACTGTGCGCCTCCTGCCTGGAAGTGCAGAATCGCATATATACAGAACGGCCGTCCTGTAGCAGTAAATTGGCTATGGAGTGGTTGTGAAGTGGTTATGTGGCCGTTTGCCCGGGCTCATCTTGCCTTTACAAAGCAGTTTGATGTACACCCCACCTAACCATAGCTTTTGGGGTCCTCGGGTGATTATTATGCTTCTGTTCTTTGTAATGTACATGTTCAGCCTTGCTAAGGATACTTGGAAAATATCCATAAAACATGGAGGCAGTTTTCAGCTCCTGGAAAAATCAGTGCATGTAAATTATGCAAAACAGAAGGGTGCCCGGTCTGTAAAGCCTTTTTTTTTTTTTTTTTTTTTTTTTTTTTTTTTTTTTTTTTTGGTTCTGGTAACTGTATGCCCACGTTCAGCTTATCTTTGATTTTCAGCTTGCGTAAACAAACCAGGCAGATGGTCATGCATTGCTGCTTACATAAACATCTGATTTTTATGGCCTCTCTACCAGGAAGGCTCCAGAACTAGTAGTGGGGTAACTCCATGTCCTTGTAATGTCACCTAGTTATTGGGTAACCTTTTTTATTTGATAAACATGTCCTATTCCATCTTCTACGTTAAAGGGTACGTTTGTCTTTTATCAGAATGGTGCCTATTCAGGTTAGGGGCACCTGTAGATTAAAACAATCTGTGCAGCTCTGACCACAGCCGAATAATGCCTTTGCTATAGGTGTAGGCCATCTACGCACCTCCCAAAGCCTAGCGGAAATACTCCCAGAGAGTCTTTTTTTTTTTGAAACTCCAAACATTATTTGTCTTTTTTTTTAGCAGAGGCTCTATAGAATAAAATGGTGGGTGTTGGGATTTAAATTAAAAAAAATGCACTTTAATTTCATTGCACACACACAATATAATACCGCAATTTTTGGTAAAATTATAAAACATGTTAAACTGAGTAAATAGATGTCCAATGCTTTAAAATTGCGTCCACCCGTGGAATGGCACCAAACTACGGTACTTCAAATTATCCATAGACGACACTTTAAACACCTTTTACAGGTTGCCAACCTAGAGTTAGAGGCCTGGCACTAGAATTATTGCTCTCGCTCGGACTTCCGTGACAATACTTGTTGCGATCGTTCACTTATGGGTGCGGGACTTGCGTATGCAATTGCACATAAGCACGGGGGCGCTTTATGTTTTTTTTTTTTTTTTTTTTTTTTCTTAAATTGGAAGTAACCCCTAATGGGTTTTACTTCATTTCTTTTACCCTGAAAAGTAAATGCATAATGTGCTAGTATGCAGCAGTGACGGCGGAGCACCACGGTCACGGCGCTCGTGAAGAAATGGCGTGGGGGGTGGTCACAGCGCATGAGTCGATGAAATCATTGGCGCAGTATACAGTAAATGTCTCCTAAACGGCGCACGTTCAGGATATATTTACAGTGCCTTAATAGGTAAGCCTTATTCTAGACTTGCCTATAGTTACAACTTGCAAAGGGAGGTTTACAGCCTCTTTAACGTTATTGCTATCACATGGGATGAACAACATTCCTTTTATAACGGCATGGGCCATGACAGCTCCTTTTTTTTTTTTTTATAGAGGGATCTGGCCTCCAACGCAGCTGATCAGACACAGATCGGTTTGATTGGCTGCTTTTCTGCCTAACGGCCAGGTAAACAGAGGTGGAAGTGATAAATCCTCATGGCTTCCAGTTTCTGGGGTCACAGAGGGAGGAACGACGTCCATTCCTCTGTAGTGTTGCCGCTAGTCCCATTAATCCGGGGCTTCGTGAGAGCCTGGGACTGCTATCCGCACTATTAAGAGGTCCAGGTACAAATTTATTCCAATAAAAATCAGGTGCACAATCCTAAAAGTATCCACATTTTGGGGGTCCAAAAACACCCCATTAAAATCAGGGCTTGATTTAAAGCCATGTGGATAGGTTGGAAGTGAATTGGACCATTAATGTTTCTTGCAGTGGTTTACAAGCTCGGGGGCTTGTTAACAGCTGGTTTGGCAGCTCTTCAGTGGTGTAGTGCTTCAGATCTTCACATTCCATTGTCTAGCAGGGGAGGAGACCTTATTTTTCACTGCCGCATTTCAGTGACAAATTATAGGTACTTTTATGCCACCATCAATTTACACAGCACTTTACACATACTGTCCATTCACATTAGTCCCTGCCCTCAGGGAGCTTGCTGTCTAACGTGCCTAACATTCATTCATACATGCACACACTAGGGCCAATTTAGATAGGAACTAATTAACTCACCAGCATGTCTTTGGAGTGTGGGAGGAAAACCATACAGGCACATGGAGGACACGCAAACTCCAGGCAGGTATCGCTGTTTGGCATTCAAACAAATGACCCCAGTGCTCCTAACAAGTCTTGTCCCTCCCCCAGCCTGTGATTGGACAGTGAAAGGAGAAGCAGACTAAGCTACTGTTAGACCCCAAACACACTATTAGATTTTCTGCAGATTTTTTTTCTTTAAATTCAGCAAAACCATATGAGGTCAAACCAAAGTGGTTGTAAACCCACAAAAAAAATAAACAACCTATATAGCATAGCATACTAGCTCATTATGAAATACTTGCCTTAGATTGAAGCCCCTGCAGCGGTCCTGGCACACTGCTCTGCCCGGCGACATCTCTCTGAGTTATTTCCGGGTATCATGGGCTCCTGTGCTGTGATTGGCCAGAGCTGCGATGACATCAGTCCTGCACATGCGAGCGGGAGCCACCAGTAATGGCCTATCGGCTGCAGCAATGGCACGAACGACCAGTTGCTTCAGTGCGCATGTGCTGATGTTGGAGTCTGTCATCACACAATTTCCTGCTGAAAATTTGATTGTGTGTACAAAGCTTTAGAGTTTGTATGCCATCAGGCAGGCCCTTCCACTACATGGTTTTGGTAAATTTGAAGACAAATCTGCAGAAAATCTCAGTGTGTATGGGGGTCTGACTCTGCTCTTTGTCAGCATGGTTCTTGCACTGGCAGCACAACTGGTTCCTTGTGCTTATTCTCACCTTCCAAGTATGAGCTCTGCTGTACTGAGCCTGCTAGATGCTGGTACCAGGTCACATTTGGGTACTTGTGCTGTTATTGTCAAACATTGAGTGCAGAACTCAATTCATTTGTCTTTTATATCTGGAGTTCAGCTTTAATGTGTTGCACATTTGAAATAACATGGTACGCTTCAGTAATAGTAATGTCGCACTCGCCAAGGTTCTGGTTATGAAATCCTCTCGGCTGGCACAGACCATATTATGTAGATTTGTACAATCGCACAGCTTACAATTCTAGATCTTTTGGAAGGTTTGACAATAGTTTTCTATAACCTTTTCAATTTTTTGTGATTGAACGATTGGATCTTTTGTTCTCCAGCATGGATATAGATTTCTGTACAGTCAACCTAACCTTGTGATAAGGGATATTAGAGCTGGAGACGTGTTGGTTTTTTTTTTTTTTTTTTCTTTTCCTGCAGTCAGAATGCATCCGCTTGCTTTCTGAAAGGTCTGCTGGCTCCTGAATTAACTTGTCGGCACCTGTCTGGATTGTCATCCTATCCTTTATCATGTTCAGCCGCTGTAAATGTGCGCACGGTACAAAAAGCAGAATTCTTTTTTTATATTTAAAGCAGAATCAAACTGAGGGGAAAGGGCATAAAGATGGCCCTGGAGAGCCTCATATCATAATGTACATCATATTTGCATCACAAACTTGACTATCAAGCTATCCCCTCCAGCACTGTGGCATCAGCGCTCTCAGCTGTTATGGAGAGCTTCCACCTTTTCCGCCCTTCCTTTTTAGGTTCAAACTCTTAGGCGTCTTGATTGGCTGGGCCACAATGACGTCACTCCCACTCATGCAGTCTGATCCTGGTTGACAGTATTCATAAGTCCTCTATCACAAGTTTTGCTAGTGCTGCTGCTCCTCTGAAAGGCGATTCACGATCCCCTGACAAAGCACCTTGTCCCCATGTTGATGAGGATAAGGGACTCTTCCCCACAACCATGGCCTAGTGAGTGTGATGGTAGCTTATTGGAATCTGGAAGCCCGGGCCCCAGACCCCCCATATGAGTGGGTTAGGTACCCCTACGAATTCCTCAAAAGTAAATAAAAACACAATTCAGTTTTTTGACCAGTCCTTTTATTTAAAATATTAACCACTTGCGGAACAGCCACCGCAGTTTTACTGCGGCAGAATGGCACAGCTGGGTGAAACGCTGCCTTACGTCTTATTGCCTTTTGGCCACTAGGGGCGCACGTCGCTGGTGCGGGTGTGATGACCGCTGGGCTTCTGCGATCGCTTGTGACAGAGCGAGAACCGGATCTGTGTGTAAAGACACAGATCCTGGTTCTTTCCAGGGAGAGGAGACAGATCGTGTGTTCATACCATGTATGAACACCAATCTCTCTCCTCCTAGACAGTCCCATTCCCCCCACAGTTAAGCCTCGTACACACGATTGCATTTTCGTATGGGAATTGTGTGATGACAGACTGCCTAAAATCCAACCATTAGTATGCTCCATCAGACAACTGTTGGCCAACTTTCCGCCAACAAATGTTGAATGCCAGGCTAGTAAATTTTTGGCAGACAACAGTTTGTTGTCAGATTTTCGTATCGTGTGTACACAAGTCCAAAGTACAAACGCCCATGCTCGGAATCAATGCTCATCAAACACGAGATTAGCAGAAGGTGCCCAAAGGGTGGCGCTTAAGAGGAAATTCCATGTAGTACTTCACTACGTTTGTGTTTGTTGGCCGACAATTGTGTACCGTTTGTATGCAAGACAAGTTCCCAGGACACGCCCTTCGGTCATAAGTCTGACGCTTTGTTGGCCAACAATCCGATCGTGTGTACGAGGCTTTAGAAACAAACATAGGGAGCACAGTTAACCCCTTCCCCACCAGTGACTTTTACACAGTAATCGGTGCATTTTGATAGCACTGATCACTGTATGATTGTCAATGGTTTCAAAAATGTGTCATGTGTCCCCCATAATGTTGCAGTCCCGATAAAAATCGCAGAAAAAGAGAAAAAAAATCGCAGATCGCTGCCATTACTAGTAACAAAAAAATTTAAAAAATGCCATAAGTCTATCCCCTATTTTGTAGACGCTGTAACTTTTGCGCAAACCAATCAATATACGCTTATTGCGATTATTTTTTGAAAAAAAAAGTAGAATGCATATCGGCCTTAACTGAGGAAATGCATTTATTTTATAAAAAATATGGGATATTATAGCAAAAAGTAAGATTGTGTTTTTTTTTTTTCTAAAGTGTTGCTCTTTTGTTTAAAGCGCAAAAAATAAAAAAACGCAGAGGTGATCAAATGCCACCAAAAGAAAGCTCTATTTGTAGGAAAAAGACTTAACCGATGAATCTTCCTTACTGCTGACAGGGATGAGTCTCTGGTTGTTCGGATGCTGGCAGGTGCCTGCTCCTAACGCCACAAACCGCACGCAAAATGCATAAAATACCCATGTAGATGCATTTTTCATGTGCTTCTATTGAAGTCCAAGGACCACAAAATCGCACCGAAGTAGCGTAGGAGCCTTCCTCAAAGTCACAATGGAGCCGCGCTGCATTTATGTAAAAAGGCACCATTGGAATCAATTTTGTTTCCACTGTCATTAGATTCATGCAACCCAAATCAATGCGATCCAGGCTTGAATGGCTGTGCAGGGGGTGTGTCAGCACAAGTTTGACCATTGGATGACAGACGGGCTGGTATCCCAGCCAGAAAACTGACCACACTAGGATGGATGTGCGCTCATGCTTAGTGTGGTCAGTTCTTATGAGGAATGCAGGACTGGCAGGAACACCAGGGATTTCACACACAGGAAGCAATACAAAGAACAGGATACTTTCTCATAATATGAAATGTTGGGGTAACATTCGTTTATAGCTTCAGTCTACAAGCTGATTTTTTTTTTTTTTTTTTTTTTTTTTTTTTTTTGTACAAATTCCAACAACTCATAAAAACTGATTGAAATCCAAGAACGAAAAAACAATTGCAAAGTGTGAAAATGTAAAGCAGCAGCAGGATCAAAGCTGCGTTACATTTTTATTCCCATTTTAAAAAACATAATTCTGACATTAATCAGGGAAATGGGAAATGATGAACATTGTGGATCTCTGCCCTGCAGAGAGAATGGAGGGGTAAAGGCCCCCCTGTGTACCGTTCTGTCACTGGCTGTGTTTGAGCAGTATGAAGAAATATTTTCTCTGTACAGTGAACGGATCAGGACACGCTCTGTATTCTCCAGAATGTAAAGCTGGCTATACATGTGTAGTTTTTTTTTTTTTTTATCACTAAAGTTGAAAACGTGCCAATTTTGACCCCATGAATGGCTGGGAAAAAACTTTAAATTTCCTTGAAATTCTGCTAGTGTATGGCCAGCATCTTAAAGTATATGTACCAATTTAGTTTTAAATAGAAATGGAAGGCCAAATTATTCTGTATAGATATAAACATTTTTATAAATGTGTCCCCGCCCCCCCCCTTCCCTTTTTTTTTTATAAGTGTTCAAATAAGCTCTGTTCTCAGCTGCATTAGAACTGGGGGGCTTCCCAGTAGGAGGCTGTGCAGTGGGGAGATGTCAGGACTACTGTAGCATGCCAACCGGTGCACTGCGTTTGGGGTGCAATTAGGTGAACATTGATACCCACGTGGTTTTGAACTTGGTGCAGGAAACGCACACAGAGCAGGGGTTTCCTGCACCGTGTTCTGTTGTGAACCGACCCTTAAAAAAAAAAAGTAAACGTAGCCTTTTAAACTAAACCCATCAATACTCGCCTTTCACAGGTGCCGACATCTTCTGGTTTCAAGATCTTTGGCTGTCTTGGCCAGTATGGTGTAACTCTTCATTCTTCTTACTGATCACCAATTCACGAGGGGCACATCTTCCCTCACCTCCAGTGTATGGGGATGCGTCTGCCACTGACCTCCTCCCAATGGATTGGGGGGTCTTCTGCTCCTCTTCTACCAATGGTTTGGGGGGGGGGGACATCTGCCACTAACCTTCTCCCAACAGGTGGAGGTGTCCGCCCCTGACCTCCCGGCGGTGGGGGGTGTGAGTGTCTGCCACTGACCTCCTCTCAATGAATTGGGCTGGGGGGAGGGGCATCTGCCACTAACTTCCTCCTAGTGTGGCAGGGTGGTAAAAATTATTATCCCTGCTTTTTTTTTTTTTTTTTTTTTTTTTTTTTTTTTTTTTTTTTTTTCCCCCCCCCCCGTTTCCTACTTGCTGATTGTCTCATGGGTTTGATTTTTTTTTTTTTTTTTTTTTTTTCAGGGGTTTATTAAAACCCAGAAATATCAATGCACTCTGCAGGCAAGTAAGTATCCAGACCAGTGCCCATCCAGAGCCCCCCCCATGTGTCCATCTTCAGACATAATTATTTATTTTTTATAACCGTAATTACTTCAGAGGAAAAGGGTGTCTGATAATTGGCTTTCATTATTTCTTTCGTTAGATATTTGGGGATGTTTTAGTGATTGGGATATAGAAGCTCATCCTGTCCTCCAATTTGATTGCTTAGGTAGTATAAACTTGACATTTGGATAAGACATAATAATGGCCAATCCGAGCATTGCCGCAGATCAGCGGAGTCAGCCGTAATCTGAAGATAACAGGAAGCCGATAACGGCAGGACTATTGATGACAGCAATGGAAACAGAATAGAAATGTAACTTTTTAGCTGTCTGTATTGTCTGCTTCCTGTTATGTGAAGACCGTGTACTGGTGAAGTTGCTACATTGTAACGGGAGTTGTTTACCAACATGTGCAATGTGGGAATATTTTTATGTAACGCAGGATGTTGTGACTTGGCTACACATTGCATCGGCCCTCCGGCTCATTATTTTTCCTTTTCTGTCTTCTGCAGGTTTAATAGCTTTTAGAAGAATCGGTGTTCCCAAGTCTCAGCAACAGTCCAGGCTCCAGCCCACCCCTCCAGCTGCAGCTCAATGTAGGTATATCCCATAATGCTTTACAAGTAGTTGGGGCAACTGTGCTTAACTTTTTTTTTTTTTTTCCCACAAACTGTAGTTTAGTGTCACTATAGTAACACTACTATGGGGGAGGGGGTGTTTATCAGGGATTTTTTTTTTTTTTTTTTTTTTTTTTTTTTTTTTTTTTAACTTTGGTTGCTGTTACAATGATCACTGTTACAGCAATGTTTTCAGTGTCATAAATGGGTTACATAACAGCTGTGATTACTACTGATCTGTGATTGGCTACAGCTAATTACATGGTACTTTTGGCCCAGGTACCATGCACATCTGCTTGCAGAGTTTTCACAGCTGCCACACTTATGGAGTGTCTGATGCCTGCGACCTCTACTGCTAAATTTGGTGGCTTTTATGTGTCCAGTGAATGGGACCATCATCTGGGAGGCATCCAACACACCTGAGTGTCAAATGTGAAGATGTTCCCTGACTCTTTGCTCGGCAAGAGAATGAAGATCTGATGAATGGTTAGGAGAGAGATATTATGGCTGAATCTATTGGCAATAACCCCGTGTGTTATGATTTTTATTCTTTCCTGTGAAAGCGGTCCAACCAGCTCACTAGCTGCTGAATTGCTTTCAGGAGGGGATGTCCCCCTGAACCCTCTCGCCAATGTTTCTTGGCCTTACTGTTTTTTTTGTTTTTTTTTGTTTTTTAACTGGCATGCAAGAAACGAACCAGTGGTGTGGCCTGCTGGTCAGAGGATGACGGCGAAAACACAATTTTTTTTTTTTGCTTTTAAAGGTAAGAGTTGGTCTTTTTGGCTCCAGATCTATCCATAAAGAGGACCTGTCATCTGTTTACATTCCTTGTAATAGGAATAAAAGTGATCGAAAAAATTAGAGGGACAGTGTAAAAATTGAGATTTTTTTTTAAAGCGCCCCCACCCTTTTGTGTATGCTTCTGCACGCGAGCACGGATGTCGCACACGCGTATGTAAACGGTATTTGCACCACACATGTGAGGTATTGTCACGAGCGAGAGCAATAATTCTAGTGCTAGACCTCTAACCATTAACGGGTAACCCTTGATTTTTTTTTTTTTTTATTTGTCGCCTATGGAGATTTAAGTATCGTAGTTTGTCGCCATTCTACGGGCCTGCACGTTTTTAAAGCGTGATTTGTTCGGTATCCATTTACACAGCTTAACATCTTTTTATATTTTACAAAAAAATTTTATTGGGTAAGGTGGTGTTTAATTCATAGTGTATTTTAAAAAAAAAAGTGTTTGAAAAACTGCTGCACAAGTACTGTCTAGCAGAGGGTCTCTGGTATTTATGCTAGCATACATACACACCAAATTATTAACCGGGTTTTCTTTTGCAGGCGTTTCGTTTTTTTTTACACAGATTGTGAGTATAGCCTCAGATAGTCAAGGATAACAGGTCTTAAACCGTACCATCATCCAAATTAATATGCACAAGGAAAGTAAGGTGGGAACCAGGGGACAGTGGCTGATGTTGGCCCCATAACGATCCCACCCTAAATGGCTGGACTATACCGGTACAGATAAATAATAAGCAAATTATATAAAAATGTATTACAAAAAGAAAATACATAGTATACTTTTATTTAAAATGCAAAACAGAAATTCAGGATTCCCCAAAGAAAATCTGTTGGTTACAGGGTATAGAATGGTCTGGTTCTCGACTAGTTTCGCGATATTATCGCTTCCTCAGGAGGACCAATCTATAAAACAAATAATACAATGCAATACAGGCAAAAAGAATACATTGCACTACAAGTAATGATCATAAAAACAGCATGTAAAAAAAAAGAAATAGAAATAGAAATGCTGGTTTGGCTTACCCTATGTTTGGGTGATCGTGCGCGGCACCGGGCCGCCTAATTAACTCTCCCCCGCGGCAGACAAGGGATAATGTAGAGCTCTCTAAATGAAAAGCATAACACAAGTAAGGGGCCACATAAGTAGCTGGTTAAGAGGTACGATGGATTGATCATACACATAGTAAGGGGGGGTAGGGAGGGAAGAGGGGAAAAAAACAAGGGGGAGGAAAGAGAAATGAGAAATGAGGGGGGGGGGGAAAGGGGAGGGGAAAGGGGAGGTGGAAGGGAAGGAGGGGAAGGAGGGAGGAGGGAGAGGGAATTTTTTTTTTTTTTTTTTTTTTTTTTTTACATGCTGTTTTTATGATCATTACTTGTAGTGCAATGTGTTCTCTTTTGCCTGTATTGCATTGTATTTGTTTTATAGATTGGTCCTCCTGAGGAAGCGATAATATCTCGAAACTAGTCGAGAACCAGACCATTCTATACCCTGTAACCAACAGATTTTCATTGGGGAATCCTGAATTTCTGTTTTGCATTTTAAATAAGTATACTATGTATTTTCTTTTTGTAATTTTTTTTTTTTATATAATTTGCTTATTAATCTGTACCGGTATAGTCCAGCCATTTAGGGTGGGATCGTTATGGGGCCAACATCAGCCACTGTCCCCTGGTTCCCACCTTCCTTTCCTTGTGCTTTTCATTTTTAAACCAGTAGATGTATAGACAGATGCAGTACTGCCATTAAAAAAAAAAAACAAATTCCAGGTGTGGATATCTTATAGATGTTACATTGGTCTAGCTTAAACCCATGTAACTATGTATATACCATACCTGGCTTATGAGCCTGCAAGCTGGAAATATCTGTAGACACCGCTTCTGTAGACACTGCTTCTATTGATCTCCACTAGCTTCTGGATCCTGTGCTGAGCCTTTGCTCTTCTTCTGTGTTCTGAACACAGGATGACAGGTGCCCTTCAGAGAACGTTTTGCATTTTCTGAATGAAGGTGGGGAATTTGAAATTACCCGCCCCACCTGTCCACATATTGTGTTTTGATAGTATTTGTTGGTCTGAAATTTGGCGATTGTAAAACTGATATAAAGTTTACATAATGTCAGATTAGGAGCAAGGTGTGGTACCTGGACTGTCAAGTACAACGCTGTTGCCTCTGTTTTTAATTACAGCTGATCTCCAGGGAAGCCGCTAAGTAAACACATTTAACCTGCAAACTCTTATGTGTGATCTGCTACTTAATGGCCCTGTAATATATTTTTCACTTAATAGTCTTTCTGCTAACATCCTCTGTTGCCTCCTGAACTTCTCCTTTTCCCCATTCACTTCTGTTTGTTTGGAACAAGCAGTGCACATTAGCTGTACAAAAAAATTGTCCACTGCTCTCACCTACAACTGGCCCTTACAGCAAGGAGAATTGGAAGGCAACGTATAACAAAAAAGGTAAAAATCCAAGGAGAATTCAAAGCTCTACTTACCGACCAACCGGGTTACCCAGCGTGTTTAGGAGAGGTTCCTTGTACCTTCAGATGAGCTTACCTGTAGGTACTGGTGATCAAGCGGTGTTTACTACCGCTTTAAACATTAGATTGTTAGCACACAGTAAATTGAAAGATCTAGGGCTGGTTCAGAATGATGACCCTTTCCTCTTCTGAGGGGTTACAGGAAGCCAATATGAGGCATTTAGGTGCTTATAAATTGGGCCGTTTTTAAAAGTTAATGTTTTAATGTGTTCACAGCCAGACTAAAATTCTGTCATTTGTGGAGTAGAATTTTTAAATCTTTGTAAGACCCGACTGATGGACTGGAAGGAACAAGCTTGTAGGATGATGGTACTACCGAGCCTGACACAACATTCACATATGATTGATTCCCTTAACATCTTTGAAGGCGAAGGACACATGTTGCACTCTTAAAAAACAAAAAGCATGATTGTATGCAATTGCCCAAAATGCAGATGCTTCTCTTGTTAGAAAATTCGAAATCCTCCTCCCTAGCACCACTCTGTAGTTCAGCCACAATTCTGTACCACAGGTTTATCTCTGAAGGTCCCAGTTTGTGTTCAGAACTTTGTAGATAATAGGGGTTGATTAACTTAAAATGGAGGGTGCAAAATCTGGTGCAACTCTGCATAGAGACCAATCAAATTCTTACCTCAGCTGCTTCAATTAAGATTCAAATATTGAAGCTGATTGGTTTCATTGCAGAGCTGCACTAGACTTTGCGCACTTCAGTTTTTTTTTTTTTGTAGATCAACCCCAATGTGTAAAGCTGAAGTCTCGCCTGATTGGAGATGTTTGGTTCCTAGTCCCGAACACATGCCTGCCAGGAAGCTGTCACCTTTACTGGACCAATCATCTGTGGCCAAGGCATTCTCCTCCCCACCGCTGTGTGTATGCGTGCAGCTGCAGAGCGCGTAATGCCCCAGCTGCAGATTAGTCCAGTACAGATGACCACTCTGGCAGGCATGGGTTCAGAGACTAGGATCCAAACACTCAAGCTCATCCCTAATGCTGATGCTCATTTGCAGTGTGCCTTGTAGAAATAGCTGCAATATGCAGTTTTCAAACCATATCTCACCCTTTAAAAGGTTTCTTGGGTGATGTTAAGCTGTTCACTACCTGCTGCACAGCGGAAGGTGATCTTGGCCACTGTGCCAAGAAAAGCCTGCTGAATAAATAAATTTCACAACTAGGTCATTTAGATACCAGAGACCTGCTTGGCAGTGTGGCTACAATGTATCGCCTATGAATATTTCCACATAGTTGTATGCAATCGTGAAGATAATCTTTGTTTCTTTATTGTACATCATGGGACACAGAGCCTAAGTAATTATTAATTAGGTTATAGGCCACCTTCAGGTGTTGACACTGGTATACCCAATCAAGGACGTTCACTCCCTATATCACTCCTCCTTTTAGGAGTACATCAGTTTTTTCGCCAGTGTCTAAGGTGTTGGTCATGAGTGAAGATGTGCTCTGAGGAGCTCCAAGAGGGATCCATGCTGGATTTAAAAAAAACCTCCACAACTGGATCCATCCACGCCAATGAGGCCACAGGATGGTACCTGAGCCTCGCATAGAAGAACTAGGTTTTGCCTGTAATGCTTCTTTGAGGGCTGGACCCAAGGAACCAGGACTTTGGTCTTGCTACATTACCTAAAGTTGCTGAGGGGTGCTTTACAGGTCCGAAGGAGTGGAACCCCTATTAAAAGGGACCCGGTCTTTAAACGTTTACTAACACAGCCTGCTGTGATGGGTGAAGTTTGGATCTGTCTTTCAGCAGTATCCTGCAGCAAGGATAAGGTAAGGGAAGAAGCATAGGAACTGTAAAAAGTCCACCTATGCCTTTCTTCCATATATTAAACATGGTAATGCCTTATACACTCCTCTAGAGGGAGTAAAGATACATACCTTATTGCGTTGTTTCTCAGCAGCTCTGTCCAGCTACAACCGCTTGTGTGGTCCCACTTGCACGAGAGGGTTTGAATTGAACAAGATGTTTCCCCCCCTCCCCAAAAAAAAAAATTGGGGAAACTCAATGGGCTGGGGGTACAGCAATGTAAAAGCTGTACTACATCATTTGGGTAGTATTGCATATTTGGCAGTGTGTCAGCGCTAAACTGATTTACACTTGATAAGAATATAAGTTTCAACTGCTAAATATATTTAAAAAATCTCCCTCTTCCTCCTCCCCCTCCCCTCGAGGGGTGCGGAGCTGTGTTCTGGTTTGGGAGGTTTAGCAGCAGCAGTTTAATAACATTAGGTTTTACTTGCCTGTTTAAAGCTTGTTGCGCCCATACAGTGAAACTGCCAGGAGCGCCAGATGGCGGCGGCAGCCTCCTACTTCAGGTCTGCATTACAGTCCCGAATGTGTGCCACGTGCGCTAAAGTTAATTTGAAAGGAGGAGGGCAGGTCACTGAAAAAGGCGTGGTCTAAGACAGGCGGCACCGTGTGCAGGATTCAGCGTCCACGTGGAGCACACAGCGCACATACTGGGAAGTAATCGGGAAATACAATTGTTCAGCATCAGAAATTGATCTGTATTGTAACATTATTGCTAGACTATTGCTCGGCAAATAGTATATTTGTCTTAAAGTGCCTCTGCTTTGTGCTTGGCACTATGGCTTCTAAGGCTACAACTAAAGCACCCAAGGCTCCACCCCCAAGCGCTGGGAACTCCAGTCATGCCTCCACACTGTTATCCTCTCCGGAGATACCAGATATGGCAAGCCAGGCTAAGGCATTGGAACCTATTGGTGGTAAACCTTTACAGCTTTTTCATGCGTTTTCGGTCCATGCATTAATGGAAAAGCTTATTTATGCTGAATTGGATCATCCAGATAAGCATTTTCTCCCTCCAAAGAGTTTCTCAGTTCTCCATCCCATGGAGGAGAAATTCACAAAAGATGGAAAGTACCAGCAGTAGACACTGCGATTTCCACCATCGATAAAAAGTTTACTTGTCCAGTAGACAATGCACAAATGCTTAAGGATCCAACAGATAAGAAGTTGGAATATTTGTTAAAATCCTCTTTTTTCCTGGCAGGTGCCCTTTCTCAGCCTGCAGTCGCTGCAATAGGCATCTGTCAGTCCCTAAAGGACTAGTTCAAAGAAGCCTTTAGGGAGGTCCCTGCACAACAGGCCCATCAGTTAGCCGAACTACCAAAGGCGCTATGTTTTACCATAGATTCCATGAAAGACTTTATTCACCAAGCGTCCCGCCGTGCGCTTGTGCTAAAACACATGCGTAGGACCCTGTGGTTAAAAAGTTCGTCAGCGAAGCATCTTGCAAAAAATCTTTTGACTAGTTTCCCTTTTCATGGGGAGTGACTATTTGGGGAGGATTACATCCAAAAGATTTCTAGAGGGAAAGGTACTCTTGTGGCAAAAAAAAAAAAAAAACAGGTATAAACGTCTTTTTATTTAAACTGACTCCTTCCCCTGCGCCAGGGGCAGCTGCCTCTAGGCAGTGGCGACAGCCTCCACCGTCGGACTCTAGAGGAGAAAACATTCAGCCCCTGTATACATGATTGAAAATTCGTTTTTCCTCCGCCCTGCAGAGCCTACATGGAAAATTAGTGTCTATAACCGCCTCGGAATCTGAGAGGTTGCTGGTACAAATCTCTTACTGAGATGGTTCGTGCCTCTTTCAAGCTAGCTCTAGGAGTCAGCTGATCTATTTCTTCTTGGGTTCCTTAAAACCTTCACTGCCTTTTTCATGCGTTTCCTTTACATGTACAGATCCACACAGAAATTAAACAGATCCATTCTAGATCTGAAAGAATCTAAATCCATTCCTGAACATCCGCTCCTTTCTATGGAGTCTATCAGGTCAGTAGTTTCTATCCTAAAAGGAGGAAAACTTCTGGCATCTATTTGGCATCAGGGATGCATATCTGCATGTCCATATATTTCCCGCTCACCAAAGGTTTCTGCGGTTCGAAGTAGAACAGCATTTCAGTTTGTAGCCTTGCCCTTCGGGCCAGCTACAGCGCCCTGAGCGTTCACAAAAGTGCTAGCCCCACCTCTAGCCAGGTTAAGGGCACAGGTTATAAACAGTCTTGGCATACCTAGATCTATTGCTAATAGACCAATCGGTGTTCAGAGTAAGGTGTACACATTACAACCAGTTACCTGGAAAAGTCTGGGTTGTGTTCTCAACCTAGAGAAGTCTCCCTTAAAACAGCTAAAAAAAAAAATCTGGAGTATTTGGGTCTGATCATAGATGCAGCCCAGAAAGTGTTCTTGCCAAGGCAAAAAACTCCATAAGAGTTGGTGCGGAGGGTCAAGTCAAAAGCAGATCCCTCCATTCGCCTTTGCATGAGGTTGTTTGGAAAGATGGCTTCATTCGAAGCAGTTCCCGATGCCCAGTTCCATTAAACTGTTGCAAAACAGTATTCTATCTGCTTGGAACAAAAGGATCCAAGCTTTGGACTTGCCAATGCGGCTGTTCCCAAGGGTGTCCCAAAGCCTCAATTGGTGGATACTAAAGAATCTGCTAAAAGGTAAATCCTTCAGACTAGTTAACTTGAAAGTGGTAACGACAGGGAAGTCAACTGTCCAAGGACAGTGTTAAAGAACTGAAAGAGCCTTGCCCATCAAACATCCTAGAGATTCGGGCAGTGCATCTGGCTCTGAAAGCCTTGACTTCCAAGTTAAGGGATTGTCCTGTCAGGATCCAATCTGTCAGTGCCACCGCTGTGGCCTATATCAATCACCAAGGGGGCACCAAGAGTCGCGCAGAGGTTAACCATATTCTAACTTGGGCAGAAAGAAATATTCTGTGCCTATTGGCAGTCTTCATTCCAGAAATAGAGAATTGGCAGGCGGACTACTTAAGTCGCCAGCAGATTATTCCCAGGGGAGTAGTTTCTTCACCCTGACATATATTTTCAGGCTGTTTGTCAAAGATGGGGGACTCCAGGCGTAGATCTTCTAGCAATATATAACCAGATGAACTGCGCTGGCAACTATATGTAGATATAAAATGCTAAATTGAAAATTCAAATGGTGAATATAAAAGTGACACGTTATAGTGAATATAAAGGTGTCAGAACTGGGCATGCACCCCGCGTAACTAGCCCAACACTTTGTGAGAATACGCTGGACTGCACTGCCAGAACTACAGAACCTTCCATATAAATGCAATAAATCAATTTGTGTGCATAATTAGACAATGAGAGCGTGAACAAAGGTGCACTAACTGAGTGCAAAACGTTCACTCCAGTATGAACAGATATATGTGCTTATCAGGCAGGGGTATCTATAAAGTAAAAAGAGCAGTTTAACATAACACCAGAAAATAAATAAATTCTCAAAAAAATTCACAGAATGATGACTATGAAGCAATCCTCTCAGGAAATGCCAGATGATAAAAACCATAAAGCGTCAACAGTAGAGAGAACGTAGCTGGTGGTTTAAAACCCTTTCATAGGAGAAGCAATGGGCGGACTTCCAGCTTATTCATCCTTACAATCAAACAGGGCCGGTGATGTAACGAAATAGAAATTGCTTGGAAGAAACCACAAAGCACACGTTCCACCGAAGGAGAAAAGAGAAGCATATAGCATAAAACCCTAAAATACCAGGGGTCACCTGCGCATCAATGCGCTACTCACGGGACCAGTAAGCAAAGCAGGCATTCAGATATTTTGGTCGGTTCGCCGCTCTCCGGCGTGCGTTCCACCTCCTGGGGGAGGGGCGAAACGCGTCGACGCAACATCCTGTCCACGTCTGCCTGTTTTTGTTACCAGTGACATCACTTCCTGGTGGTGGAACGCACGCCGGAGAGCGGCGAACCGACCAAAATATCTGAATGCCTGCTTTGCTTACCGGTCCCATGAGTAGCGCATTGATGCGCAGGTGACCCCTGGTATATTAGGGTTTTATGCTATATGCTTCTCTTTTCTCCTTCGGTGGAACGTGTGCTTTGTGGTTTCTTCCAAGCAATTTCTATTTCGTTACATCACCGGCCCTGTTTGATTGTAAGGATGAATAAGCTGGAAGTCCGCCCATTGCTTCTCCTATGAAAGGGTTTTAAACCACCAGTTACGTTCTCTCTACTGTTGACGCTTTATGGTTTTTATCATCTGGCATTTCCTGAGAGGCTTGCTTCATAGTCATCATTCTGTGAAATTTTTTGAGAATTTATTTATTTATTTTCTGGTGTTATGTTAAACTGCTCTTACTTTATAGATACCCCTGCCTGATGAGCACATATATCTGTTCATACTGGAGTGAACGTTTTGCACTCAGTTAGTGCACCTTTGTTCACGCTCTCATTGTCTAATTATGCACACAAATTGATTTATTGCATTTTATATGGAAGGTTCTGTAGTTCTGGCAGTGCAGTCCAGCGTATTCTCACAAAGTGTTGGGCTAGTTACGCGGGGTGCATGCCCAGTTCTCTGACACCTTTTTATATTCACTATAACGTGTCACTTTTATATTCACCATTTGAATTTTCAATTTAGCATTTTATATCTACATATAGTTGCCAGCGCAGTTCACCTGGTTATATATTACTAAAGTACAGTACTTTCACTCTGCAGCTGCAACAAAGTTTTCTTTTTTCTTTGCATTTTTGAGATCACTGATTATATTTATTTGCGAGCGCTGTATTGTATGATTTTATGTAGATCTTCTAGCGCCCAGTTCAACATAGTTAGTCAACTTTGTGTCCAGAACAAAGGAGCTATTTGCATGCGGAACAGATGCGTTGGTGACTCCGTGGGATCAGTTCTCACTGATCTATGCATTTCCCCCTATTCAATTGCTGCCTCGACTTCTTTGCAGGATCAAGCTGGAAAGAAAACCGGTAATTCTGGCAGCACCAGCATGGCCCAGAAGGTCATGGTATGCAGAAATCGTAAAGATGGCAGTGGAGGATCCATGGTCTCTTCCACTAAGGTCAGACCTGTTCTCACAGGTGCCGATATTCCATCCTACTTTACAAACGTTAAATTTAACGGCCTAGCTATTGAAACCCACATTCTGAAGAAACATGGGCTTTCCAGGTCAGTTATCTCTACTTTGATTAAAGCAAGGAAACCAGCTTCCAGAACTATACATTACATTGGAGTCCGGAAGGCTTATGTTTCCTGGTGTGAATCCAAGGGTTGGCACCCTCAAAGCTATATCATGGGCAGTATTCTTGCCTTTCTACAATTAGGTGTAGAGATGAAGTTGGCCTTGAGTACTATTAAGGGCCAAGTCTCGGCCTTATTGATTTTATCTCAAAGAACGCTTGCTACGCGGTTTGCAGGCGCTATTGCTATAATAGCGCCTGCAAACCGACCCGAAAGTGCCGCTGCTGTGTATCCAGTGTGAAAGCCCCGAGGGCTTTCACACTGGAGCAATGCGCTGGCAGGACGGTAAAAAAATTCCTGCCAGCAGCAGCATCTTCGGAGCGGTGAAGGAGCGGTGTGTATACCGCTCCTTTACCGCTCCTGTCCATTGAAATCAATGGGATGGCGTGGCTATACCGCCGGCAAAGCGCCTCTGCTTTTAACCCCTTCTCGGGCGCTAGCTGGGGGGTAAAACCGCCCCGCTAGCTGCCGCATACCGACGGTAAAACGGCGCTAATAATAGCGGCGTTTTACCACTGACGCCGCCCCATTGTGAAAGGGCTCTTAGTCCAGGTTTTATGCAAGAGGTGATGCGTATTAATCCGACAGTTAAATCAACTTTTAAGCCCTTGGGACTAGAACTTCGTTTTGTCAGTGTTACAAAAACAGCCATTTGAACCGATGCAGCATATTTCATTAATCCTTCTGACAAGGAAGCTGGTATTTTTGGTTGCTATTTCCACAGCAAGGAGGGTTTCGGAATTGGCTGCTTTTTCTTGTAAAGAGCCATATTTGATTATTCATGAGGACAGAGTGGTGTTACGCCCTCGTCCAGGCTTTTTGCCAAAAGTGGTTTCAGGTTTCCACCTGAACCAAGATATTGTCCTGCCATCGGTTTTTCCAAAACCATGTTCTAGGGAAGAAAAGTCACTACATTGTCTTGATGTGGTGAGAGCAGTGAGAATCTAGTTAAAGACAACTGCTCACATTCTTAAGGCTGATGTCCTATTTACTCTGCCAGAGGGTCCTAAGAAAGGACAGGCAGCGTCTAAATCCACTGTCGCTAAGTGGATTTGGCAAGTTATAATTCAAACTTATAATTTAAGGGGTAAGTTTCCCCCTCTTCTTCAAGTTAAGTTGCATGCTACCAGAGCGGTTAGTGCTTCTTGGGCTGTGCGTCACCAGGCCTCCATGGCTCCAATCTGTAAGGCCGCAATTTGGTCTTCAGTGCATACATTCTCAAATTTTGTCAGGTGGATGTAAGGAGGATATCGCCTTTGGGCACAGTGTTCTGCAGTCAGCAGTAGAAGTCCCCAAGTCTGGGGGTACCCTGCGGGTTGTCTCTCCCTCCCATCAAGTAGCATTGCTATGGGATGTCCCATTAAGTAATTAGGCTCTGTCCCATGATGTATGATAAAGAAAATTGGTTTTTTTATTACAGCTTACCTGTAACATGCTTTTCTTGGAGTACATCATGGAACGCAGAGGTCCCTCCCCCTCTTTTGGGATTTAAGTAAATTGTTTTGCTACAAAAAACTGATGTGCTCCTGGAAGGAGGTGTTATATAGTTGGTGAACTTCCTGGATTGGGTATACCAGTGTCAACACCTGAAGGTGGCCTATAACCCATTAAGTAATTGGGCGCTGTGTCCCATGATGTACTCCAAGAAAAGGATTTTACAGGTAAGCTGTAATAAAAATCTTTTTTTTTTTTTTTTTTACACTTTAGAGTTTCATGGTCTCTTAGCTCCATAAAGCTGGCTGAATACACACACGTGGCAGCACAGCAGTGATCCTTATTTTTTATTAAATAGAACGTCTGTCCTGCTGTGAACACAAGAGTTTGGCTGCTTGGCACAAGCGGCATTCAGAGAATTCTTTCCATTTTCTGAATGAATGCGACACATTCTTTGATTGGACGAAGTGCAGAGGTGGGTACAGTGACGCTCACTGTCTAGGCATTACTGGGGACATGCTTCAGGGGACTGCAGCCCCTTTACAAATATTGTTTCTACATTTGTGCTCCTTACAGTCCCTTTTAACAATTTACTGAAGATACTCTTCTCAGCAAGATGCATTAAAGAATCAGAGGGAAAAAGTAAGATGGTGTAAAGGAACCAAACCATTTATCGACTATAGAACAGTCAAATATTTCTTCTTCACTGCAGTACATAAGCAAGGAAAACCTAATGGTCAGCAGAGGCCCCGAGGGCTCCACAGTAAGTTTCACAGGGCTGTAGATTGGGCACCAGGGCTCTAGAAAGATCATATTCGGTAACAAACCACTCTTAATTCTACCTTGCTGGAAAGATGTATGGCGGTCAGTATGTCAGGTTTGGTATGTGCATGGCCTTGAGCGCTGTCAGCTGTTTCTGATAAGTTCACAATTCGGGTTTGGAAAGCGGAGCATTTGGCATTGGTGTATTTATTTTCTTTGTTTGTTTTTAAACCCTTTCTGTAATTTATAGCCAAGCTCCAGGAGTTCAGCCACTTTCTAATATTCTGAATTACTAGAGGTTAGGGTTCTAAAGGCAAAGGTGTGTGTGTGTGTGTGTGTGTTTTTTTTTTTTTTTTTTTTTTTTTTGTTGTTTTTTTTTCCCCTCCATGCTTTCTATACATTAAGGTAAATCTCACCTTCCCCCCCCCCCCCTTTTACCTGAGTACAATCTCCATCCAGCGACGTCAATGAGAGCAGAGGCCCTCTCCCTCATTGGCTCAGGTCGGGGGGGGGGGCATAGCAGACAGCGGTGACGGATTAACCAGCTCTCTGCTCGGGGAGCTGTGAGAACCAAGGGTTCGGTGGTGTTGGATCACTCGGTTCTCAGTCTTAAAGAAGCTGGTGGGGGTGGACTGATGCTGCATCCACCTAGGCAAGTATGATTCTTAAAACACCCCATACTTCTTTTTAAACAACTCCCAGCAAATAAAAAGATTTGTCCAGTTCTGCACTTAAAAAAATGACAAGAAATCTCTGCACATGAGTTTGGGTTGAGTTGGAAGATTGCACTGTGTGTGAGCCTACCAGGCTCTATTGCAGTGCAGCAATCACAACAGGTTTGTTGGAAGGTGGAGACATTTGGGTAGCTTGAAGGCAATGCCTTAGTAGACCAGTGAGCTGACCACAGACCTGAGAGGTGGAGAGCTGGTATAGCAGTATCTCCTTTTCGTCATGATGCAGTTTGGTAAATATGACTCACGAGGTAGCTGGGCAGAATGACACACATTTTGGCAGATATGGTGAACATGTAAATATTACAAACGTGTGTGTGTGTGTATAGCCATTTGGCGTGAGGTACTTTGAATTACTGCTGCTTGCTAGCTCCTGGTAATCTGTGTGGTTAAACCTGCATTGTAGGTTTGCCGCGTTACAATCCTAGTAGATCTTTAGCGTAATCCACTCGGCATGGTTTAGGACTATATACACACCTACTGAATTATGGGCCAGCTGCCAGCAGCAGTGTGTAGGGCTCTTTGATAACAGGAAGTCATGTGACGCTGACGAGGATTTGCTGCGGATGTCGTGACGTGCCCGTTCAGTAAAAGCCAGGCGGTAATCTTGTTGTCTTTGTAATTGAGGCTCATTGATGTGTGTGACTCCTTCGTGCGCTACGCATGGCCTCTCCAGGTTCCCTTCTGCCCCCAGGGCAGGGAGGTGTGTCTCCAAAATTACATGAAACACTGACACATAAGTGAGAGCTTTTGTGCCTGAGCTTTCTGGCTGCTTTAACATGCTGTAAGCCTCACTTTCTAATTGTTGCTGTGTAGTCACAAACTCGATGTGAATCAGGGCAGAATAATTGGTGGTAGTTATAGTAAATACACGGTCCTGGATTTAATATCTGGTCTTCTACAGTACACAGAACATGGAAATGCAACTATTTTAGTAAATATAAACTGCTAAATACCTCTCATCAGTATATAGCAGAATGGTGACTTCTATCAGTGTCTGGTTTATGCTTGTGTGGGGAGTTTTTAATTCTGCTCTGACTGCCCTATTGGGATACAGAACCTCTGCCCCCTCTATCTGGACAGTGCTGATTGGCCCTGTGCTGATTGCATGCACCCTCCCAAGAAAAAAACAAACAAAAAAAACTCTAGCAATACACACCAAACTCAGTATGTGCAGCCTGTCTCTGTATTATCTGGAAATATATTGGACAGTGGAGGGGAGAGGACAGGATCAAACAGCCTTTTTACACAATGCAGAGGGTTAACCCCTTAGGTTCCACAGTGAGTATAACCAGCATGTTTTACTGCATATTCAAGACTAATTTTACTGTTGGTTTAGTAACACTTTAATGGTCTTATGTCCACCCTAACATTGGTACATCTAGAGACATCCACAATATAAGAATAACCTATCTAGCCCTATAAAGAAGAAATCTCTATACTTTTTTTTTTTTAAGCCGATTCGTTCTTGCCTACAGCAGTGGAAGAAGTGCAGAGGACACAGCCAACAATGGCTGTAAAATGAATGGACAGGGACGTCGTCCATAGACTTACAATGGGGCTTTCATTGTTGGCTATGTCCTCTGCACCCGCCTCCACAGTGAAGCTGACAGCCCAGTTTGGGATCGGGTCAGATCGGCTTAAAAAAAGTGTGTGTATATATATATAATTTCTCTTTACAGGATTAGTGTTAGATCATGCATGTCTGTATAGCCGCACTGCCCCATTGATTTCACCGCTCCGAAGATGCTGCTAGCAGGAATTTTTTCCCGTCTTGCTAGCGCACTGCTCCAGTGTGAAAGCCCTCGGGGCTTTCACACTGGAGACACAGCAGCGGCTGTTTCGGGTTGGTTTGCAGATGCTATTTTTAGCGCTATAGCGCCTGCAAACTGCCCCAGTGTGAAAGGGGTCTTAAAATGAGTGGGAGGTGACACCTCCATTAATCTAAATGTTATATTCCTCCCCCATTGTGTTTAGCTGGTTATTGGGCTTGTAAGAGGGAGTGGGCTGTCATTTTCCACTGTGCATACACCCACATGTGACTAGTCACATGGGCTGCTCAGATGTGATGGATTGCCGCATTGCATGAGTGAGAATTCTCATAAAGCTATCCTGCAAAAACGCCAATACATTGTTTTGCTGCTTAGTGATTGTAAAGGCTTGTGTGTTTCCTATAAAAATAAACATCTTATACTTGCCTGCTCTGTTGCAGTGGATTTGCACAGAGCATCAAAGATCCTCCTCTTCTCGGGTGCCTCTTCTGTGATCCTGGCCCCTCCCTCCTGTTCAGTGCCTCCAAAGCAAGCAGCTTGCTATGGGGAATTCGAGCTGAGTCACAGCTCCCTGTGTCCATTCAGATGCGGAGCCCTGACCCACCCCTGCCCCCTCTCTCCCCTGATTGGCTAGCTGACTTTGACAGCAGGAGGAGCCAATGGCGCCGCTGCTGTTTCAGCCAATCGGGAAGGAGCATCTGACGGCTGAGACAATCGTGGACAGAGGGACCTCAGGTAAGTATTAGGGGGCTGGTACACACAGAAGACAATTAATGAATTAAGATAAACCTGACTTTAAAACCCCTTTTTAAACAGGAAATCTATGCAATCTCATTCCTGCTAAGAATCGCAGATTGCTATTTATTACTAGTAAAAACAATAAAAAAAATTTAAAGTCCCTAAATCCCATAGTTTGTAGACTTGATAACTTTTGCGCAAACCAATCAATATACGCCTATTGCCTTTTTTTTTTTTTTCAAAAAAATGTAGAATACTATACATCGGCCTAAACTGATGACTGTGTTTTTTTGGATATGTATTATAGCAAAAAAAAATTTCTTCCAAATTCGCTCTTTGTTTAGAACGCAAAAAAAAAACGCAGAGGTGCTCAAATATCACAAAGAGAGCTCTGTTTGTGGTGAAAAAAGTGTGTTTTTTGTTTGGGTACAGCATCGCACGACCGCGCAGTTGTCAGTTAAAGCGAAGCAGTGCCGTATCTCAAAGGCCTGGTCATTAAGGGGGAAAATCCTTCCAGTCCTTTAGATTAAAATAGTCATCGCTAAGGAACTCTCATGAGGATTAAAAATTGTAAAGAGGTCCACACATTAATGACAAACAATATTAAAAAGTTAAAGAAAATGTATTTTGCTCCCCCCTGATAGAAGCCCAATTTGTGGGCATTACTCATGTTGAGCTCAGTTGTTTTTTTTTTTTTTTTTTTTTTTTTTTTTTTTTTTTTTTCTCCCTGTTGCCGTATAGTAAGGGTTCTCTCAATGGTAGACTCTGCCAGTGGATCCGCCTGCTTAACGGGGGAGCTCTCTGCTGGTGTTTGCTAAGCAGGCGAATGACAGGTTGATGCAGAGCTGATGCAGCCCACTTTTTTTCTAGTTGCAGTCGGATATAAACAGATCCTTTGTCCCTTTACATCTGACTGCCATTCGATTCAATCCACCAGACTGATGGAACGGGTCTCTCATCCGTCTGTTTTTGGCTGATATGATCGAATGTTGGGTGTAAACACACGTCACTTTACATCCTCCACTCTGTAGAGGGCAATGGAGAGTCTGATTGGGTCCGCCTAAAAATAAAATAAAATAGGCTGACCTGATTGGTCTGCCCGTGTGAATAGGCCCGAAGGCTGATGTCAGACACGGGACACTGACGCTAGCGACACAATTAGGAATGCTAATAGCCTGCCTGTCTTTGGCATTTCCCCTCCAGCTGTGGCAACTGAATTGCCTCTTGGAACAAGTCTCAAACAGTAGGGAGAGCGTTTCCATAGGGACAGACAGGCAGCCTTTTAGCAGTCCTGCCTGCAACTTCAACCAATCGGCAACTGAATCGCTAGCAATGTCGTGAATCTGACCTCAGCCTGTTACCAGGCCTTGTCCTCTTTCCAGCCTGTGACTGAACAGAGAAGCAGGAAATTGATGTTCTTATGTTATCGTTCTGTTCTCCCTTCCATTCAGCATGTACCTTGCAGTACATGAGCACTGCCACACATTTTAGTGGCTTTGTTCCCCCTCTACGGCTTGGTCTAAGTAAGCTCTGATGTATAGACTACAAGAGGCTATTAGGTCAGGTTCAGGTACTTAAAACTGAGCATAGCCCCCATCCCCCCAGCAAAAATGTCTGGTCCATGTCCGCTCCACTTACGCAGAGCAGACACACACAGCCTGCTCACTTCTATGGGCGGTCGGATGTAAGTCTGCCTGTCTGTCTACACCTGACTGCCCTCTGTCTAATCCGATCCAGTAGACTGAAGGGTAATGGATCTCCGTCCATCTATTTTTAGTATACAGGATTGGATGTCCGTTGACGCCTGCACCTTCATAAATGTGATTGGACGATCCGATTGGGTCCACCTGTGTGAAAGTACCCTTACACTGCTTGCATTATAAGGAAATGCCTTTAATTAGTCACTTGCCTGCTTTGTGTAATGGTTTTGTACAGAGCAGCCCTGATCCTCCTCTTCTTGGTTCCCCTGCCAGCACTGTGGGCCCCCTCCCTACCAAGTGCCCCCATAGCAATCTGCTTGCTTTGGGGGCACTTGCGCGTGCCTGCTCCCGAGCCGGCTTTCTGTGTTTATAAGGGAGCGGCCCACCCCTGTCCTCCACTCCCGTCTCACTGGCTGTGATTGACGGCAGCGGGAACCTATGGCTCCTGCTGCTGCATTTCAGCCAATGCACGTGGCTGGATCGGGTTTAGGTAAGTATGAGAGGGGAGCTGCACACTGAAGGTTTTTACAGTCGTGAATGTTTGAAAGGTAAGAAGAAAACCTTCAGTCTTTACAACCACTTCAGTGATGTATTAAATGGTTGGAGCTGCATCAAGGTTGTTCTAAAATGGACAACCAAGATAAAGGAACAAAGGTATTGCCTGGATCAACCAATTAATTAATTACGTAAATGGCCATTTTAGCGGGTGAGTATAAAACAATCATGTAGGCATAAGCCTGCATGCAGTTCCAGTTGCCCTAAATTCCAAGTAGCAAAAAACAAGAGAAAGGGTTCTCTAAAGGGGGTCAACAAAGAACACTGATAATACAAAACCAGCTTTAATTATTTACCTAAATTATAAACCAAATCGAAATACAAAAAAGTGAAAAAAGTAGCAATAGAGACTGACTGTTACCACAAACCAATATTGATAAGGTATAATGAACAGGAAGGAAGTCCAGCCCAGTTGGAGTAGCAATTGTAGGTAACAGTTAACCTGAAATGGAGTGTCCAGTGTAGCAAGGGCAGTTCTTATACCGATATATCTGGGATGTGGGTGGATGGACGGTCTGGCTATAGGTTAGGTGTAATATGTTCCACACAGATGGATCGATCTTATAAAGAACCAACCAAGATGCCTGTCATTCGTCTGAGATGAATGGGACCTTGTCGCAGCCATGAGACAAGCTTTCCTCAGTTGCGGTGCAGTGCTGCAATGTGAACTTGCCATTCGACAAAGTGGTAGGAGAACCTCCTGCATGTCTGCTAACTGCTGCTATAACCGCTCTCTGCATAGCGATCCGCAGTGATGGGGATTTCAGAGGGCAGTTAAGTATTATCGCCGGTGTGAAAAATGCTATTTGCACAGCTTGATGTGTGTTTTTTTTTTTTTGTTTTTTTTTTTTGAGTACTCCAGCACTTTCCTTTTGTAATCCATAGAATCTCAGAATTTGAGTGGAAATACACTAAAATGTCTTTACAGTCCATCTACAAATTCCCCCCGGGGAATTGCCTGGAACTGCATTACTAACTGGCTAAACCAGAAAAGGTTCAACTTCTGAAAGAAATATTTGTAATCAAAACAGACTTGTCAAAGTGTAAATCATTGCGTGCCGAGGGCCTGAACTCAGCGACCTCACTTTACCTGGGTTCTACTAGGCCATATATGCTGAGCAGAGACTGGAGATGGTTTGATTACTGATTGCACGTGGAACACTCCATTTATTGCTTCAGAAATGTCCTGGGGAACTCAGTCACCCAACCATTCGTTTCAACAAAAACACTCCCAGGTTATTTAAGCTTTTTTTTTTTTTTTTTTCTCATTCCTCCCTTGTGTACTGCTCGGGTGATGGGTCTATAGTGGAATGCGTCTAGCAATCCCAACAGGAAGGGTAAGTACGGCTCTCCCTGCCTCGGCAGGATAGAGCAGCTGGGCATTCCCTGGGAGGTCGACTAGGGGGTCTCCCACTCTCCCTTTCCTCTCTCCTTATCCCTCATTCCCTCCTTCCCTTGCTGGGGAGCGATGTGTGACTGGGCATGAGGTGCGGTGTCTGTACCTAGGCCAGGGGGGCTGCACTGGCTGTTAAGGCCAGTTTTTACTTTTCTTTCCCCTTTTTCTTCGCTGTGAGGTGCCTGAGTAAATTTACCACAGAGGCCGCCACCATTTTCCTGTAGTCTTATGCAATGTATGGGCTGTCAGCCATTTTCTAGAAGGTTCAGCAGCCATTTTCTTGGCGCTTTTCTTGTGATGATGGCCGGCGGCCATTTTCTTGTAGCCTCAGCTCATTTTACCTCTAGTGCTGGGTCTGTGTACCTCCAGAACAGTGCAGTTTTCACTCTGAGCACTTTGTGACTAAAACAGGGCAGAGCGGTCAGCGGCAGCACTCGGTCAGGGTGGTGAGTCCTGCGGGGGGGCCCCTCAGTCTGTGCAGCTAGGAGGGTGGGATTTGTGTACCTTGCCTTAAGTCCCTAAGTTGTGGCAGGCGAGTAAGGGTCAGCATGGCGTCAGAAGCTGGCGCTTCTTCCCCAGACATCCCTGCTATTGCAACCGGCTCACCTGCAAAAAATGCGGTGCCTATGGACGCTTTGTCGGCGGTCCTGGAGACCTTTGTTGCCAGGGTGGAAGCGGCGTGCGGGCGCAAGGGGTGTAAAAAACGCCCCCTGCCCCCCCCACGTCTGGGTTAGCGCAGGAAAAAGCGCTAGTAGGAGCACTAATCACTGCGGTGCGGGATACCCTGTAGATACAGGATGCAGCAGGAACTTCTGCTGAGGTGGCGGTCCCTTTGGGTCCCACAAACCGGCCCGCACTCCTAAAGTTCATTGACGGACACAGCACCCACCCCTCCTATTTATGTTTTTGTACTGCTTTTTGACGAACAGCTGCAGGAAGCAGGGTGAGGGGTTATAGCCAGAGGGACTGCCCCCCGGGCGGTGCTGTGCAGTCTGTTTTTACATGCGTTACATGTTCTGCCTAATCCTCTCCTGAAGGTGGCGTGATAACCCTAAGGTCAAGAATTAAAGGAGCTGTGTCCGTCAATGAACTTCAGAAGGATTTTACGGTGAGTACAAAAATCCAATTTTTTTTTTTTTTTTTAAGCTTCGCCTATGGAAAATATAGGGTACTGAAGTTTGTCACTACTTCACGGGTGCACCCAATTTTAAGGTTTGACATGTTTGGTATCCATTTACTCAACATGACCATCTTTTATATTTTACTAAAAGTTGGGTAACTTATTGCGTTTTGAGTGCTTGAAGACTAACTTTAGTGTATTTTCTTTCTTACTGAAATTTTACATTTCCTATACTGTTGCATTAATGTCATTAAAAAGTCTAAACACTATTTTATATAATGTCTGCTTTCAGAAAATATTTTTGGGGGTTTTATGTAATCTTCAAGCCTAAATGACTTTAAACCTGTGCACAAAAAAACTGCTGGGAGCGAAAGGGTAGTGGAATTCCAGGCTAAACGGAACTAGTCCTAAAAATGCTCCCTCCCCCTCCTAACTATGCAGACTAACCTGTGTAAAAGAGATGCATATACTTATTTTGAGCCTGTCCCAGTATCGTCTTGTTTTTTCTTCTCCCCTGTGCCAGCTGTGGAGGCTCCAGGGGAGTAGAGAGGTGCGGGGACAACGGATGGGCCATAGGAGCCTATGGATGACGTCACCACTGCCAGGTATTCCAGACATCAACTGCTGTCTCCACTCCCCTGCAGCCATCGTTGCCTTGCACAGGGGATCACATGACTGGTCAGGGGTGGGCTGAAAATGGGTAAATATATACACCTTTCTTACACAGGTTAGTCAGCATAGGTGTTAGGAGGTGGAGCTTTTTGAAGACTAATTGGGTTTAGAAGTCCAAACCTTGACTTGAGTTCTACTTTAATTGCCCAGGCTGGAGGGGGGATATATCCTGTATGTGTTGCTAAACTATGGGGTGGAAGGGCAAAAGCCTGTCCGCTGTGTCGCAGTTCAGTGTAAATCAGGTCTGGATGGACAAATACTGTTTTTTTTATCTGTGTATATAGCAGTTTGCTGGGTTTCAGCTTTAATCATCTTCAGCATGGCACAACCCTGTCTGCAGATCTCTCGGATTCAAAATGCTTAACTGGTTTATGTCTGCTGCAATGAAGCAGAGGCCCCCAGCCAATAAAGTAATGCAATGTGCTGAACTATAAACACTGCATTCTTGCAACATGGTTAATTACCCATAGACAATGTGAAGAGAGTCTTGGCAGAAGGAGATGAATGCTGGCACTCTTTGGGGGACGTTTTTTAGGCACAGTGCCCACCCAACCCACTGGTTTTGATACAACCATTCTACTCCAGGTTTGGGGAGGATTTATAGTGCCCAGAACCAAAGCCAGTGCCCTGTTTGTTACAATCAGTAGGGTGACTCCATAGAACAGCGGTGCTGAACCTTTTTAAAGAGTGAGGGGCACTTAAGTGATTTGGTAACAGGGGCACAATGAAATATGGGATTTTATTGCCCCTCTGACCCCAAAACTACAAATGTAAACCCTTGCTGTCCTGAGCCCCTATAAGACTGCTTACACATTGATGTGCTGCGGTTTACCCGCACCACAGGTGCAGCTCAGTGCACCTGCGGGTTAGCTGCATTGAGCCATAGACTTCTATTACATCTTGCGGGTGTGGTGCAGTTTCTAAAGGCTCTCCACAGCCGCCTGCTTTCTCTGCTGCTGGCGCCGGCTCCATGCACTCTAATGCTCTGGGATGGCGTTCCACAACACGTTGATCACGATCTGGACTTGCTGACCTGCCATCTCAGAGCAATGGGCATGTGCTTTCCTGGTTTGAGGTTGTAGGCCACATCAGCGGGCCATGGGTTGAGCACCCTTTGCCATAGAACATTCAGCGATGACTTGTCACCTCTGTCCGCAGTGGGCTACTAAGGACTGTGCTACATTAATTTCTGTATGTCCTCTATGGACCGAAGAGGTGGGCATTGACAGACATTCATTGGCTAGCCAAAAGCCATCCTTGATAGTTGTGTAGGAATTTTTGGTGCGCTTTAATGTTAGCTTACCTGAGGGTGGACCCTCCTAGACAACATTGTTCAAACGCTTCATGGCTGCTTTAATTCCAAAGTAGTATTGAACTGCAAATACTTCAAGACCACTGAAAACTGATATTTCGATTTCATGTTGAGTATGGTAGAGGTCTTTCCTTGGTATCTATATGATGGCAGGAACTGACCATGCCACCACCTTTGCAGTTTAATTCTTCCTTCCTGGGTAGTCTTCTTCCTCTTGCTGCATCCTGCATAATAATATAGGCTGATGGGTAAATCAAGAACAGAGGGGCATAACCCCCTCTTCCCACCTTAGAATGTCTGATGGCCAGTGGGAAGCTTGAAAGATCTATTGATCAGAGTTGCTCAGCTACCAGAGATGGGTGATTAAACTTCTGCTAGGAACTCCAATATAGATTTGGACTCCAGTAACCCATTAAGGTATTTATAGATATTTTTTTTTCTTTTTTTCATGTCCGTTTCGTGGCAGGGATGGTGCTGTTTTGGGTGGGAGGCAGGCGGTGATTTACAAAGCCTGGAGTTGAGATTGAAGAACACTGCATCTGCTTGGAGGATGGGACCTGCATGTACAACGTGGCTGTTAAATATCTTCTCTGTAACCCTTTATTGTCTTTGTATCCCTTCATGCATGCTTCTAGCATGGGGGGAGGCAGACAATCCTGGTGGAGGGGAGGCTGCCTGGCAAGGTTAACCCCCTCCCTGCCACCGCCTTGCTTACAAAAGGCTATATCAGGTTTCCAGGCTCCTTGTCGACACACATGGTGGAGGGGGTGGGGGGAAGCTGCCTGCATTGTGTTTCAGCTTCAGGGACTGTTGAGAGACAGGAAGGGGCTGTCTGCCTTCTTTATGTCGGGGAGGCTGGGCTTTGTCTATGGCGGTGATCCCGCCAGCATTGTGCTGGTTAGCAATGTGTCCAGGGCTGGAATCTTTTATTTTTTTTTTTTTTTTTTTTTTTTTTTCTTTCTCCCCTTCACAAGAGCCTTTGTATCGGCAAGGCAGGGGGTGGCTGCTTCCAAGCATCTCTCTATACTGTGATTAATGCTTTAGGACCCTGCCTGATGAGGAGTGGGCTGGCTTGTAGGGGTGTGGTTGCTTCCAAGGGGAGGGGGGGGGGATGCTGCAGAGTCCCTGCATGTCTTTTGTGTGGCTTATTCCAGGTTTCAGGCAGGATGGATGGGGGAGGGGGCGTGTGGCTGCCTTCTACCATTACACTAAGTCCATTGTCTGCCCTCTTGCATCCCTTTGCGGCTGGGGGCTGTAGAACAGCTGCGTCAGCACCGGCAGCCTGCGTCGCAAGGAAACTGAATATCATCAACTGTAAAATCCAGCATATTTCTAACCCAATGTGAAGCCTGCCTCTTTAACGGTCTATATGGGCAACATACCAATCGACTGCTAGCATTACACACTTCCTTCTAAGCTTTATTTAAAGGAAATCCTGTAGTATCTGTTCAATGAATACACAATAAA
>JBBDGP010001020.1:1872500-2047823 GCA_037952835.1 Lithobates septentrionalis
AATTGTTCCAATGATGCTGACTTTTTAAGACAGGCCCAAGTTGTTAGAAAAAAGTTTGTGGAAAAAGGCTATGTGGGGGAGACCTTGGACTCCACCATTCAGGAGTTGGCTGTGCGACCCAGAGATTCTTTTTTAACAGATCAGCCTAAGGTCCAGGACAATGAAAACCATGAGTGGAGCTTTATATCAGGGTTTCATTCCCAATTTAGGGAGGTAGAAGACATTTTCAATGCCCATTGGCATGTGTTATGCATGGACAAATCATTGGGCCCATCCCTACCATGTAGGCCTAAATTTATCTATAGAAGAGCTCACAGTTTTGGTGACAAGATAGTGCGGAAAGTACTCGATCCCCCTCCCAGGCCTTTAACCTTCTGGGATAAAAAAGGATTCTATAGTTGTAGGAGATGCCGGGCATGCAGGGAAGTTGGCAGACCAATGAGGGCTCTTGAAAGTTTTACATCCTCTTCTAATGGTAGAGAATTCAGGATTAATGAATTTATTACGTGCAATACGGCTTACGTGGTGTACGCTATGCAATGCCCATGTGGCCTTATGTACATAGGGCGCACCAAAAGGCTTTTAAGGGTCAGGATTGCAGAGCATATAGCGAATATAAAGATTGGTTTCAAAGACCATAATGTATCGCTCCACTTCAAGCTTAAACACAACCAAGATCCCTCGGGCCTCAAATTTTGGGGTGTAGACCATTTGAGACCAAAGTGGAGAGGGTCTAATCTGGTGCGTGACCTGTCAAGAAGAGAGACCCAGTGGATCTTCTTGGCTGACACTTTGTCGCCAAGGGGACTCAATGTGGAATTGGACATCAACTGCTTTATAAGCGATTACTAATATCTGTTACTAACGGTTGATCGGATCCGTTGGGAGTATCTGTGTAGGCAGTTAGAATTGGCTCTTATGGGGTGAAAGTGACCTATCTCTCTGTGACGTCTGTTTGGTCTCCCCACAATAGTATAGTGTGTACGAGTACCTGACTCCTATATAGAGATCGGGATTAATTTTGGTTTTGTAGGTTTTTTACATTATGCGATTTTCCAATCTCTTTGTCTATGGTATATCCCTGATCTCTTTCTTTCTTCTTTTTTGTGGCATAGGTCTGGCCTCCTTTTAGTAGCACAGGTTGCTACAATTATATGAGCTGTATAGGGAGATTGAGAGTAACTTTGTTCTTATTGTTATGCGATTATCCTGCCTTTATGTGTTTGTAACATGCTCTCGTGGATAGGAGTGCATGTGATATGGCATTAGCTCCTAATTAATATGATATAGATTAACTTTATCTTTTCAATATCTGTGCGATTTTTAATATTTGTGCGATTTTCAATGTAGTTTTGTTTTATGCGACTTTGTTGCCTCCTTATCTTTACTTTAATGATTTATTTTTTCTTTGAATATTTGCTGGTTTTGCTGTAATTATTAAAACTAGCAATAGTTTTGTAGGTTGGGCACTGTATCTTGCAGTATTATTGCGCTCACGGTGCTTTTTCATACCTATATGATAAAACAATGTTTACACTAAATATATGTGCATATCAGTACAGGAAGGTCTTTAGTATGTAATGGTATTAGAGTTTCCTTTTTATATGTCTATTCGTTATATGCATATTTACCATTGTATTTGATTTTAGATTATGACAGATGATTCTAAGATGTATCAATGTTACTATTTTTTTCAATCATGATGTGGGTGTAATTATCACTTGCTGCCTATTAATGGGGATCCATAATGCTAAGATACATGAGGCGATGCTTCTTGATTAAATGTATGTAGTTATGGTTGCTTGTGCCCACTTTATAATGATTTTTACCATATTGGATTAGTGCAGTGTCTTTGTATGCCTCCACGCTGTTTATAGTAAGCCGTCAGTGAGGCTGGAGCTGTAGGCGTGTTTTAGCCGCCGCCTAGTCTTGCTGTGATTGGTTGAGCGGCCTGTGGAGGGATATATAAGCTGGCCATTACGTCGTGTGGCCACGCCCTCTGTTGAAGTCAAAGGATATGACGAAACGCGTCAGTGCGTGGCCAACACGACGCCGGAAGTGAGGTGTGCGCTCCACCCGAGTCATCTACACAACCAGGAAGTATCGTGCCTTTCCTGTGTAGCGGCGCTGACGATTTTTGGGTGAAGTGCACATACTGGCATTACCTGCCTGTTTGATTGATTGCTCACTATTCGTTTTATTTGATGTACGTATTTTATTGAAGGGGGGGTTTTAGTCTGTCTGTGTGCAAGGGGTTTGAATCAATAAACAGGATTACGCTATGTGCACCTTTCTTTCTGTTTTTTTGATTCATTATGAGCCCTGCAAACCTGTGACCCTATCTATAGTGATGATGGCAACCCACTATCTCTAAAGAGCGTTGACTCTGAAGGCTTTATTACTCCCCTTATCTGGTGAGTTTAACCCCCTAGGGGGAGAGTGTGTGTCACCTGGGTGGATCTTACAGTGATCGGTGGAGGATTGAGGTTTATTCAAGATCACCTGTTGAGTATCTGAATCGCACCCTGAACTTTTCATCACTTCCCTTTATAAGGGTTTTCTTTTAGAGGACTTTTTTCTGATTTAAGACTGTCCATATATGTGTTGTTGGCCACAAGTTTTTATTGCTCAACACTAGCGCTGTCTAGTGGAATAACTTAGTCCATATGTCGATTATTTTATAACTTAGTCCATATGTTGATTATTTTATAACACTGTGTGTATATATGTGTTTTTCTTTGATTTGAGACAGCTGCTGCCCATTAGATTGTCTCTCTGCCTAGACAGACACAGGGGAGTTCAATCTGTTTTATGTGTAAATGTTATTTGTATACTGGTGTGTATTTATGAATATGCAATGTTGAATATTGATTTATTCCTTTTTAATATTAATATATCTATATCTTGGGTCTGTTTGGGAATCTGGCGCTGAGCGGTGTTTGCAGGCCTGGTGAAACACTTTTATATAGTTATCCCAATGTATGTGTTGAATTTATTGAGGTTATTTTTGGGGGCATGTTTCAGGCCCTTATCGAGTACTGCTAGCTCTTCTGTTGTTATTTGTTTCCCGCTTATATTTACTACATTCTCTCCAACTATACTCTTTTTCTTTTGGAGTCTCTTCCCTGATCTCCATCATCTCTTCGTTCTGGAGTGTTTCTTCTTTGTTCTTCTTGGGGTCGTCTCCTGGGTGAGTGGTGGTCCTCTTGGGGGGGTCTTTGTGGAGAGTATTCCCTCCTCTCTCTCTCTAAAAAAGGCCTTTGTGTGTAGTATTTTTGTTGCTGTCCGTGGTAATAAGGGTCTTCATAATGGTATTCATGATGGTCTCTAATGGGATCAAATCTATTGTACGTGGGGATCGGATAACGTGCATATCCGTCACGGTATTCATGTTGATATGATGATGTTCTATTCTCTCTTGTGTTTCTCTCATTGTGTTGCCAATTTCTGTTATTAAACGGTTTTCTGAAAGGTTTCTTTCCTCCTCTTTTTGGAGTATGTTGCCCGTATCCATAACTGTTTCTTTGGTTATAATTACTTCTTGGTGTGCCTCCATATGTATCTCTTTCGTCTCTTCTTCTGTGATTAGGGCCGCTTGTGTTGGATCTATCTGTGTGTGTACGTGGTGTTTCCATCCGTCCCTCTTTTCCTTCCCACCTTGGAGGGTTGAGTACATGTGTTGTTGTAGGGTCTTGAATCCTAACTTCCCTTTCCGGAGTTGAGTATGTAGACGAAGGAGGGTCAGGTTCAACTTTACTTTGCCATTTAAAGACTTGGTTAGTCTTGTAATCCGTTATATCCCTTTGATATTTTTTCATTTTCCGATTTTGTACTTCTAGGTCTTTAGTTATTAGATCCTTGTTGAGTTGGGTTGCCAATCTTTTAAAGTCAGCTGTTTCTTTAAATGGTTCCATTTTTTGTTTAATTTCTTCTATTTGTTGTTCCAATACTATGGCTTTCTTGTGTTTGCGTCCAAGTAGGAATTTTAGACCTTCAATGCTTTTATCATTATAGAACGCGCACGCTTGGACCCACTCCTCTTCCTCACTCATCCACGGGTCACTCTAAGACCGCTCACGTATCCACCCCTTTTACCAAAGCACAATCCAAGTCGTCAGCGATACCAAAATCATCCACCACCAAGGTACCTTCGGTCACACCGGCACTTCCGCACTCCCAAACGCACACTGCCACTCGGAGGGTAAGTGAACCCACCATCACTTCTATGTTCCCAGATAACTCATTACCTGTGGACCCTAAACTTGCACCTATTTTTTTAGGACAGGGCCAGGACTCCCTCTCGAGCCCAACTCCCAACCTACAAACACAAACTCTGGTGATCCACGAAGATCATCCACCCCTGATGTAATTAATAGGGATGAGCCGAACACCCCCCGGTTCGGTTCGCACCAGAACCCGCGAACGGACCGAAAGTTCGCACGAACGTTAGAACCCCATTGACGTCTATGGGACTCGAACGTTCGAAATCAAAAGTGCTCATTTTAAAGGCTAATTTGCATGGTATTGTCCGAAAAAGGGTTTGGGGACCCGGGTCCTACCCCAGGGGACATGTATCAATGCAAAAAAAACTTTTAAAAACGGCCGTTTTTTCGGGAGCAGTGATTTTAATGATGCTTAAAGTAAAAAAAAAAAAGTGAAATATTCCTTTAAATATCGTACCTGGGGGGTGTCTATAGTATGCCTGTAAAGTGACGCGTGTTTCCCATGTTTAGAACAGTCCCTGCACCAAATGTCATTTTTAAAGGAAAAAATCTCATTTAAAACTGCTTGCGGGTTTAATGTCATGTCGGGTCATGGCAATATGGATGAAAATCAGTGAGACAAACGGCATGGGTACCCCCCCAGTCCATTACCAGGCCCTTTGGGTCCTGTATGGATATTAAGGGGAACCCCGCACCCAAATTAAAATAAGGAAAGGCCCTATATACTCTGAACAGCAGTATACAGGCGGTGCAAACAAGACAGGGACTGTAGGTTTGTTGTTAAGTAGAATCTCTTTGTAATTTTGAACGGGTACATTTTTAACGTGTTTAGCTCCAGCCAAAAAATCTTTTTTAAGCTTTTTGGAAAACATAGGGAAGGGTTATCACCCCTGTGACATTTGTTTTGCTGTCTTTCCTCCTCTTCAGAAGATTTCACCTCACTTTTTTGTCCCAATGAAAAATGTTTTTTGAAAATTTGGGTTTTTTTGTGGAACAAGGATTGGAAAGCATCAGTGGAAAGGAGAAATTGTTTTCCCATATTAACTCTTACAGGAGAGAATTTCCCTTCCTAGGGGTAGATTTCATCTCACTTCCTGTTGTCTCCTTCCGTTTGCAAGTAGGAGTCGTTTGTAAGTTAGATGTTTGAAAGTAGGGTCCTGCCCTATATACTCAGCAGAAATTTGGGCCTTAGGTGTTGCTGTGGCCACAACACTGTAAGCCCTCACAGGGCCCTGCTGTGAAATATTAGATCAAGAATTGTAATTACATGCCCCTGTTGAACAGGAGCTGAAAAATTAGGCCTTAGGCACTGGTGCTGGTGCCACAACACTGCAACCCCTCACAGACACTCTAGTTGGAACGCAGGAACGAGCCCTGTTGCAAAGTATTGCATCAAAAATTGTAATTACACGCCCCTGTTAGACAGGGGCAGAAAAATTGGGCCTTAGGCACTGGTGCTGGTGCCACAACACTGCAACCCCTCACAGACACTCTAGTTGGAATGCAGGAACGAGCCCTGCTGCAAAGTATTGCATCAAAAATTGTAATTACACGCCCCTGTTAGACAGGGGCAGAAAAATTGGGCCTTAGGCACTGGTGCTGGTGCCACAACACTGCAACCCCTCACAGACACTCTAGTTGGAATGCAGGAACGAGCCCTGCTGCAAAGTATTACATCAAAAATTGTAATTACACGCCCCTGTTAAACAGGGGCTGAAAAATTGTGCCTTAGGCACTGGTGGTGGCGCCCAGAACCAAAAATGTTCTTACAAGCTATCAGCGTGATGATTGAGGAGGAAGAGGATAATTACTCAGGGATAGTCACTCAGCATCAGCATAGGCAGTCTTTGAAGGGATCTGAAAAAAATTATTCAGTTACATCAGCATCAGGTGCTTGGTAGCTGGTGGTGATCCAAGACTGATTCATTTTTATGAAGGTCAGCCGATCGACCGAGTCAGTGGACAGACGCACCCTGTGATCGGTTACCACGCCTCCAGCAGCACTGAATGTGCGTTCCGAAAGAACGCTGGATGCAGGACAGGCCAGTAGCTCAATTGCATACTGTGCAAGCTCTGGCCAGTGATCCATCCTCAAGACCCAGTAACCCAGAGGATTTTCGGTGGGAAAGGTGTCCAAGTCTGATCTTGCCCCTAGGTATTCCTGCACCATGTAAAACAGACGCTGGCGATGGTTGCTGGAACCGATCATACCTTGGGGCTGCGGACCAAAAAATTGTCTGAACGCATCGGTCAGACGGCCACCTTCTCCACCGCTCCTTCTTTGACTGACCGAAGCCTCAGCAACACGTTGTCCAGAAACAGGAGTTTGTAACCTCCCAGTCTCTGGGAATGCGTTGCACAGACCTTTCTGCAAGGCCTCCCGAAGATGTTTCATCCTCTGCTCCCTCTGCGATGGCAAGATAAGGTCCGCAACCTTACCCTTGTAACGTGGATCAAGGAGGGTTGCCAGCCAGTATTGGTCCTTCTCCTTGATACCACGAATACGAGGATCCTTACGCAGGCTTTGCAGGATCAGGGAGGCCATGCAGCGTAGGTTTGCTGAGGCATTCGGTCCGGAGTCCTCTGGGTCACTAAGGACAACAACGTCCGCAGCCACCTCCTCCCACCCACGTACAAGTCCATGTGTTCCTTGGGACTGATCCCTTAAAGACTGCTGATGCTGAGTGCCAGGCTCCACCTCCATACTGACACAATCTTCCTCCTCCTCCTCCTCCTCCTCCTCCTCGTCCTCTTCCTGTGTGATCGGCGGGCATGCAGGAACACTGTCTGGATAAAGGGGGCCTTGAGAGCTAAGGAAGTCCTCCTCTTCCTGCCTCTGTTCTGCCTCAAGTGCCCTGTCCATTATTCCACGCAGCGTGTGCTCCAACAGGTGGACAAGGGGGACAGTGTCACTGATGCATGCACTGTCAGTGCTCACCATCCTCGTGGCCTCCTCGAATGGTGACAGGACAGTGCATGCATCCCTGATCATGGCCCACTGGCGTGGGGAAAAAAAACCAAGCTCCCCTGACCCTGTCCTGGTGCCATAGTCGCACAGGTACTCATTGATGGCCCTCTGCTGCGTGTGCAGCCGCTGCAGCATGGCCAACGTTGAGTTCCACCTGGTGGGCATGTCACAGATTAGGCGGTTCTTGGGCAGGTTAAACTCCTTTTGGAGGTCCGTCAGCCGAGCACTGGCATTATATGACCGGCGGAAATGCACACAGACTTTCCTGGCCTGCCTCAGGACATCCTGTAAGCCCGGGTACCTGCCCAAGAACCGCTGCACCACCAAGTTAAGGACGTGAGCCAAACAGGGCACATGGGTCAGTTGTCCCTGTCGGAGGGCAGAGAGGAGGTTGGTGCCATTGTCGCAAACCACCATTCCTGCCTTAAGTTGGCGTGGCGTCAACCACCTCTGAACCTGCCCCTGCAGAGCTGACAGAACCTCTGCCCCAGTGTGGCTCCTGTCCCCCAAGCACACCAGCTCAAGCACCGCATGGCATCTTTTGGCCTGCGTACTTGCGTAGCCCCTTGAACGCCTACGGAGCACCGCTGGTTCCGAGGAAGAGGCCATGGAGGAAGAAGAAGAGGAGGAGGTGGAGGAGAGAGGTGTGTCACAATCAGCATTTTGGAGGCGTGGTGGCGGAACAACCTCCAACACTACTGCACCTTGTCCTGCATCCTTCCCAGCTGCCAGCAGAGTCACCCAATGCGCCGTGAAACTTAAGTAACGTCCCTGTCCATGCCTGCTGGACCATGAGTCAGCGGTAATATGCACCTTACCGCTGACGGCCCTGTCCAGCGAGGCATGGACATTGCCTTCCACATGCCGGTAGAGAGCCGGAATCGCCTTCCGTGAGAAAAAGTGGCGTTTGGGTACCTGCCACTGAGGAACCGCACATTCCACAAACTCACAGAAGGGGGCAGAGTCTGCCAACTGAAAAGGCAGCAGTTGAAGTGCTAGCAATTTTGCCAAGCTAGCATTCAACCGCTGGGCATGTGGATGGCTGGGAGCAAACTTCTTTCGGCGGTGCAGCAGCTGGGGCAGGGAAATTTGCCTGGTACAATCTGACGTCGGTGTACCAAAAGCAGATTGCCCACAAGTACTTGGCTGTGACACACCTAATTCTACACCTTCATTCCTCTCACTGCAGGTCTCAGAGAGGACTGAAGGTCTAGTGGGGTTGGAAATCTCAGCTGATGAGGAGCAAGGAGAGATCCTCTTTGTTCTTTGGTGTGGGTCTTTTAGATATGCTTGCCAACGAACTGCATGGCAGGTCAACATATGTCTGGTCAAGCATGTGGTACTCAAGCGGGAGATGTTTTGGCCACGCGAGATACGCTGGAGACATATGTTGCAAATAGCAGCGGTGCGATCTGATGCACTCGTCTCAAAAAAGGCCCACACCAAAGAACTTTTTGAATAACGCGCAGAGACTGCAGCGCCCTGCACATGTGGAGCTTTGGGGTGTGATGCAGTCAATGTGCTGCCCTTAGGCTGGCCCCTGGAGGGCATCCTGCCTCGTTGGTGATGTGCCGCCTCCTCCTCCTCCTCCTCCTCCTCCTCCTCCTCTCTCCTATCAGGCACCCACGTTGAGTCAGTGACCTCATCATCCCCTCCCTCCTCATCACTGGAGCAAACCTGGCAGTATGCTGCAGCAGGGGGAGCATGACTGCCAGATTGCTGTCCTTCTTGGGCACCCCCTCTGTCCGTGCTCATGTTACTGCCTTCATCGAGCTCAGTATCATCATCAGAGCCTTCCAAACGCTGGGCATCCTCCTGGAGCATGTACCCAACACTGTGGTCAAACAGTTCGAGGGAATCCTCAGGAGGACATGGTGGAGCTAGGGAAGGAGTCACTGATGACATTGAGCTGAGGGAAGAGGCCGCTGCTTTGCCAGACAAAGCACCCTGGGCATGGGTGAGAGAGGATGAGGAGGATGAGGACGGCTTGGTCATCCACTCGACCAAGTCTTCCGCATGTTGCGGCTCAACGCGGCCAGCTGCCGAAAAAAAGGCCAAGCGTGTCCCATGGCCACGTGCTGATGAGGATGCACCGTCTCCACGACCAGCACTAGACACAGAGCCTGCTTGCCCTCTCTTATTGGCTTGTGACTGTCTGCCTCTCCTTCTTGGCCTTCCAGACATACTAATGGCCTGTAGCTGCACTAAGCTGGGATAGAACACCTGTAATTTTCTTCAGGTAGCTTTATATACTGTAACCAGACAAGCCTGCCTGTCAGTAGGAAGATAACAGGAACGGATCTAGCTGAACACTGTGAGCAGGACGCACTGCACTAAATGTAAATAGCAGGAACGGATCTAGCTGAACACTGTGAGCAGGACGCACTGACTGCACTAAATGTAAATAGCAGGAACGGATCTAGCTGAACACTGTGAGCAGGACGCACTGACTGCACTAAATGTAAATAGCAGGAACGGATCTAGCTGAACACTGTGAGCAGGACGCACTGCACTAAATGTAAATAGCAGGAACGGATCTAGCTGAACACTGTGAGCAGGACGCACTGACTGCACTAAATGTAAATAGCAGGAACAGATCTAGCTGAACACTGTGAGCAGGACGCACTGACTGCACTAAATGTAAATAGCAGGAACGGATCTAGCTGAACACTGTGAGCAGGACGCACTGACTGCACTAAATGTAAATAGCAGGAACAGATCTAGCTGAACACTGTGAGCAGGACGCACTGACTGCACTAAATGTGAATAGCAGGAACGGATCTAGATGAACACTGTGAGCAGGACGCACTGCACTAAATGTAAATAGCAGGAACAGATCTAGCTGAACACTGTGAGCAGGACACACTGCACTAAATGTAAATAGCAGGAGCGGATCTAGCTGAACACTGTGAGCAGGACGCACTGCACTAAATGTAAATAGCAGGAACAGATCTAGCTGAACACTGTGAGCAGAACGCACTGCACTAAATGTAAATAGCAGGAACAGATCTAGCTGAACACTGTGAGCAGGACGCACTGCACTAAATGTAAATAGCAGGAACGGATCTAGCTGAACACTGTGAGCAGGACGCACTGACTGCACTAAATGTAAATAGCAGGAACAGATCTAGCTGAACACTGTGAGCAGGACGCACTGACTGCACTAAATGTAAATAGCAGGAACGGATCTAGCTGAACACTGTGAGCAGGACGCACTGACTGCACTAAATGTAAATAGCAGGAACGGATCTAGCTGAACACTGTGAGCAGGACGCACTGCACTAAATGTAAATAGCAGGAACAGATCTAGCTGAACACTGTGAGCAGGACGCACTGCACTAAATGTAAATAGCAGGAACGGATCTAGCTGAACACTGTGAGCAGGACACACTGCACTAAATGTAAATAGCAGGAACTGATCTAGCTGAACACTGTGAGCAGGACGCACTGCACTAAATGTAAATAGCAGGAACAGATCTAGCTGAACACTGTGAGCAGGACGCACTGCACTAAATGTAAATAGCAGGAACGGATCTAGCTGAACACTGTGAGCAGGACGCACTGCACTAAATGTAAATAGCAGGAACAGATCTAGCTGAACACTGTGAGCAGGACGCACTGCACTAAATGTAAATAGCAGGAACAGATCTAGCTGAACACTGTGAGCAGGACGCACTGCACTAAATGTAAATAGCAGGAACGGATCTAGCTGAACACTGTGAGCAGGACGCACTGCACTAAATGTAAATAGCAGGAACAGATCTAGCTGAACACTGTGAGCAGGACGCACTGCACTAAATGTAAATAGCAGGAACAGATCTAGCTGAACACTGTGAGCAGGACGCACTGCACTAAATGTAAATAGCAGGAACGGATCTAGCTGAACACTGTGAGCAGGACGCACTGCACTAAATGTAAATAGCAGGAACAGATCTAGCTGAACACTGTGAGCAGGACGCACTGCACTAAATGTAAATAGCAGGAACGGATCTAGCTGAACACTGTGAGCAGGACGCACTGACTGCACTAAATGTAAATAGCAGGAACGGATCTAGCTGAACACTGTGAGCAGGACGCACTGCACTAAATGTAAATAGCAGGAACAGATCTAGCCTAATCTATCTAACTCAAATCAAATGACACTGTCTGTCTCTCTCTCTATCAGCACACCGGAACACACTACACAGGGCCGCCATGCTGGCGGCCTTATATAGTGTGGGGCGTGTACTAAATCCCCTGATCCATAATTGGCCAAAGCCACCCTGGCTTTGGCCAATTACAGCTCTCTCTACTGACGGCGCTGTGATTGGCCAAGCATGCGGGTCATAGTGCATGCTTGGCCAATCATCAGCCAGCAATGCACTGCGATGCCGCAGTGAATTATGGGCCGTGACGCGCCACACGAATTTGGCGCGAACGGCCCATAACGTTCGCAATTCGACGGACGGTCGAACAGCCGATGTTCGAGTCGAACATGGGTTCGACTCGAACACGAAGCTCATCCCTAGTAATTAACTTATCATCTACTCCACTAAACATGGATCAGATCCATGTACTCCAACTTGGCCTTACATTCTGCCCATCTAACGACTTTGATAAATTTGCCCTTATCAAAGACATCCATCTTTTTGCAGGTAAATTGCTTTACAAAGTGATTTACGACAAATCTCCCTCCAGCACAGTACCTCTCCAAGACACGAATCCCCCTCAACAAGTCCCCACTTTAGCTGAAATACAAGCTCTTGAGGAGCTGATGTCACTTTGGGAGGAGGGCGACACTGACGGCGATGACCTCTTGGACCCCTATGATCCCGGGGCCGCCGCCCTTGGTGTCTCCTTCCCCCCTCCTACTTCCTTTAAACCTAAATCCACTAACTTTCCAAACCTATCTACAAATCCCAATATTTGGGCCTTTGTACAACAGGTCACCAACACCATTGAAGGTTTAAACTCCAACTCCCCTCATCCTTCCAACCTTACCCCGGCCCTTATTAAAGCCATCAAATCCCTTCAAAATCATCCAGAACTGATCATCAAGCCAGCCGATAAGGGTGGCAACGTGGTGGTGATGGATGTGCCCTTTTATGAACAAATGTGTCTCGACATTCTTAACAACCGCGATTGGTACAGACCAATCTCAAAATCACTTATCGACCATTACATATCCGAATACCAACAGCTGATATTCGGAGCCTATCAAAAGGGCATCATAGATTCCAACACATGGAAGTTTCTGAGTGTTAGAGAACCTACAACTCCCACCTTTTATTCCCTCCCTAAACTCCATAAATCCCTTGATCACCCCCCGGGCCGTCCAATCGTGTCCGGACGACAATGTCTCACCGAATCTGCCAGTGCATTGGTCGATAAATACCTGGCACCCCATGTAGTTGCCCTGCCTTCATACATCAAGGACACTATCCATCTTCTTCGGATACTTGATGGTCAAACCTTACCAAAAAACACATGGTTAGTAGCCCTAGACGTGGAAAGTCTGTATAACATCATTCCCCACAATAGAGGCATTTCAGTGATCAGAAAACTAATCCGGGAAAGAGGCTCCCAATATGACACATACGGGGACTTCGTCCTCGAATTATTGAGGTTCATACTAACACGGAACTACTTTATGTTCGGTTCCTCCCACTTCCTCCAGGTGCAAGGTGTGGCTATGGGGACCAAGTGTGCCCCTGCCTATGCCAACCTTTACCTGGGGGGGTGGGAGAGGGAACTATTTGATCCGGTCCATTCCAATCCTTACCTGTCCAGGGTGATATCCTGGTACAGGTATATAGACGACATATTGTTGTTCTGGTCAGGTACCAAAGAAGAACTTGTCTCGTTTGTTCAGTACCTCACCCTGAATACGTTTAATCTCAGGTTCACCATGGAGTGCAGCCAGTCGCAGATCCACTTTTTGGACCTCCAGATTGGCCTGCAATCCAATGGTCAAATCTACACTGCCCTTTACCGTAAGCCCTCTTCGGGCAATACGATACTACATGCCCACAGTGCCCACCCTGAGCCTCTCCTTAGAAGCATCCCGTTCAGCCAATATCTGAGGATAAAACGTAACTGTACCCGAGAGGAAGATTTCCTCAAGGCAGCACAGGAACTGTACAACAGACTTCTAGATAGAGGCTATAGCCACTCTCTGTTGAAAAAAGCCTTTAATAAGGCAAAGAAACTCAACAGAGGACCTGGTTTTCTCCGATAAACCATTGGACACTAGACAACCGATACGACTTATTACCCAATTTTCGAATCAACATACTCAAATTAAGGGTATTCTCAACCAATTCTGGCCCTTACTAACACCAGATCCCACAATTGCCAAATACATAAAAACACACCCTGACATTACATACCGCCGATCCCCCTCACTTCGTGATCGACTTATTAACAGCCACCATGCGGCTGACACTGTACATAGGCCCACTGCCACAGGCACATACCAATGTGGCAGATGTGACATATGTGCATTTGTCACCAACTCCCAAGTGGTGAATCTGCCTAATGGAAATACCCATACCATTAGACATTAGACATCGTGTCACCTGTGCCACCGTAGGAGTCGTGTATTTGGCTCAATGCCAATGCGGCTCATACTACGTTGGCAAAACTAAGCGTCCATTCCAGATTCGCATTCGTGACCACATCAAACCGCTATACAAAAACACTACTACCACTGCCATCAATAGGCACATTGCTGCCTAGCACAATTTTGATCCCCATGTCATTTTGTTTTCCGCACTCGAACATGTTCCTTCACATGTCAGAGGCGGAAGCATAGACAATAAGTTACTACGACTTGAAACAAAATGGATTCATATATTAAATGCTACTAATTTTCCAGGACTCAACGAACATATTAGTTTCAAACCCTTTCTTTAATACCTATACTCCTACGAGCCATACCCGTAATACACTATGTATCTCTCTCCTCTATGCCCACCCTTCAGTCAGCGTCGCTTATAGTTTTCATTTGTCCCTTTTTTCTCTACCTGTTCTTCTGTCCCCCAGTGTCCTGTACCCCCTTCCCTTTGCTCCTCTCTCTCTTTCTTTCGTTTTCTAGCTTTTCTCGCCTTTTATTCTTTTGCCATGGCTCCATTTGCGGTTTCTTTTACAGTTCTTTTATGGTATTTCATACCACCACGACCTTGTTATCTGCTACGAGTGTATTTCTTTCCATATTAACATTTTTCATTTGACTTTTGCATTTTTGTTTAATTCTCAATTCCTATTCGTATTCATAGATATGTAAAGTTTTTTTGATATTGTATTAACACAATTCTTTGACCCACATGCTTTTTCGATGTAAGTCTATGTCATACTAGTACTGCTTCTATCTCATCATATACTTCTTTGTGCAACTAGGACCCCGTGGTTCTCTATGCACGTTATGCACTTTGTGGCTGGACATTGTGTGCTGACACACAGGTACTTCCCGTTATCCCTATGGACCCTTGTGGACTGTCGGGCTAGTGGGGGCCTTGCTCCCCCACCCTGTGTCTCCGCCCACTTCCAATCATGCGCTTGTTGTGCCCCACCACCGGTTTGCATCGGTTTTCTGGTCCCCCGGCACCTTGGAGGGGGGTCGTGGCGCTGGCTTCCCTCTCGGGAGGTGCACTGCCAGCGCTGTTCGTGCCTGTACGGATGCCCAGGGCAGATCCCTGTCTGCCCAGGGCGTCCGCGTCGTACTCAGACTCTCTGGTCCCCCCGTTTCCATCGGCTGATGGGAGGTGGTGGCGCCCTGGTACCTCCCATTCCGTGGCGTCTCACTCTCCCATTCGCCACACGGCCCGCCTGTTCTGAGCATGCGCACGCGGTGCATGATGGAACGTGTAGTTCCGTGGCACCGCTTTGTGCGCAGGCGCGGATGCCCCCCTCATTTGCGTCCGCACACCTGATCATTACTTGATCAGGTGTGGGGGGTATATCAGTAACCGGCCAGTTCCTCAGCCCCTCTGTTGGACGAGGGACGTGCCTGTATATGCTCCACACACAGCAACAAGGTAATCTTCTTTCTTCATGGCATCCAGCAATAATTCTTTTCCCCATTTTATTACTTACCGAGCCCCTAAACATCTCTTATAGGAGTCATTTTGGACTTATCATCCATTCTCTTGGTTATCCTTAACATCGATTTCCTTTAAGTCACACTGTCTGCTATATGGTTGATCAGGTAATATGCTCCCTGTCTCCTCAGCAGTCTTATTTTTCCTCAATAGAGCCTATGTTGTCCTAACTTTTCCCCCTACATCTATTCTCTTTAGGACTTATTGCAATTGCTGCCTTTTTAAAAAAAATTCTATAAAAAATCTCCGAGCTAAGCATCTCATGCATGTGACTGCACTAATATGAGACTTCCATTTGGCAGTATATCCTATTAAGTAAGTACCTCCTTGATGACCGTTTCCTTGTTAAGTTTAGAATGATCACTAGTATTACCCTTAAAGTAATCCACTCTCCCACTCAGGCCCTTTTTCAATTGATTGCCGATCTCGTTGACTTCGTTGACTGCCTTGCTGTGTGCGTGCATCCATCCACAGGCACTTTGTGTCCACTTCATTCTACTGTTTTTAAAGAAAAGTGTGAGTTTTATACCTTTCTAAGAGATACAGATACATTTATTTATATATTTTTACATATTTTTTTGCTTTATGCAATTGATGCGTAACTGCATCATCTCTAGTCCCTCGTATGCAAAGTTCGACAATTACTTATATACTTTCAATACATTCCATTGCCAGGTCTACTGTATGCCCCCTGCAGGCACACTATACGGTGCAGCCTGCCTATTCCCCTGCGGCGACGCCTCCATGCGCCCCCCCCTGGGTGCCGACGTTTCAGGTACGTTTGCGCCACCGGAATCAGTGGGGCTACCTGGTTGCATGATTGTCCAGCCACAATATTAATCTTCTTGAGTGTATACTAAGTACTGCATTGATAAACAATTTTGCTCACATGATGTTTTCTATATCTCCATATACAGACCCTTTTATATATTCATTTTTTGAGCTCTTGTTCCCTGAAGAAGCCAATGTCTTGGCGAAACATGTAGGAAATCGAGCCCCCACTTCGACGGCCATCTCCATCTGGCCTATCTCATCATACTCTGGGTCACATACAGTATACGTGTTTATTTTAAGTGTTAATTGATCTAAGTGTATTTTTCTACATATGCATTATTACTAATAAACTTTGTAATTTTTTGCCTTTTACAATCTTCTTTTTGGTCTTTTTCCTCTTTGTACCCCTTGACCTTAGCACCGTTATAATCCCCTGTCCATACACCCATTAGCTATTTGATCATTTTGGGGATGAGGTGCTGTATCCTATGGTACCATCTAGCCACCTCTACATGCAAATTACCTGTTTTAAGGAAAAATCCGACCGTGTGTACGCTCCATCGGACAAACTTTTTCGGTTTTCATCGGACAAATGTTCGCTGTGCAAACAGACAAACTTTCCGGCAACAAAAGTCCTATGGTGCAAAATCCTATCGTGTATACACAAGCCCATCGGACTTTAGTCCAAAGTACAAACACGCATGCTCAGAACCAATGCAAAAGATCAGACAACAATACAGAAGTTGACCAAAGGGTGGCGGTAAAGAGTATGTGTATGCATACCAAGTTCACGGTCAACGCCCTTTGGATAGAAATCCATGGAAAAGTTTGTTTGAAGTCCAATCGTTTGTATGAGGCTTAAGACTGGGATGAAGGGATGGGCGAATGGTTCGTCCTGAGCATAAGTTTGGGCCGAACCTTCGCTGTTCGGACGTTCGATGAACAGCCAAACAAACGGGTCGTCCGACCGTTTGTTCGCCCCCCCGAACCGCCCACAATGCATTGCGGCGCTGAACAGTGCATTGCAAGCCCTGATTGGCTGAAGCAGTGAAATCCTCAGCCAATCAGGGCACAGAGCACTGTCAGAGTCATGATTAGACACTGTCATCATGATTTTATCCAATCATGGCTCATTCCTGCCCCACAGTATAAAAGTATTCTTTCAATGGCAGCCATTTTCAGTGTGATTTTGACGTGGAGAGAGATAGAACAGGGCTCTGTTCAGTGCTATTAGTCAGTGTGTTATACTGTGCTATTTTGCTTCAGTTGTCAGTGTAGAATACTATTTTACTGTCAGTCTATGGATAGTGTGAGTGTAGTGAGGAGGACCATCATTCAGCTTTGCATAGTGTGCAGCTAGAGTAGGGACAGCTCAGATAGTTTCACTGTAGTGTTGTGAGACCGTGTCATTCATACATGCATTAGTGCAGAGTAGGGACAGCTCATATCGTTTCAGTGTAGTGTAGTGAGACCGTGTCAGTAATCTTTACATTAGTGTATAGCTAGAGTAGGGACAGTTCAGATAGCGTCAGTGTAGTGATGGTTGAATACTGTCTATTTGAATGCATTACTGCCAGTTTAACGCCATTTACTTCTGTGTGCGTTACTGCCAGTTTAACGCCACATCGTTTTTTGCGTTACTGCCAGTTTAAGGCCATTTACTTCTGTGTGTGTTACTGCCAGTTTAACACCATATAGTTTTGCGTGTGTTACTGCCAGTTTAACGCCATATAGTTCTATGTGCGTTACTGGCAGTTTAATGCCATATAGTTCTGTTTGCATTACTGCCAGTTTAACGCCATATAGTTTTGCGTATGTTACTGCCAGTTTAACGCCATATAGTTCTGTTGAGTTACTGCCAGTGTAACGCCATATAGTTCTGTGTGCGTTACTGCCATTTTATCGCCATTTACTTCTGTGTGCGTTACTGCCAGTTTAACGCCATATAGTTTTATGTGCATTACTGCCAGTTTAACGCCATATCGTTTTGCATGCGTTACTGCCAGTTTAACGCCATATAGTTCTGTGTGTGTTACTGCTAGTTTAACGCCTCATAGTTCTATGCGTCACTGTACGTTTGGCGCATTATATTACAGTATATTATAGCGTATCCATGGAGTGTGTCTGTGTAGTGTGAGTACTCAAATTAAGGTGCACCAAACACCTCTTTACATTGATTAAAGTGCATCTACGTACAGATTTCACCTTCTTCTTTACATTTGCTTATAAGCACCGCCCCTCCCTCCCAATAATGTCTGGGAGGACAACAAGGAGAGTTAGACGTTCCCTTGGCACTGTAAGGGGGCCAGCAACAAATGTGTCCACAGGCAAAGGAGGAAATGGTGGTCAGTCCTCAGGCAGGGCATCATTTCCTCTGTTTAGTGAGTTGGCCTGTGCTATCCAGCCACAGCATGCAGAGGAGGTGGTGGACTGGTTTACTAAACCTTCCTCATCCTCCTCATCCTCTGTCACGCAAGCAGAGACAAGTGTGCAGTCCCCTGCAGGTGCCAGAGTGGATAATGTCCACATCTATTCCTGCCATAGCCCCAACATCAGCCATTGAGGAGTCAGCTGAGTTATTTGACCACAGCATCAGCCACTTGCTGCTTGATGATGCCCAGCCATTACTGGATTCAGCTGTTGGTTCTGAGGTTGAGGATGACAGGAACATGAGCCTAGAGAGAGGGAGGAACACTGGTAGACAAATTGGCATTCATGTTCCCCAAGACACAGCGTATTGCAAAGCTGTCTCCAGTGGTAATGATGAAAATAGAGGCGATGATGATGATGATGAGGTCACTGATGCGACTTGGCTGCCAGATAGAGCAGAGGAGGAAACTGAAGGTGAGGCGACACAACCCCAAGGAGGCCGACATTAAGAAAGAGTAGAGAGCAGCCACCCTATTCCATCACATTCGGCAGCTGTTATCTCCCGGCCCACTCCCCAAAGCTCAGCTGTCTGGGCCTTTTTCAGCACATCTGCAGCAGATCGCACTGTTGCTATCTGCAAACTGTGTCTCAGGCACATCAAACGTGGCAAAAACACCAACCATATGCATATCATTGCAATTTTTTTTGCCTTCATCAAGAGCACCTCTATAGGGTTACGGTGGGAAGTAGGGATGAGCTTCGTGTTCGAGTCGAACCCATGTTCGACTCGAACATCGGCTGTTCGACCGTCCGTCGAATTGCGAACGATATGGGCCGTTCGCGCCAAATTCGTGTGGCGCGTCACGGCCCATAATTCACTGCGGCATCACAGTGCATTGCTGGCTGATGATTGGCCAAGCATGCACTATGACCCGCATGTTTGACCAATCACAGCGCCGTCAGTAGAGAGAGCTGTAATTGGCCAAAGCCAGGGTGGCTTTGGCCAATTATGGCTCAGGGGATTTAGTACACGCCCCACACTATATAAGGCCGCCTACACGGCGGCCCTGTGTAGTGTGTGTTCCGGTGTGCTGAGAGATAGAGAGAGAGAGAGACAGTGTCATTTGATTTGAGTTAGATAGATTAGGCAGAATAGTCAGTCAGTTAGCTGCACTTACAGTGTATTGTGTATATATATGCATCCCAGGTGTTGCATATATATATATACACTGTATTCAGTTTAGCTAGATCCGTTCCTGTTATCTTCTAGACTATTTACATTTAGTGCAGTGCGTCCTGCTCACAGTGTTCAGCTAGATCCGTTCCTGTTATCTTCTAGACTATTTACATTTAGTGCAGTGCGTCCTGCTCACAGTGTTCAGCTAGATCCGTTCCTGTTATCTTCTAGACTATTTACATTTAGTGCAGTGCATCCTGCTCACAGTGTTCAGCTAGATCCGTTCCTGTTATCTTCTAGACTATTTACATTTAGTGCAGTGCGTCCTGCTCACAGTGTTCAGCTAGATCCGTTCCTGTTATCTTCTAGACTATTTACATTTAGTGCAGTGCGTCCTGCTCACAGTGTTCAGCTAGATCCGTTCCTGTTATCTTCTAGACTATTTACATTTAGTGCAGTGCGTCCTGCTCACAGTGTTCAGCTAGATCCGTTCCTGTTATCTTCTAGACTATTTACATTTAGTGCAGTGCGTCCTGCTCACAGTGTTCAGCTAGATCCGTTCCTGTTATCTTCTAGACTATTTACATTTAGTGCAGTGCGTCCTGCTCACAGTGTTCAGCTAGATCCGTTCCTGTTATCTTCCTACTGACAGGCAGGCTTGTCTGGTTACAGTATATAAAGCTACCTGAAGAAAATTACAGGTGTTCTATTTGATCCTATTAGTACCACGGTCAGGCAGCTAGACTATTTACATTTAGTACAGTGCGTCCTGCTCACAGTGTTCAGCTAGATCCGTTCCTGTTATCTTCCTACTGACAGGCAGGCTTGTCTGGTTACAGTATATAAAGCTACCTGAAGAAAATTACAGGTGTTCTATTTGATCCTATTAGTACCACGGTCAGGCAGCTAGACTATTTACATTTAGTACAGTGCGTCCTGCTCACAGTGTTCAGCTAGATCCGTTCCTGTTATCTTCCTACTGACAGGCAGGCTTGTCTGGTTACAGTATATAAAGCTACCTGAAGAAAATTACAGGTGTTCTATTTGATCCTATTAGTACCACGGTCAGGCAGCTAGACTATTTACATTTAGTACAGTGCGTCCTGCTCACAGTGTTCAGCTAGATCCGTTCCTGTTATCTTCCTACTGACAGGCAGGCTTGTCTGGTTACAGTATATAAAGCTACCTGAAGAAAATTACAGGTGTTCTATTTGATCCTATTAGTACCACGGTCAGGCAGCTAGACTATTTACATTTAGTACAGTGCGTCCTGCTCACAGTGTTCAGCTAGATCCGTTCCTGTTATCTTCCTACTGACAGGCAGGCTTGTCTGGTTACAGTATATAAAGCTACCTGAAGAAAATTACAGGTGTTCTATTTGATCCTATTAGTACCACGGTCAGGCAGCTAGACTATTTACATTTAGTACAGTGCATCCTGCTCACAGTGTTCAGCTAGATCCGTTCCTGTTATCTTCCTACTGACAGGCAGGCTTGTCTGGTTACAGTATATAAAGCTACCTGAAGAAAATTACAGGTGTTCTATTTGATCCTATTAGTACCACGGTCAGGCAGCTAGACTATTTACATTTAGTACAGTGCGTCCTGCTCACAGTGTTCAGCTAGATCCGTTCCTGTTATCTTCCTACTGACAGGCAGGCTTGTCTGGTTACAGTATATAAAGCTACCTGAAGAAAATTACAGGTGTTCTATTTGATCCTATTAGTACCACGGTCAGGCAGCTAGACTATTTACATTTAGTACAGTGCGTCCTGCTCACAGTGTTCAGCTAAATCCGTTCCTGTTATCTTCCCACTGACAGGCAGGCTTGTCTGGTTACAGTATATAAAGCTACCTGAAGAAAATTACTGGTGTTCTATCCCAGCTTAGTGCAGCTACAGGCCATTAGTATGTCTGGAAGGCCAAGAAGGAGAGGCAGACAGTCACAAGCCAATAAGAGAGGGCAAGCAGGCTCTGTGTCTAGTGCTGGTCGTGGAGACAGTGCATCCTCATCAGCACGTGGCCATGGGACACACTTGGCCTTTTTTTCCGCAGCTGGCCGTGTTGAGCCGCAACATGCGGAAGACTTGGTCGAGTGGATGACCAAGCCGTCCTCATCCTCCTCATCCTCTCTCACCCAGGGTGCTTTGTCTGGCAAAGCAGCGGCCTCTTCCCTCAGCTCAATGTCATCAGTGACTCCTTCCCTAGCTCCACTATGTCCTCCTGAGGATTCCCTCGAACTGTTTGACCACAGTGTTGGGTACATGCTCCAGGAGGATGCCCAGCGTTTGGAAGGCTCTGATGATGATACTGAGCTCGATGAAGGCAGTAACATGAGCACGGACAGAGGGGGTGCCCAAGAAGGACAGCAATCTGGCAGTCATGCTCCCCCTGCTGCAGCATACTGCCAGGTTTGCTCCAGTGATGAGGAGGGAGGGGATGATGAGGTCACTGACTCAACGTGGGTGCCTGATAGGAGAGAGGAGGAGGAGGAGGAGGAGGAGGAGGCGGCACATCACCAACGAGGCAGGATGCCCTCCAGGGGCCAGCCTAAGGGCAGCACATTGACTGCATCACACCCCAAAGCTCCACATGTGCAGGGCGCTGCAGTCTCTGCACGTTATTCAAAAAGTTCTTTGGTGTGGGCCTTTTTTGAGACGAGTGCATCAGATCGCACTGCTGCTATTTGCAACATATGTCTCAAGCGTATCTCGCGTGGCCAAAACATCTCCCGCTTGGGTACCACATGCTTGACCAGACATATGTTGACCTGCCATGCAGTTCGTTGGCAAGCGTATCTAAAAGACCCACACCAAAGAACAAAGAGGATCTCTCCTTGCTCCTCATCAGCTGAGATTTCCAACCCCACTAGACCTCCAGTCCTCTCTGAGACCTGCAGTGAGAGGAATGGAGGTGTGGAATTAGGTGTGTCACAGCCAAGTACTTGTGGGCAATCTGCTTTTGGTACACCGACGTCAGATTGTACCAGGCAAATTTCCCTGCCCCAGCTGCTGCACCGCCGAAAGAAGTTTGCTCCCAGCCATCCACATGCCCAGCGGTTGAATGCTAGCTTGGCAAAATTGCTAGCACTTCAACTGCTGCCTTTTCAGTTGGTAGACTCTGCCCCCTTCCGTGAGTTTGTGGAATGTGCGGTTCCTCAGTGGCAGGTACCCAAACGCCACTTTTTCTCACGGAAGGCGATTCCGGCTCTCTACCGGCATGTGGAAGGCAATGTCCATGCCTCGCTGGACAGGGCGGTCAGCGGTAAGGTGCATATTACCGCTGACTCATGGTCCAGCAGGCATGGACAGGGACGTTACCTAAGTTTCACGGCGCATTGGGTGACTCTGCTGGCAGCTGGGAAGGATGCAGGACAAGGTGCAGTAGTGTTGGAGGTTGTTCCGCCACCACGCCTCCAAAATGCTGATTGTGACACACCTCTCTCCTCCACCCCCTCCTCTTCTTCTTCCTCCATGGCCTCTTCCTCGGAACCAGCGGTGCTCCGTAGGCGTTCAAGGGGCTACGCAAGTACGCAGGCCAAAAGATGCCATGCGGTGCTTGAGCTGGTGTGCTTGGGGGACAGGAGCCACACTGGGGCAGAGGTTCTGTCAGCTCTGCAGGGGCAGGTTCAGAGGTGGTTGACGCCACGCCAACTTAAGGCAGGAATGGTGGTTTGCGACAATGGCACCAGCCTCCTCTCTGCCCTCCGACAGGGACAAATGACCCATGTGCCCTGTTTGGCTCACGTCCTTAACTTGGTGGTGCAGCGGTTCTTGGGCAGGTACCCGGGCTTACAGGATGTCCTGAGGCAGGCCAGGAAAGTCTGTGTGCATTTCCGCCGGTCATATAATGCCAGTGCTCGGCTGACGGACCTCCAAAAGGAGTTTAACCTGCCCAAGAACCGCCTAATCTGTGACATGCCCACCAGGTGGGACTCAACGTTGGCCATGCTGCAGCGGCTGCACACGCAGAAGAGGGCCATCAATGAGTACCTGTGCGACTATGGCACCAGGACAGGGTCAGGGGAGCTTGGTTTTTTTCCCCACGCCAGTGGGCCATGATCAGGGATGCATGCACTGTCCTGTCACCATTCGAGGAGGCCACGAGGATGGTGAGCACTGACAGTGCATGCATCAGTGACACTGTCCCCCTTGTCCACCTGTTGGAGCACACGCTGCATGGAATAATGGACAGGGCACTTGAGGCAGAACAGAGGCAGGAAGAGGAGGACTTCCTTAGCTCTCAAGGCCCCCTTTATCCAGACAGTGTTCCTGCGTGCCCGCCGATCACACAGGAAGAGGACGAGGAGGAGGAGGAGGAAGATTGGGTCAGTATGGCGGTGGAGCCTGGCACTCAGCATCAGCAGCAGTCTTTAAGGGATCAGTCCCAAGAAACACATGGACTTGTACGTGGCTGGGAGGAGGTGGCTGCGGACGTTGTCGTCCTTAGTGACCCAGAGGACTCCGGACCGAATGCCTCAGCAAACCTACGCTGCATGGCCTCCCTGATCCTGCAAAGCCTGCGTAAGGATCCTCGTATTCGTGGTATCAAGGAGAAGGACCAATACTGGCTGGCAACCCTCCTTGATCCACGTTACAAGGGTAAGGTTGCAGACCTTATCTTGCCATCGCAGAGGGAGCAGAGGATGAAACATCTTCGGGAGGCCTTGCAGAAAGGTCTGTGCAATGCGTTCCCAGAGACTGGGAGGTTACAAATTCCTGTTTCTGGACAACGTGTTGCTGAGGCTTCGGTCAGTCAAAGAAGGAGCGGTGGAGAAGGTGGCCGTCTGACCGATGCGTTCAGACAATTTTTTGGTCCGTAGCCCCAAGGTATGATCGGTTCTAGCAACCATCGCCAGCGTCTGTTTTACATGGTGCAGGAATACCTAGGGGCAAGATCAGACTTGGACACCTTTCCCACCGAAAATCCTCTGGGTTACTGGGTCTTGAGGATGGATCACTGGCCAGAGTTTGCACAGTATGCAATTGAGCTACTGGCCTGTCCTGCATCCAGCGTTCTTTCAGAACGCTCATTCAGTGCTGCTGGAGGCGTGGTAACCGATCACAGGGTGCGCCTGTCCACCGACTCGGTCGATCGGCTGACCTTCATAAAAATGAATCAGTCTTGGATCACCACCAGCTACCAATCACCTGATGCTGATGTAACCGAATAATTTTTTTTGAAATCTCAGATCCCTTCAAAGACTGCCTATGCTGATGCTGAGTGACTATCCCTGAGTAATTATCCTCTTCCTCCTCAATCATCACGCTGATAGCTTGTAAGAACATTTTTGGTTCTGGGCGCCACCACCAGTGCCTAAGGCACAATTTTTCAGCCCCTGTTTAACAGGGGCGTGTAATTACAATTTTTGATGTAATACTTTGCAGCAGGGCTCGTTCCTGCATTCCAACTAGAGTGTCTGTGAGGGGTTGCAGTGTTGTGGCACCAGCACCAGTGCCTAAGGCCCAATTTTTCTGCCCCTGTCTAACAGGGGCGTGTAATTACAATTTTTGATGCAATACTTTGCAGCAGGGCTCGTTCCTGCATTCCAACTAGAGTGTCTGTGAGGGGTTGCAGTGTTGTGGCACCAGCACCAGTGCCTAAGGCCCAATTTTTCTGCCCCTGTCTAACAGGGGCGTGTAATTACAATTTTTGATGCAATACTTTGCAGCAGGGCTCGTTCCTGCATTCCAACTAGAGTTTCTGTGAGGGGTTGCAGTGTTGTGGCACCAGCACCAGTGCCTAAGGCCCAATTTTTCTGTCCCTGTCTAACAGGGGCGTGTAATTACAATTTTTGATGCAATACTTTGCAGCAGGGCTCGTTCCTGCATTCCAACTAGAGTGTCTGTGAGGGGTTGCAGTGTTGTGGCACCAGCACCAGTGCCTAAGGCCCAATTTTTCTGCCCCTGTCTAACAGGGGCGTGTAATTACAATTTTTGATGCAATACTTTGCAGCAGGGCTCGTTCCTGCGTTCCAACTAGAGTGTCTGTGAGGGGTTGCAGTGTTGTGGCACCAGCACCAGTGCCTAAGGCCTAATTTTTCAGCTCCTGTTCAACAGGGGCATGTAATTACAATTCTTGATCTAATATTTCACAGCAGGGCCCTGTGAGGGCTTACAGTGTTGTGGCCACAGCAACACCTAAGGCCCAAATTTCTGCTGAGTATATAGGGCAGGCCCCTACTTTCAAACATCTAACTTACAAACGACTCCTACTTGCAAACGGAAGGAGACAACAGGAAGTGAGATGAAATCTACCCCTAGGAAGGGAAATTCTCTCCTGTAAGAGTTAATATGGGAAAACAATTTCTCCTTTCCACTGATGCTTTCCAATCCTTGTTCCACAAAAAAACCCAAATTTTCAAAAAACATTTTTCATTGGGACAAAAAAGTGAGGTGAAATCTTCTGAAGAGGAGGAAAGACAGCAAAACAAATGTCACAGGGGTGACACCCAAAGAGTAATTTTTCTGCACCTGTTTGACAGGTGCAAATCATTGCATTTTTTTACAGCAAGGCCAATTCTTGCTTTCATCAAGAGTACCTCTATAGGGTTTTGGAGGGAAGGCGCCACTGACACCCACAGCCCAATTTTTACGCACCCGTTACTTCAATATAAAGTCACCAAATGTATCCAAAAAAATTCTAATCTTGTTCCCAGTGCACTACATTGTTGCTGTTGCTGAGCAAAATAAAGCCAGCTTGCAGGGAAAATGTCTTTTTTTTTGCTTTATAAATGCATTTATTGCTGCAGCAGATACTAACATGGTACAGATCTGCCACTTTACAGGTAGACTAAGGGGAACCCCAGGCACTATATTGGAAGGAATTTTTCATTTTTAGGCTTTCACTTTAAAAATCAAAAAATCACTGCTCCTTTAAAAATGAAGTTTTTCAAAAACTTTTTTTTTATTGATACATGCCCCCCCAGGGCAGGACCCGGACCCCTATAACCATTGTATGCCCAATTACTTGCATATAAGCCTTCAAAATGGGCACTTTTGATTTTTGAAGTTCATGTGCGTTTAAAGGCAGGTGTCCCAATACATTTGGTAACATAGTGTATATGCATGATGATGCTGCATGCAGTAAGCTTCCTCTGCTCATTCATGATCAAGCTCCAACAATGCAAATATGGATGGGCCTCTGCAGCCCCTCTCATGCTCCCAGTGTCACTTTGGCTAAACGCCCACTGCCCATCCTTAGCGCTCTTCCTCTTGTCTAATGTACACACCCATTGTCCCAATGTACACTGCACCCCAGCATCAACACAGCAAAGCTAATACCACAGAAGACCACGTGTATCAAAAAGGTATTTATTTGGGTGATTTTCTATAAATTTACTTTAGAAACTGAAATATCAATATTATCAGTGCCATTGGGCTGCTGTGCTGTGTTTAGCCTTTCCAACTACTTTAAATAATCTAAAGCGACATTTTTCATGTGTGTTTCTTTGTTTCTTAATGAGCAAAGCAACTAAAATATTATCTGCCAACAGAATCGCCTTCCCTTGTTTTGTGCTTGTGACCCTCGTTCTCCGACTGACAGACACGGATGGAGAGGTGGTGCCGATGTGCATATTACTTGTGCTGGGCTGGTGCTACGTCATGTATTTTGCACGTGGATTCCAAATGCTTGGACCTTTCACCATCATGATCCATAAAGTAAGTTGACTTGAGAATGTGGCAGTAAGCTTTGGGCTGGTAATGTACAACCTGATAGGACCAAGCAATGTGAATGGTTTGATGTAGATATGCTGAGTTGCATTGTGAATTGATTAGATCAGGGGTCTTCAAACTGCGGCCCTCCAGGTGTTCAGGAACTACAATTCCCATCATGCCTAGTCATGTCTGTGAATGTCAGAGTTTTACAATGCCTCATGGCAGTGGTGTATTTAGGTTTTGTGCTGCCCTAGGCCTGACTAAGCTCATGCACCCCCTAATTTAAATATGACCCACCCCTTCCTGTCAAGGCCACACCTCTTCCTTTTTAAGATCCGCCCTGTCATCTTCATGGGAAGAGTACAGAGGGACACCACAGGAGGAGGACAGAGAGGGATGCCGCATTTTTTCATTTGGGTGGTAAGGGGATATGTGCTGGGTGCTTTGGGAGGGGAGGATCAGACCCCCCCCACTAGCACATATCCTCTCCCCTCTCAAAGCACCCAGCACATATCCCATTACCCCCCCTCCCCTCATCCATGTGTGCATCTGTTATCTGCCCCCCTTCCCGATTACTGTGTTCCCCTCCACTGTAAACTATACACAGACCTCAGACTGGCAGCGTGGCTTTTGCACTGAAGTCGTGTCCCTCCTCTGTGGCTCCCCCTCCTCCTGACTGTGTACACTAGAACATTAGAGCTGAGAAGGAGGAGGAGCCGAGGAGTGTGTGTGGCTGACAGTGGGGAGAGAGGTGGTGGCTGCTACGGAAAGCTGATCGCCGCTTGTGGGACCCCGGGTGGCAGATGTCCTGGGTGCCCACGCTAGCGCACCCTGTATGGCCAGGTACCGAAGCTCAGTGCCAGAACTTGTTGTGGGCTCCGGGACAGTGGCGTCACTAGGTTTTGTGTCACCTGGTGCGGTAAAAATTGTATCCCGCCTCTTAATTTTTGGACTGGAGGCCCAGCGTTGGAGCTCATTATGGCAGTCAATAAGGCCTAGAGGATAGAAGGTTAGGCACTTTCTAATGGCTCAACAGGGGACAGGGAACAGTAATGGATAATGGCCAACAGGCTCTCTTACCAGACCCGGTGAAACTGCAACAGTGATCCCTCCGGCTGGACATTCGCTCACTCTGGGTTGCCCAGGCTGACTCTAGTCAGTAGTGTAGCATGTCTGTACCCCGGCAGTGGCTTCATCTTTCTCCCCCTCTAGTAGTGCAGGTACAGCGTGTCTCTCTCTTTGGTAGTGCGGGAACAGCGTGGCTCTCTCTGGTGGCGTGGCTCCCTGTCTGGTGGTGCAGGTACAGCGTGGCTCTCTGTTGGTGCAGGAACAGCGTGGCTCTCTCTATGGTGGTGCGGGTACAGCGTGGCTCTCTCTCTGGGGGTGTGAGTACAGCGTGACTCTCTGGTGGTGCAGGTACAGTGTGGCTCCCTCTCTGGTGGTGCGGGAACAATGTGGCTCTCTTTCTGGTGGTGTGGGTACAGCGTGGCTCTTTGGTGGTGCGGGTATAGCGTGGCTCTCTGGTGGTGCGGGTATAGCGTGGCTCTCTGGTGGTGCGGTTACAGCGTGGCTCTGGTGGTGCGGGTACAGCGTGGCTCTGGTGGTGCGGGTACAGCATGGCTCTCTGGTGGTGCGGGTACAGCGTGGCTCTGGTGGTGCGGGTACAGTGTGGTTCTCTCTGGTGGTGCGGGTACAGCGTGGCTCTGGTGGTGCAGGTACAGCATGGCTCTGGTGGTGTGGGTACAGCGTGGCTCTCTGGTGGTGCAGGTACAGCGTGGCTCTGGTGGTGCGGGTACAGTGTGGCTCTGGTGGTGCGGGTACAGCGTGGCTCTGGTGGTGCGGGTACAGCGTGGCTCTGGTGGTGCGGGTACAGCGTGGCTCCCTCTCTGGCTTCCCCCAGCACAGTAGTCTTTTTCTCCTCCTGTAACCCCCCCAGCAGAGTGCATGCATGCTGGGGGCTGTAACATGATGTCCGTGGACACACAGGGGCGCCACTCTTCAGGGACTACTTTTCCCATGATGCCCCCAGAGTCTTCTGATTGGCCCTCTGCTGTGGCCAATTATGGGGAGGGAAACAGCGGTCAGGAAGCTGGGCAGCGGCACAGCGAAACCAATTAGAGACGCTCTCTCTTTCTTCTCCCTTCGGCTGACAGAAAGAGGAGGGGGGCGAGCGGGGGAGATACACAGACAACCTGCATCTCTCCTCTCCCTGTCACAGTGCTGCTGCTCCATTTGCCAGAGAACTCCCCCGCTCGCCCCCCTCCCCTTTCTGTCAGCCGAAGAGAGAGAGAGCGGCTCTAATTGGTTTTGGAGCGCCACCGCCCAGCTTCCTGCCCGCTGTTTCCCTCCCCATGACTGGCCACAGCAGAGGGCCATTCAGAGAGAAAATCAGGGCTTTACAGGGGCGGCTTGACGGCTCCTACTTAAATCGCTTTCTGGCTCCCTCCGCACCCGTGACGCCACTACTAAGCTGTACTCCCCTGATGGTGGCCCTGCTGTGCGGGAAGAGGGCGCAGGTGCCGTTCTCGTGGGGGGGACGGCCTTTTGCCGCCCCCCGCAAAGTGCCGCCCTGGGCCTTCTTGGCCTAGGCCAAAACACAGCCATGCCTCATGGGATGTGTAGTTCTGCAACAGCTGGAGGGCCGTAGTTTGAGGATCCCTGGATTAGATGTTGGGAAAGTTCTTGCCAAAAGCAAACTTTTTCCTTTTTTTGTAGAGCTTTCTTTTGCAACACATCCATCAAATAAACTGAAAGTAAAAACAAATGGGTCCTGATGAGCAAGTTTTAAACATTTTTATTTTATTCAGGAGCTTACAACCCAAGATCCATATCTCACATTCATACATACACATACTAGGGCCAATCTAGTCAGATGCCTATTAGCCTACCAGCATGTCTTTGGAGTATCAGAGGAAACAGGAGGAAACCCACATGAGCACAGGGAGAAAATGTGATCTCCATGCAGATAATGCCCTGGTTGGGATTAAAACTGAGGACCACTGCTGCAAGGCCGTTTTCATTGTTGGGCGTATACCTTCCATCTACCCTAGCAGTATTACATAGCAGGGTTAGGGCCTGTGTCATTGGGTTTTGGGCTTTGATTGGTGGTATCAGTTTAAGATACTTCTGAGATCATTCAGAATTCATTGACAGGTGCATTTAACCTATGGCAGACCTTCCTCTAACCTGCATTTGACCTGAAAGTTTTCCGTTCCTATTGACTTGTATAAGAATGCAAAACCCATTGGATGCAAACAAAAGCCTATCAACACAGGTCCTTATGGTGTAGAATAAATTATTCCTAGCTATGGGGGTCTGACCGTTATGAACATTTACAAGCTGCGAATCATCAGATGTGTGTTATCTACTTGAGATGAAGCCATTGACAGGGCAGCATTTATTAGACCTTAAAGTGGATGTAAACCCAATGTCACCCTTTCTAAACTACTGCCATAGGGGTTATCTATAAGGATATACATGCCTCCTACACATATCTTTACCTGTCAAATGTCTCCCCTCTGTCTAGTATGAGACCCGAAAAACTGCAGATTCTGTGGGTGGGTCTGTTGTCTGGAGCTCGGTGGGTGGAGTCGTGATGTCAGTAGACTCCCCGCCCACCTCTACACTCCCCTTGTCAATATGAATTTTCTCCTGTGTATTTCTTACACTGAACTTTTGCTATGATCTCTTACATCCAGTGAAAAGACAGGAAAGTAACCACATGACTTCAGCATGCCAAATCATGCTGAGGTGTGGAACAGCCAATCCTTGCAGAGCTGCTGAAGAAAGGAGTGGGGGTGGGAATTAAAAAATAATTCATGTCTCTAAGGCTAGTGCACAAGATATGTAAATCACCTGTCACTCACAGCAAGAGGGAGGATTTGACAAAGTTTTTCTCTGTTTGTCAAGTTTTATCTCACCGAACAATAAAAGAGGATTGCTCAGAGCTGGATTAACTCTTTGTGGCAAGACTGGGCTCAAATGATAGGAAATCTTATACTCTACATTATGACATAAAAAAAAAAAAAAAAAAATTGGGTTTACATCCACTTTAAAGGCGGAAATTTACCCATAACAACTTAATAAAAAATACCATTCATTATTATTACATATCCTACTAAAATTAGTGTGTGCTGTAATGCCATCAGCATTGCTCCTGTTTCTTCTTGCTGAAGGCTGCCATTTTGCTGAAGCCCAGAGCCTCCAAACTGCAGTAAATATTTAGGCTGTCAACAGATCCGCCTCTAGTGGCTCTGTTTTTTGTCACAATGGGGGTTATTTGCGAAAGGCAAATCCACTTTGCACTGAAAGTGCACTTGGAAGTGCAGTCGCTCTAAATCTAAGGGGTAGATCTGAAATGAGTGGAAGCTCTGCTGATTTTATCATCTAATCATGTGCAAGCCTGGAGCTCCTCTTTAAAGGGCATCATAGCCGAATAACCGGTTTTCTTTATATAAAGAGGAAATTAAGGAAATATACAAGAAAGGTAATGAGACAGACCAAAGCCACACAAGCAGGGAAGGAGAAGTATAGCTGATCTTGGTATTTGTAGGAAATCTGATATGTGTCCAATATATTCGGTGTTAGAAAATCTTACTATCTTGGTTTTTCACAGATGATTTTTGGAGACTTGGTACGGTTTTGCTGGCTGATGTTTGTGGTCATTTTTGGATATACAACTGGTAGGTAAAAAGTTCTGAAGATTATATAGTTACATAGTAGGTGAGGTTGAAAAAAGACACAAGTCCATCAAGTCCAACCTATGTGTGTGATTATATGTCAGTATTACATTGTATATCCCTGTATGTTGCGGTCGTTCAGGTGCTTATCTAATAGTTTTTTTAAACTATCGATGCTCCCCGCTGAGACCACCATCCGTGGAAGGGAATTCCACATCATTGCCGCTCTTACAGTAAAGAAGCCTCTATGTAGTTTAAGGTTAAACCTCTTTTCTTCTAATTTTATTGAGTGGCCACGTGTCTTATTAAACTCCCTTCCGCGAAAAAGTTTTATCCCTATTGTGGGGTCACCAGTACGGTATTTATTAATTGAAATCATATCCCCTCTCAAGCGTCTCTTCTCCAGAGAGAATAAGTGCGGTGCTCGCAACCTTTAATTATTTATAATTATACAAAAAAAATGAAACCGTAAATGATCAGTACACTCAATAATTTTACTATACCTTTAGGTAAAGTCTGGTGAGTAATCCCCTTAATGGTTCTTATATTGTATGTCTTGAATATTTCAACAGTGAGAACTCCCTACTATAATCTTGACTCTGCTCCTGTCAACCTGGGAGTTTTGGGTGTTCCTGCCCATCATTGTGTGGCCCAGTTCCTCTTGTTACATTCTCCATAAAGCTGGATTCACACATGCTGAGACCGTGGCTCACAACATGGGGCCCGGTGCGTCCCTGTCCACCGATTCAGGTGCAAATCAGGTCCGAATTTTTGCCTGAATTCTAACCTGAATCGGAACCAAAGACATAGTTACATAGTTACATAGTAGGTGAGGTTGAAAAAAGACACAAGTCCATCAAGTCCAACCTATGTGTGTGATTATGTGTCAGTATTACATTACATATCCCTGTATATTGCGGTCATTCAGGTGATTATCTAATAGTTTCTTGAAGCTAACAATGCTCCCCGCTGAGACCACCGCCTGTGGAAGGGAATTCCACATCCTTGCCGCTCTTACAGTAAAGAACCCTCTACGTAGTTTAAGGTTAAACCTCTTTTCTTCTAATTGTAATGAGTGGCCACGAGTCTTATTAAACTCTCTTCTGCGAAAAAGTTTTATCCCTATAGTGGGGTCACCAGTACAGTATTTGTAAATTGAAATCATATCCCCTCTCAAGCGTCTCTTCTCCAGAGAGAATAAGTTCAGTGCTCGCAACCTTTCCTCATAACTAAGATCCTCCAGACCCTTTATTAGCTTTGTTGCCCTTCTTTGTCTCCGCTCCATTTCCAGTACGTCCCTCCTGAGGACAGGTCCTTTTCCATCCTAGATTCCCCCAGAGGTTCTCCCCCCAGTGTATAGATTGCATTCATATTTTTGCCACCCAAGTGCATTATTTTACATTTTTCTACATTGAACCTCATTTGCCATGTAGTCGCCCACCCCATTAATTTGTTCAGGTCTTTTTGCAAGATTTCCACATCCTGCGGAGAAGTTATTGCCCTGCTTAGCTTAGTATCATCTGCAAATACAAAGATTGAACTGTTTATCCCATCCTCCAGGTCGTTTATGAACAAATTAAATAGGATTGGTCCCAGCACAGAACCTTGGGGAACCCCACTACCCACCCCTGACCATTCTGAGTACTCCCCATTTATCACCACCCTCTGAACACGCCCTTGTAGCCAGTTTTCAATCCATGTACTCACCCTATGGTCCATGCCAACACACCTTATTTTGTACAGTAAACATTTATGGGGAACTGTGTCAAATGCTTTTGCAAAATCCAGATACACCACGTCTACGGGCCTTCCTTTATCTAGATGGCAACTCACCTCCTCATAGAAGGTTAATAGATTGGTTTGGCAAGAACGATTCTTCATGAATCCATGCTGATTACTGCTAATGATATCATTCTTATTACTAAAATCTTGTATATAGCCCCTTATCATCCCCTCCAAGAGTTTACATACTATCGATGTTAGGCTAACTGGTCTGTAATTCCCAGGGATGTTTTTTGGGCCCTTTTTAAATATTGGTGCTACATTGGCTTTTCTCCAATCAGCTGGAACCATTCCAGTCAATAGACTGTCTGTAAAAATTAGGAACAACAGTCTGGCAATCACCTGACTGAGTTCCCTAAGTACCCTCGGATGCAAGTCATCTGGTCCCGGTGATTTATTAATGTTAAGTTTCTCAAGTCTAATTTTAATTCCGTCCTCTGTTAACCATGTAGGTGCTTCCTGTGTTGTGTCATGAGGATAAACACTGCAGTTTTGGTTACTGAAGCCCCCCGATTCACTCGTGAAGACTGAGGAGAAGAATAAATTCAATACCTTTGCCATCTCCCCATCCTTTGTAACCAGATGTCCTTCCTCATTCTTTATGGGGCCAATATGGTCTGTCCTCCATTTTTTACTGTTTACATACTTAAAGAATTTCTGGGGATTTTTTTTGCTCTCCTCCGTTATGTGTCTTTCATGTTCTATCTTAGCCATCCTAATTGCACCCTTACATTTCTTATTGCATTCTTTATAAATTCTGAATGCTGTGGATGATCCCTCAACCCTGTATTTTTTGAAGGCCTTCTCCTTTGCTTTTATATGCATTTTTACATTGGAGTTAAGCCATCCAGGATGTTTGTTCGCTCTTTTAAATTTATTACCCAATGGGATACATTGGTTAATGCCCTTATTTAATATGCTCTTAAAGCAAACCCATCTCTCCTCCGTATTCTTTGTTCCTAATATTTTATCCCAATTTATGCCTTTTAGCAAGGTTTGTAGTTTAGGGAAGTTGGCTCTTTTGAAATTCAGTGTCTTTGTGTTCCCTTCATGTTTCCTATTTGTGTGATTTATACTGAAACTAATTGACCTGTGATCGCTGTTACCTAAATTGCCCCGTATTTCCACATCTGTTATCAGGTCTGTATTGTTGGTAATCAGTAGATCTAGTAAGGTTTTATTTCTAGTTGGTGCGTCTACCATCTGACCCATAAAATTGTCCTGCAAGACACTAAGGAACTGGCGAGCCTTAAATGAATGCGCGGTTCCCTCCGCCCAGTCTATGTCTGGATAATTAAAATCCCCCATTATGATAACACTTCCCATCCTTGCTGCTAATCCAATTTGTGATAGGAGATCTGTCTCCACTTCCTCCCTCAGGTTAGGGGGCCTATAGCATACTCCCAGTATTATTTTCCCCTTAGCTTCATCCCTTTGGAGCTCTACCCATAAAGATTCCACCTCCTCCCTAGCCCCCTCAGTGATGTCATCTCTCACATTCACTTGTACATTATTCTTGATATATAGGCATACCCCTCCCCCTTTTTTACCCTCTCTATCCTTGCGGTATAGGGTATACCCTTGAATGTTTTCCAGCCAATCATGAGAGCTGTTGAACCAGGTCTCTGAAATTCCCACAAAATCCAAATCCTCCTTGTACAACAGTATCTCTAGTTCACCCATCTTGTCCGCCAGGCTCCTGGCATTGGTGAACATGCCACATAGTTTAGACCGGTCGCATATTGTCCTCGTATTGGGTGTTTCAAGATTGCAACTAGGACTTGCTACTATACTCACCTTGTGTTTTTGTGCTTTGGTTAACCTACCACTAATGCCCCCAATACTACCCTCTGGAATATCTTCTGCGCTGGCTATCACTGTCTCTGGACCCTCCCCCCCATCGCCTAGTTTAAAATGGGACGCACAGGACCCTTTCCAAACGTGGACTGCTGCCACCCCAGAGGTGTGTGAACTGGCTCCATTGCGAGCTGGGCATACTCTCCTGCATAAGTGTATATCCAGCCTAAAACAGGGGCTGACTGGCAATTTTGGCCCAGGGGGCATGTACAACCCAGAGGCCCATAGTGCAGCGACCCGGCCCCCATCTCAGGCATTATAAAACAAAACAAAAGAATAGTAGTGAGGGTCTTACCTCACTAATTAGGTGCTAATAAGCCCGCTGCGGCCACAAACTCTGGGTCTCTTCCCTCCTGCGTGGCTACATAGGATGCTAAGAGGAAGCAATATGGGAGGTATCACTTTCACCCTCATCACTTCCTCCCTGCCAGCACTACCCAGAAACCAGTCAGCAGGCCCAGCTGGAAAAAACTCTGCTCCTTCCACCCCCAGCCGGTTCATAGTGTATTCATATACTGCGGCCGTGAGAACAGGTGAGTGGATGGTCTCACGGCTGTTGTGTGTGTCATTTCAGTATTACTGACAGCCAGTGTTGCCAACCTACCAAAGTGAAATTTACTGACACAACACTCAAGATTTACTGACACAACCAAGTTCTTACTGACATTTCAAAAAGTTTGTAGTATATAAGCTACAAACAAGTACCATATGCGATTTGCAATGTGACTTAAAGGAGAGGTATACCCAAAGCTCGTTTGGCTGTACTTCTCCTATGGGTCACAGGAGTGCAGTCCGTTTTGCACTCCTGTGACCCTTTTCAGCAGAGAGCAGGCTGAAGTCTGCTGACGTCACAGATGTCAGTCCAGGCACCGCGTCATCAAGACAATAAAGTCTGGATCTGCCAGGTGCCTGGACCGACACCCAGCTCAGCCACTCAGCGAGCGGCTGAGAGCCTGAGCTGGCCACCCCCACCCCTCCACAGCACAGCGCTCCAGCGAGCGAGGAGGGAGCAGAGCAGAGAGCTGTGTCTGACAGTCTGCAGCTCTCTGCTCACGGAGCTCTGAAAACGGAGTAATTGGCGATGTTCGATCGCTCGAGTCTCTCAGTGTTAAGGCTTACTATAAGGCTTACTATATACCAAAAATAAGAAATATGTTTTTTACTTTCAGATCTACTTTAAAAGAGGGGTAAAGGAATTTTTATTTTTTCCAGAATCATACTTACCTCGGTGGACCAATGCTGCATCTGTCCCCCAACGCCTCTAAAGTGGGGTACACACTATAAGAAAATCAGACAAACATTTTCGTCCAAAGAATTTTCGTACGATTTTCATATAGTGTGTACACAACTTTTCGACTGCCGATTCTGAATTTTCGTACAAATTTTCGTTCATCGGTTTCTGATTTGCTGTGAAACATTGAGAAAAATTGGACCAACGTTCGCCAGATTTTCTTATAGTGTGTACCCCACTTTAGAGGCGTTGGGGGACAGATGCAGCATTGGTCCACTGAGGTAAGTATGATTCCGGAAAAAATAAAAATTCCTTTACCTCTCTTTTAAAGTAGATCTGAAGGCTAAAAACATATTTCTTATTTTTGGTATATAGTAAGGGCAGTTATTGTAACCCATCAGTTTTTTTGTCACCTATGTTCAACTGGAGAGACCTAATTTCTGTCCCCAGAGAGGGAGACTGCTTTGCTTCCCCACAGAGAGACCGCTCCACATTGCCCTCACAGAGAGAGAGAGAGAGACTGCTCCACATTGCCACATTGTGACATGCTGCCATATTTAGTGATTATAGAGTATTACCAATTATTCCTTTGCCCAATGACAGAAAATTGATCCCAACAATTTCTATATAATTACTAGACACAATTTATATCTGTGTAGCACTCCTTTCTTTAATATTTTTTTTTGTACATATACATTATGTCGATGATAACGATATGTAGAGTGATGGCACATTACACATGCCTAAAGCAGCCTTAAGCAGCCTTTTGTTTTCGTTCAACCACACTTTCTGGGTGGAAAGGGAATCCTCCTTGTGGCGCTGAGGTATTGTATTCCCCGATTGAAGTGGGAAAAACCTCACAGACTGGTGGTACAAAGGCCAATCAATAGATTGACTTCTTTACAACCAGCCTGCCCATACCTGGATCAAAATTCAGCTGGTCCCTGCTGAACCAACCATATATACAGTGCTGTGAAAAAGTATTTGCCCCCTTCCTGATTTTTTTTTTTTGCATATTTCTCACACTTAAATGATTCAGATCATCCAACACATTGTAATATTACACAAAGATAACCCAAATCCAAGGTGCAATTTTTAAATTATTATTTCATGTATTAAGAGAAAAAAGCTGTTCAAACCTGCCTGGCCCTATGTATAAAAGTAATTGCCCCTTCCCATGCTGAATCATGAATGAACTGTGATTAACCACAATTTTTTGGAAAGCTGAATAAAATTTCACTTGCCACACCCAAGCCTGATTACTGCCAGACCTGTTGAATCAAGAAATCACATAAATAGAAGCTGTCTGCCAAAGTGAAGCATGCTAACAGATCACAAAAAGCCACACATCTTGCCATGATCTAAAAAATACAAGAACAGATTAGAAACAAAGTAATGGACATGTATTGGTCTAGGAAGGGTTTCAAAGCCATTTCTAAGGCTTTGGAACTCCAGTGAACCACGGGGATAACCATTATCCACAAATGGAGTTAATTTGGAATAGTGGTGAACCTTCCCAGTAGTGGCCTACAAAAATTACTCCAAGAGCATGAAGATGACTCATCCGGGAGGTCATAAAAGAACCCAGAACAACATCTAAAGAGCTGCAGGTCTCACTTGCCTCAGGTAAGATCAGTGTTCATGATTCAACAATAAGAAAGAGACTGGGCAAAAATGGCATCCATGGGAGAGTTCCAAGGCCAAAGACACTGCTGACCAAAAAGAACACAAAGGCTCATCTCACATTTACCAAAAAAATCTTGATTATCCCCAAGACCTTTAGGTAAATATTCTGTGGACTGATGTAACTTTTTGGAAGGTGTGCGTCCCGTTACATCTGGCATAAAACTAATACAGCATTTCATAACAAGAGCATCATACCAACAGTCAGACATGGTGGTGGTAGCGTGATGGTCTGGGGTTACTTTGCAGCTTTGGGACCTGGGCGACGTACCATAATTGATGGAACCATGAATTCTGAGCTCTACCTTGAAATCCTAAAGGAGAATGTCCGGCCATCAGTTCGTGACCTCAAGCTCAAGTGGGTTATGCAGCAGAACAATGATCCGAACCACATCAGCCACCTCCAAATGGTTCAAACTAAGCAAAATTTAGGTTTTGGAGTGGCCTAGTCAAAGCCCGGACTTAAATCCAATTGAGATGCTGTATCATGACCTTACACAGGCCGTTCATGCTGGAAAACCCTCCAATGTGGCTGAATTAAAACAATTCTGCAAAGAAGAGTAGGCCAAAATTGCTCCACAGCAATATGAAAGACTCACTGCCAGTTATCGCAAATGCTTGATTGCAGTTGTTGCCGCCAAGAGTGGCAAAACCAGTTATTAGGTTTAGGAGGCAATTACTTTTTCACATAAAGCCAGGCAGGTTTGGACAGCTCTTTTGCCTTAATAAATGAAACCATAATTTAAACTGCATTTTGTATTTACTCTGGTTATCTTTGTGTAATAAAATTTTGTTTAATGATCTGAGTAATTTATGCGTGACAAATATGCAAAAAAAAAAAATCAGAAAGGGGGAAAATACTTTTTCACAGCATTGTATAGGCCGCTTTAGTCTACCTTGCTTTGTATATTTTGTTGCATATACCTTTTTTTTTCTCCTTCAATTTTTAGTAACATTGAAAAGTCTTCTTTAATAAAAATAGATTATACAGTATATAAATTATCTTTCACCAATGGACCCTACCAGCTGGCAAATATTTGTTTTTAAGGTTTATCTCTCCTTTAAACCAAATTTAATTATTTTGGCTTCTCCAGTGTTTGCTGGGTACTCTTGGCTGCTCAAAAAATATTTCAAATTTAAACCTGAACAGTCTGTAAAGGAAACTGAAAAACACACAATAGGGACATTGAGGATCATCATCAAGCATTAGTTTAGGCAAATGATGGAAGCTTTATAGAACAGATACATAAACCCCTGAAAACATGTTTGCACTGATAAAAATTCAAGGGAATTTCAAGGTAGAAAGTTTCAGAGAAAGCAATCTAGTCCTGCAGGAGCCTAGGCTTGGCTGTGACGGCTGCAACCCTTGTTCCTACAATGCAGCCCCCATGCATTGATGCACTAGAATGCACGTAAGCCCATATTGTAAAGCAGTTTTTAGAAAACTGAAGTTTCTTTTTCTAAATTTAAATGTAACTGATCATGTTCATTGATTTGTGTTTTCCTTCTGCCAGCATTTTACATTATATTCCAAACAGAAGATCCCAACCAGTTTGGATTTTTCTATAATTACCTCATGTCTATTTTAAGCACCTTTGAGCTTTTCCTCAACGTCATCAACTCCCCAACCAACTATTCTGTGACCCTTCCGTACATGTTCCACGTTTTATATTTTTCCTTCGCCATCCTCACCAACCTCATGATGCTGAATCTGCTAATCGCCATGGTGGGAGACACTCAATGGAGGGTGGCACAGGAGAGAGATGAGCTGTGGAGAGCTCAGGTACGGTAAAGATTAATACCTAAGGATCTGTGGACATACACTATATTGTCAAAAGTATTGTGACGCCGACACGCACATGAACTTTAGGCATCCCAGTCTTAGTCCGTAGGGTTCAATATTGCATTGGCCCACCCTTTCCAACTATAACAGCTTCAACTCTTCTGGGAAGGATGTACTCAAGGTTTAGGAGTGTGTCTATGGGAATGGTTGGTCATAAAAACATGGATGAGCGAGTTTGGGGTGGAGGAACTTGACTGACCTCAACCCAATAGAACACCTTTTGGATGAATTAGAGTGGAGACTGCAAACCAGGCCTTCTCATCCAATATCAGTGCCTGACCTCACAAATGCGCTTCTGGAAGAATGGTCAAACATCCCCATAGACACACTCCTAAACCTTGTGGACATCTTTCCCAGTAGAGTTGAAGCTGTTATAGTTGCAAAGGGTGGGGTTCAATATTGAACCCTACGGACTAAGACTAGGATGCCTAAAGTTCATGTGCGTGTTGGCGTCACAATACTTTTGACAATATAGTGTATATACATATGTGTCTTGTTTTATTATTATCAAAAATCAATTAAAGTGTATTGTACAAGTTAATTCATCATCATAATAAAGACATACATGCATCTTGCCTCTCTTTTTATCAGGTTGCTGCAACTGTAGTGATGTTGGAGCGAAAGCTCCCACGATTCCTCTGGCCTCGATCAGGCGTTTGTGGCACAAAATATGGATTAGGAGACCACTGGTACTTACGGTGAGTTGAATTGTTGTAGTTGACTTTTTTCTTTTTAATTCTGCTCTGCTGAGATCTCCTGTATCTGTTTTAACTCCACTAAATATGATATGTACAGTATGTCATAGATCAGTGGTAGCTAGGGGGTTTTACACACTCCTGGCTGCTACAGCAGCCAGGAGTGTGTATACATTTCAGAAGCCAACTGTTTTAGGTATCTGTCCCACCCATCTGTCCCACCCACGGGCCCAAGACCCTTATGTACTGGTGTATGTCACCAGGTAGACAGGAGGGAGACTAGTGAATGTTCATTTGCTAATCTCCTCTAGATAGTAAGAACCCGGAAGAGATGAGGATTTTGTTACTTTCAGGTTCTATTGTCATTTTCCCTGGCCACTGTGGCCAGGAAAGAAGGAAATAAATAGAGTGTGATCTGCTTGAAGTACAGGAGATACGTCAGGGGTCTAATAGACCCCTGATTATTCCATGAAGAGAATCTGTTAAATTATAAATGCTATCACATAGCAGGTTATTGGTCTCCTATGTGATACCAATAAAGATAAGTGGGGAAAAAAGTGGAGCAAAGGAGAGGTACACTCAAGCAACCAAATCATCCACTCCCAAAAAATAATTTTGAGCCCATGCCGAAACCACGTACAGTACATACATATGTAAATGTACATATTGGGAAAAATGTGGATTGCACAATACATGTTACATATATCCGCAAATGCCAGAGAGAGAATGATAATGCTAGGCCCACTATTCATGATTAATTCAAAACAGATGACCTGTAGGGGTTTTTAAAGTGTCACCTAAGGAAAATTTGGGGTATCAACGTTCATCGTCATTTCATGAGTGCATACAGTTTTAAGGCTTGACATGTTGGGTATGCATTTACTTGGTGCCACTAAAGTTAAGGTTAGTGTATTTGTTACTGAAAAGTTTCTCATGATAAACAGTTGACATAACAAATCTGAACTAGTCTATCAGCATTTTATTCTCTACTGTCTATTGATTTGTAAAACACTTTGGGAAATCAGAAATTAGTTATCAAAACTAACATATATTTAACATCATTAATTTGACAACAAGAAATATTTTTAAGAATGCTATACCTGACTCAAACTGGGCTCCTCCACATGTGGCTTCCTGGAATGCCCAGGTTGGTCGTTGGAAGCCTCAGCTGGGGGGGGGAAGGAAGCCTTGAAGGAAGACTGGAGAGTGCTGGCCTGGGTTCAGTCTGGCCTGCCAGAAAATGCAGTCTCTCGTAGTACCACAGCCTGAGTACATAAATGTCATCTGCTGCAGCTCCTGATCTCAGGGAATCCTGGACCTTCTTGAGCTCCCTAATATAAGTGCTCCTCATGCCACCAATTAGGGCATTCAAATAGGGGATGTCTGCCGTGGGGATTACGGGCGTCACAAATTCCAGCAATTGATCCAGCGCTGCCTTCCTCTTTGGTTTATTGTTATAAAAGGGGTGGTTTACCTGCCACAGACAGGGCAGCTCCCTGTACATATCAATGAATATGGGGATAAAGTCCTCATCGTTGAATAGATCCATTTTCTCTGCAAGACACAACACAAGACAAACCCTAATGTCGGGCGAAACTCTCCTAATCTTGACCCAATATAGGCCTCAATCTATAAGCAGTATAGGCCACTGATGCACCAACTTAAAATTGTACCTTCGTTATAATGATCATTGCTTCCATTACTTCATCCCCCGCTCACAGATCGTATGTACGCACGCGTGTTCTGCTTTAAATACACTGCACATGCGTGAAACTCCGCCCGCCCCTGACATTATTTCTAGTCTATTCCCCACCCCTTCTCTTTCGGTGCAGTGGGAGTGCACATGGCGGAGAGACAACAGCTGCATGCAGAGGAGAGCAGCAAAGACAAAAGGCTGGAGCTCCTAACCTCATGATCCCAGAGGAGATTGAAGGCTTCAATTATGGAATTTATACAGATGGTGGAGACGGTGGACATCTTCAAGAGGGCCGACTATGATGGGAAGTATGGACCTTAGCCAAACCCAAATGTGAGAAAGGCCAAGATCATGCCTAAAGTTGTGAAGAGTCTGCACAGGAATTTTGGTGTACGGCGATCCAAGGATCAACTGAGGAAACGATGGTCAGACCTCAAATTGAGGGAGCAGGATCAGTACAGAAGAATCAAGAGAGTGCTGCAAAAAAGTAAGTATTTTATTGTGTGTCCCTATTCTTCTTCTTAACGTTCATGCTGCTCCATGTGCTTTTCTTTACTGTTGTACATTTTAAAATGGCAACTTTCATGTTCAAGGGCACAGTAATGAGTCATAGGAAACATCGTTCGTTCGCCCACTTATAAGATGTTTTAGGCAGATACAGGGTAGCTACATTTGTTCATGCCTATTTGTATTAAAATATGTTTGTTGTCTAGATGGGTTTGTAACTAGAATGAAATGCAAACTTGATTCAGTGTAAGGAGAGGACACTCAGCAGCTGTTTACACATCTGGACGCAGGTGCACTAGTGTGGTACACTAGAAACAAACTTTTTAGGGTGTCCCACACAGGTGCTCCAGTGGATACTATAGGGGTGTCTCCATGTGTGATACTTTAACAAAAAAGGTAAGTATTCCAGCTTTAGAAAGGAAATAAAATGTTCTTCAGCTTGGAACTCTGCCAAAACAGACAATTGTACTACACGTCCAAGCAATGTTTCATATTCCTATTGCTGCCCTCCAATATCTGTGTGCTAAGTATACCTTTTTTTATTCACATAGGGGAGAAAAAACTTGGGACGTCTGAGGACACCAGGGATCCCCCACCTCTGAAAGAAGGGAAAGTCACCAAAACACAAGCAGAGGATGAGGAGGGAATGGTTTTGGAAGTGTCCGAAATTGTCACCACAACAGGTGAGTGTCTGAGACCACAGTTTCAGGTAAGATATCTGTTACTGCATATTTATAATACATGGTGTGTTTTTTTGTTTTTTTTTAGGTGATGTGGATGTTGTGGAAGAAGAATCTCATTTCACCAGTGAAAGTGCCCAGATCCTCATCGGGGAGAGAATGGGGTGCAATCACTATTTTGAAAATCTAAAGCAAAACATCAATGATGTTCAACAAAAAATTAAGAACATCATTGATGTTTTAGGGAGAATCTAAAACACACAAAAATGTAACCTTTTTTTTCATGTATTTTTGGTTTTAAAAATGATGGGAGCTAGCACATGTTGACATGGGATCAGGAGGGAAACCCCCAGTTTGAATCCCAATTTGTGTGCATCTTCAAAATTTGGCTTTTACAGGGGTGACAGCACCCCATCTGATGAAGGCAATATCAACACAGTTTTGACATACTAATGTCTGATATTGCCTTCATTTATCAAAGTTGAACTTTGTAAGTTCCTGAGTTCTGTATGTTATGTTTTGAAACATGCCTGTTTAACCAAAAAAGGCTATTTCTAATTAATGTGACAAAAAATAATGTTATGACCCCAGGGGCGGCATGAGGACGTGACGTGTGACGTCAGTGTAGGGGGAGGGGCCTGATGGCGGCGCCGATGTGAGGGCCTGGGACGGGCTGCTCCGAGCGGCAGAGAGACGTGAGCGGGGTGTGAGACCGCAGCGTTCCCAGGGAAAGAACCTGCACTGGGATACATGACCTCCCGTGAGGCGACATCACCCTCCGTGCCTCATAGTCACAGGCAGCAGCATTGGCCAGGCTAGAGCAGAGTCATCAGCAGACCGGAGCTGACAAGCATTAAGGAGCCAGAGCGGGAGTGGACGAGGCGGCTAGGAGATTGGATGTAGGAACACCGAGCAGTCAGAAGGCTTCACTGTACCAGCCTGGACGTCCTGCGGTCCTTCCGTGTTCCACCTGCCACCCTTCACCCCCCTTCACCAGCATCAAGAATTCTGATTTGACCTGTCGCAGAATAACAAGGTAACAGAAATGTCGCAGCGCTGCCGGTGGGGGACAGGAATCAGAAGTAAAGGTATGAAAATCTTCCTTTTTAACTATGAAGAATCATAAGGTATAATAGTGCGGTCCGGAGCATAGGATCTATAACTAGCTCGAGAGAGCAGTGAACTTTGGCCATATGATTCCGGGACTGTTGGGGAAATTTTCCTGATCGCTGGTCAGTTTCTTTTCTAAAGCCTTGTTACCTAGTATGCCTAGTATGCTTCTTTGCCCTGCCCCCTCCCTATGAGGTGGTATACGGGGGAGCTTACAAAGGAAAGCAGCAAGACCCCAGTAGATGGGTAGTATACACACATTTTAGGAAAGCTCCAGACTTTCATAGGAGGAACGGAATAAAGGAGAGCAAAAGGACAGGAAGAGGTGAGGAGGGCAAGGAAGGTACTTTACGTGGACTTTTTTGTTATAAGAAATACACGCAGTGTGGTCGCATCGGTGGGAGGGTGCGAGCAATATTGCGAGGTAACAGGGCCGGAGGCGGGAGGAGAAGGCCTGGGAAATCGCAAGAGTGAAGATTTGTCGGTACAAAAAGCTTTCAGTAAACTGAAGTATGAGAGGGCGGTCCCAAAGAACAACAGAGCCTAAAAACCCAAGGGAGAGCCTCAACTCTAGCTCCATACAAAAGTACCTTAAAGAAGCAAGTTTAAAGAGTCCTGGATTGGACATGAAACAGACAGGAACAAAAGATAAGAAAAAAGACCAGCAGAAACAGAAGGGGGGACAGGATCAAAGAGGAACTAGATCTGGAAGGAGCAGTAGCGAGCTGCACCATGGAAGAGCAAAGAAGCATTGAGCTCGGTCTGAACAAAACAGAAATGCTGAATGTTCGCCAAACTTGAAAGTGTTATAAAAATGGAAATCTTGAATGTGCGTACAGACATGGGCCAGTTACTGCACAGAGTGGAAGAAGCAGAAGAAGTTTCAGCAAAACAAGCAAAAAAGATTTCGGACCTAAAAGAGCAAATCAGCAAGATGCAGATTGAAAATCGCATGATGGCATATAAAATTGAAGAGCAGGAGAACCAGAACAGGCGTCAAAATCTGCGGATCAGATCCATCCCGGAACAACTAAATGAGGACCTGGGGGAGAAGTTGAGAAAAATATTCAACCCTATTCTGGGCAGAAGGGAGGAGGAGGTGCTAAGGATAGATCGGGTCCATAGGGTGAGGAAACCCCCTAATTTAAAACAAGACATCCCTAGGGACGTTATCGTGAAGTTTCATTCCTATGAGGATAAAGAAAAAATTTGGAAGAATCTCAGGGGTGCCCCCCCAATTTGTTTCGAAAATAAGAACTTACAGATATTTGCGGACATTTCAGCTGGAACCTTGGCCCGGAGAAGACAGATGAGACCACTCTTAGAACAACTTCGGAGGTCCAACCTGAAGTACAGCTGGGGTTCCCAACATCCCTAATAGTTGTTAAAGAAGGAAGATCTCATAGGATGAGATTCCCAGAAGAGATACAGGACTTTTGCGACAGCTTGGGTATTCCGATGCCTGTAGTCTAGAGAAGGGATAACTAATGAACAAAAATATCAGCTATACGAGAATGTTTGGCGAACTGTGGTCACCGGGGTGGTGGTGGGGGTTTCTTTTTTTCCTCCCTCCCAATCAGGTGACTCGGGGAGCTAATATGATGCTGTAACTCGGGTGTGACTCTGGTTTCCGGACATTTGAACATGTGGACATAGGAGCTGTTGCTGGTGGCTGGTGAGGGGTAGGGGGAGGTGTGGCTTCCAGCCGGGGTGCTGGTCTCTGGCCCTCCCTTCCTTCCTCCGTCTTTTTTTTTTTTTTTGACGGAGGGGGTATCGGGAGCCGTCATTGGAGCATCACTCCTAGTTTGAAAGCGCGCAGTACGGGATTGGGAATATCCCCTACAGGCGGGCTTGGAGCTGGGTTGCAGCCGGGGGGGCGGAGGGGGGTAGGGGGGAGTGGGGGAGGTGGGGGGAGGGAGTGGGGGGAGGTGTTCCTGTGGGGCGGACTTTAGTGCAGTGGGAAGGTGAAAAGGGATAGAATTGGAGAAATGCCTGATCTTAGGTTTATATCATATAATGTAAAAGGTCTCAACTCACCTATAAAAAGACACAAAATACTGAAGGAACTCCAACATTACGGAGCCGACATAGTTTTCCTTCAGGAGACTCACCTAGTATTGGAATCTAGGATCAGGCCTTTCTCCCCAGGTCTGCCGCAATGGTATTACAGTGACTCCCCTATTAGGAGATCGAAAGGTGTGGCAATAGGACTATCGAGGTCCTCTAACTTCTCCCTGATAGATAGGATGACGGATCCGGATGGCCGGTACATTTTTCTGAAGGGAAATATTGGGAATAAAACATTTACTTTAGCAAATATATATTGTCCTAACAAAAACCCAATAGCATTCTTGGGACTGGTGTTGACGAAGTTGACGAAGTTTCGGGAGGGGGAGGTGGTGTTGGCGGGGGACCTCAACTTCTGCCTCGACCCTGGCTTGGATAGTACGTCCCGGGCACAGGGGACAAAGAAGGCTTTAATTAGCGCAATCGGACGGCGGCTGTTTGGCTGCCGCCTGGTTGACGCATGGCGGTTGCAACATGCCAAGGATAGAGATTACACCTTCTTCTCCCCTGTGCATGGGACGTATTCGAGATTAGATTATATTTTTGCAGACCATAGTCTCCTGGATTGGGTAGAGGAAACTAGAATAGAAATTTTTTCTCTCTCAGATCATTCACCAGTTATGATGAGGATGAGGCTCCCCGAGAGGGATGAGAGGCCCTTTCTGTGGAAGCTGGATGAATTTCTGTTGAAGGATCCAAAAATATTGGTGAAGATACAGGAAGAGGTTGATTTTTACTTCAAATCGAATGACACAGGAGAGGTCTCTTCTTCCATTTTATGGGAAGTGCACAAGGCGTACACTAGAGGGGTTCTTATTTCCATAGGTGCGGGAATTAAAAAAAAGAGAAAGGAAGAAAGAGAAAGGTTGATTGAGGAAATTTTCTCATTGGAACAGACCCATAAAAAGTTGGGGGGACAGAGTCAGGAAGTCTTCCATCAACTAGTTGTTAAAAGGGAGGAGCTAAGGGACGGTATGGAACAGGACTCCAAGCGAGCGCTCAATAGGATTACAAAGGATAACTACCTTTGGGCAAACAAGTCAAATAAACACCTGCCCAGATTAGTAAGAAAGAAAAGGGACAGGAAATTTATTGGAAAAATACAGAATAAAAAAGGGGAGTTAATAGGGACTAGTAAAGGTATAGCAAATGAGTTCAAAAAGTTTTATGAGGTGCTTTACTCTATTGCCCAACAAATCCAAATATAAAACCAAACGTGTAGCGCTAAAAGGAAGAATAAGGCACCTACAAACTGGTAAGGTATAGAGCCAGTGCCCTACATACAATTTAACTAAAACACAGTTGAATGTCTCACATTAAAAAATAAGGATACAAGTACAATTTAAAAAAGTCCGTGAGTGAGAAACTGAATGGGTCACCGCTTATGAGTGATATATGAACCACCTTCACCGGCGTAAGGCCATAAAGTCTCTGAATTGATGATAAACAGCTGATTTTTTAAAATTCAGACATGTCCAGGTTGGATAATATATGGATGGATCAGCTCTAAAACATCACACCACAGTGTCTTCACAAACGTGCAAATCACTCAGACGGTAAAGTTGGAGGCTTACCGGAGGGTTTGAACCCAAAACAGTGTATACTGTGAGGGTCAAACCAACTTTTATTGCTCACTGGCAATGGTGGGAAGACCTTGACAGCATGAAGGGATCACAGGGGGTTCATGAAGGTGTATCTTCTCCAAACGTAACAAAGGATCTCCCCGTATATGGCTCATAAAGGATATAAAAAGGGCCACATAATGTGATACCGTAGAAACCGTAGTTTATTAAAAAAGGAAATACACTTACATGATTTAGATGATAAAAAAGCGCTTGTACATAAAAGAAGGCAGCAGTGGAGTCCTCCCGACGCGTTTCGTCTGAATAGACTTCGTCCTGGGGTACCCTCCACTGCAGCCTGACTCCTTAATATAGGTACTGTAATCGTCTTGAAGTGACTCCAGCCCATTCAATTCAGTAAATTGGCACTTCCGGGTTGCCCAAGATGGCGGACCCGCGTGCGTTCCAGGCCTCCCTTTAGTAGGTGTGCTGTGCGTTCCACCTCCCAGTGTTGTGGCCTAGTAATCCCCGTGTGTGTAACTTTAAAGCGGTTTCCATTAACAAGACATATTAAAAGTCATGTTGATATGGGTTGGTATGGTTACTAGGGGTTACCCATATCAACATGACTTTTAATATGTCTTGTTAATGGAAACCGCTTTAAAGTTACACACACGGGGATTACTAGGCCACAACACTGGGAGGTGGAACGCACAGCACACCTACTAAAGGGAGGCCTGGAACGCACGCGGGTCCGCCATCTTGGGCAACCCGGAAGTGCCAATTTACTGAATTGAATGGGCTGGAGTCACTTCAAGACGATTACAGTACCTATATTAGGGAGTCATGCTGCAGTGGAGGGTACCCCAGGACGAAGTCTATTCAGACGAAACGCGTCGGGAGGACTCCACTGCTGCCTTCTTTTATGTACAAGCGCTTTTTTATCATCTAAATCATGTAAGTGTATTTCCTTTTTTAATAAACTACGGTTTCTACGGTATCACACTATGTGGCCCTTTTTATATCCTTTATGAGCCATATACGGGGAGATCCTTTGTTACGTTTGGAGAAGATACACCTTCATGAACCCCCTGTGATCCCTTCACGCTGTCAAGATCTTCCCACCATTGCCAGTGAGCAATAAAAGTTGGTTTGACCCTCACAGTATACACTGTTTTGGGTTCAAACCCTCCGGTAAGCCTCCAACTTTACCGTCTGAGTGATTTGCACGTTTGTGAAGACACTGTGGTGTGATGTTTTAGAGCTGATCCATCCATATATTATCCAACCTGGACATGTCTGAATTTTAAAAAATCAGCTGTTTATCATCAATTCAGAGACTTTATGGCCTTACGCCGGTGAAGGTGGTTCATATATCACTCATAAGCGGTGACCCATTCAGTTTCTCACTCACGGACTTTTTTAAATTGTACTTGTATCCTTATTTTTTAATGTGAGACATTCAACTGTGTTTTAGTTAAATTGTATGTAGGGCACTGGCTCTATACCTTACCAGTTTGTAGGTGCCTTATTCTTCCTTTTAGCGCTACACGTTTGGTTTTATATTTGGATTTGTTGGGCAATTATTCTTGTGCTGTGTTAGCGGCTTAAATATTTGTGAGTAAGCGCAAATTTGCCATTTGGGTTGTTTTGGTTTACTCTATTGCGCAAAATAGAGTAGGCAACCTAACACATATGGAATTTTTGAGGGGGCGGGAGTTGCGGAGCTCACAGAGGAAGAGAGAACGGCCCTCGATAGACCGATAGGAGAGGAAGAAATCTTGGCAGCCCCGAAAACTTCCCCAAAGGATAAGAGTCCAGGCCCTGATGGTTTCACTATGCTATACCTGGACAAACTGAAACACATCCTAGTTCCTAGACTCTGCCAATTCTGGAACGAGGTGGGCACTAATTGTGAATTGGGGAGAGAGGCGTTAACAGCTTCAATTACCCTAATATTAAAAGAAGGAAAAAATGATAAGCTTTGTTCTAGCTATAGACCCATCTCGCTGCTGAATGCAGACGTTAAACTCTATGCAAAAGTTCTGGTGAGCAGACTGAAGGATAAAATTACCTCTCTTGTGCATGCAGATCAGGCCGGCTTTGTGCCCGGGAGACAGAGCAGGGATAATGGGGTACGAGTAGCGCTCCTGTTGGAATCAAGCAAACGGGAGGGACCCCCAGTTCTATTCCTGTCAGTAGACGCGGAAAAAGCGTTCAACAGGGTAGACTGGGGGTTCATGATGAAAACGTTGGAAGTAATGGGGGTGGGCCCGAGGTATATTTCGTGGGTTAAGGCCCTGTACAACAACCCCACGGCCACAGTCAGGGTTAATGGGTTTATCTCAAAACCCATTAATATGGAAAACGGTACCAGGCAGGGGTGTCCTCTGTCTCCTCTCCTGTTTGTCCTGTCCCTTGAGCCCCTATTGGCCACTATTCGCAATAATCCAGATTGCAATGGGATGAAGATTGGAGCAGAGGAACACAAACTCGCGGCTTTTGCCGATGATGTAATGTTTTTTATTACAAACCCTAGAATCACCCTCCTGAATGTATTACGGGTACTTAGAAGTTACGGGGAAATTTCAAATTTTAAAATAAATCCGAAGAAGTCAGAGATGCTGAATATTAGTGTGGGAAGACAAGAGGAAGCCCACCTTGCTCAAGAATTCCCTTTCCCTTGGAAAAAGGAAATCAAGTATCTAGGGATAAAACTATCCAATACATTTAAAAAATTGTACCTAAAAAATGATATACCATTGTTGGATGAGATCAGGCAGGAGACCAGAAGATTATCTTCGAGACCTCTTTCATGGCTTGGGCGTGTGAATGCGGTTAAGATGATACTGACTCCAAAAATATTGTTTAAATTTCAGATGTTGCCTATCCCACTCCCTCAGTATTACCTCAGAGCTCTAAGGAGCTCGATAGCAAGATTTGTCTGGGGTGGCAAAAAACCACGTATCTCCTATGCAGTTTTGAGCAGGGGGAAAAAGAAAGGGGGATTGGCCCTACCCGATTTTAATAAATATTATTTAGCAGTCACATTATCACGCGTTATAGATTGGTCAAAAAAGGATTAGAAGAAGAGATGGGTTAACATAGAACACTATTTGAGTAACACAGATCTAGGAAGGATTATTTGGATCCCTCCAAAGTACAGAGCACTGGGCACAAACACAGCGGAGTTGACACGAAACACTCTTAAATATTGGGATTTGATACACACTCAGAACAAGTGGACACATAACTCACCTTTGATTTACATGAAAGACAACGGGGGGGGGGGGGGGGGGGGAGGTTGTCAGTAATATGTTGTATTTTCCCAATGATATGTGTATTCTTCTTGTTTTTTTTTTTTGAGGGGCTTGGTTTTGTATGGAAAAATATTAAATAAATAAAGTATTTAAAAAAAAATAAATGTTAAATAATGTTATACACCAAAGATGTTGGTTTGTTCAAAAACCCTTTTCTAAACGCACATGTGAATGTGCTTTGAGTAAAAAATGTTCTACTCAACAATGTGTGGCTTCTTCTTTCAATGATCAAAAGCAGTTTTTGGAGTAAAAGTTGGTGTTTATAGTGGCAATGGGGGTTATTTACCAAAGGCAAATCCACTTTGCACTACAAGTGCAGTTTCATGTGCACTTTAAGTGCACTTGGAGTGCAAAGTGGATTTTCCTTTAGTAAATAACACCCACAGTGCTTTCTAATCTGCCACAATCATGCCATTTTCATGACTCAACAAAATTAATTCAGGGTGCTGAAAATGATGAATATTATGCATTACATACATTAACAACAAAAACAAGGTGTGTGTAGCAGACCCACAACATAATAATAGTTTTCTGAAGAAGAGATTGTCACCTCATGTGTCAAATAAATTACATTTGCACTATTGAAGAAAATGTCCAAAAAGAAAAGCCCATTGGATAACCTAGGAGACAGCTAAAAGAAACCCAGGCAGTAAATCAAAGGAAATATTCTTTCAGTTTAAAGCGGGAGCCTGGCGAAAAATTTTTAGATGTCAGCAGCTGCAAATACTACAGCTGCTGACTTTTAAAATAAGGTCACTCACCTTTCCCGGGGTCCAGCGATGTCGGCACCCGAGACCGAACCGTCCCTTGATCTTCAGGTGTTGCCGCCGCCATTCTCAGCGAGGGAATCAGGAAGTGAAGCATTGCGGCTTCACTTCCCGATTCCCTACTGCGCATGCGCGAGTTGCGCTGCGCTTTCTCAATGGTCCCCGCTATCTCCTGGGACCTGTGTCTTTCCCAGGAGACAGCGGGGGAGTGCGGGAGGGGGTGTGACTCCCGCAGGAGTCTATTCCCGGAAGTGGGTGCAGATACCTGTCTTAGACCCCTCCCCCCTGAAAGGTGCCAACTGTGACACCGGAGGGGGGGAGGAATCCGATGAGCGGAATTTCCACTTTTGGGTGAAACTCCGCTTTAAGTTAAAAAATTTAGGATAAAATGTTTCTTAAACAGTTTCTGGCATATCAATGGCCCCCCCACCTGCAAAGTACTCAACATACTTCTGTCTTACTTTGCGGGCGCTTTGGGGGGGGCAAGCGAGGACGGCCAGCTTCAAGCGCCATCAGGGTTTCTTGTTAAAGCCCGGCCTCAGGCCCAACTCATTCAATTTCTCCTTAAATAGTTGTGTAGAATGTAACATGCAAGGTTTATCTGGTTAGGTTTATATTCCGCCATGTTGCTTGGCGTAAGGAATAGGCGGAACCAGCTGGCCATTATCCCAAAAGCGTTTTCCATCACTCTTCTGGCTCTGACCAGATGGTAGTTATAAACCCTCTGGTCCGGGGTGAGGGTCCTCATGGCTTCAAAATGGTCAGCTGGTCAGAACGAACTAACAGAAAGCACTGAAAAACAGAAAGGCCGGAGCTGAAAATCAGACAAGAATGCACTAAAAATTAAATACGTAATAGAAATATGAACCCACAATCACAAACTGAAGAGCAGTAATGATCGTAAAAGCAGGAGGCTGAAAAGCGCGAATCGTCTGTCACCAAACTTCTACTAACACGAGATTAGCAGAAGGAGCCCAAAGGGTGGTGCACTTGGTATTGAACTTCCTCTTTCTAGTGCCGTCATACGTGTTGTACGTCACCGCGTTCTTGACGTTCGCAAATTCCAACAACTTTGTGCAACCGTGTGTATGCAAGACAAGTTTGAGCCAACATCCGTCGGAAAAAAAACATGGGATTTTGTTGTCGGAATGTCCGATCGTGTGTACTTGGCATAAGACTTGGGCAATTTGGCTAATATAGATATTTTTATGTCTGTTCATACACAATTGTATCTAATCAATACTGAGATTCTTGCATTAGACCAGTTGTAACCAGTTCCCCTAGGAAAATAGGATGTTCACCAGCACACCTTGGTATAATGATAATCCTGTCCTTTATTCACATATAGCAAAAGGAATCACAGGCCAACCTTTTGGGACCTTGCAGAATGCATTTTTCAAGGTATCCTTGAAAAAAAAAGGATCCTGTAAGGTTCAGAAATGTGAATAAAGGACACGATTGTCACTATACCATGGTGTGCTTTTAAAGATTTTTTTTTTACTATGATTGCATAGTGGAGCCATTCATCAATCCACTACATTACCCTACATCAGGGGTAGGCAACCTTGGCCCTTCAGCTGATTTGAAACTACAAATCCTATCATGCCTCTGCCTCTAGGAATCATGCCTGTGTTTGTCAGGGTCTTGCAATATTTCATGGGACTTGTAGTTTCAAAACCGCTGGAGGGCCGAGGTCGCCTACCCCTGCCCTACATGATCTATGGGTGAGCCTGTAAGGAGAGCAACAAATACAATACAACTTCTCTGTGGTTCTCTTTAATGTCATGTTTGCTATGTTCTGCAATTGTCTGTACAGTAAAACCTTACGGATGTACCTCTGATCATGGATTTGAGATGAGCACACTGTGTGATGTCACCATGTTATGTCTATAATATTTTTTCCCTTATGTTATGTTTTTTTTAAAGCCATTGTTATAAGAATAGATAGGATCTTTGGGTGCCACTCCAGAGGTTGGCTCTACACCTTTGCATACAACCACACATTATAACTGTGGTTGGGCTTTTTTTCTTGTTTGTTTTCATTGCTCAGTCCAGCAGACATATTCTGCAATCTTTATATCTTTGAGTGCTATAAGAAACCCCCCTTCAATATTTATTGAGGGAGTGATTATGAAAGTTTTGTTCCCCCATGGAAAAAAAAAATTGGTACCAAGAGTTTCTGCACTCTCTATCACTAAACATACATTCAATACACCATGAATTTAAAAGTGATTGCTTGATAGGTATGGGCAGGTGCACACCACTGGTTTTAGAACACTTTTTTTTACAGATGTTAAAATCTCCACCTTTAGATAAAGAAGGTAGGTACCTGAAGAGATGAAAATAATTATTGTAGAATTACTTTTGAAAATAGTTCCTCAAAAAGCACTCTAACCTAATCTTCTGGTACTATAGGGTGGTGGTAGGAAAGGACCTTACTCAGCAGAAGATCCATCGTTATGTCAAAGCTTTTCAAGATCAACAAGTAAACAATCACTCGGACAAGGAAACACCAAATTACTTAAAGGAAGACCAAACTGTAAAGCCAGATCTGACCAAATCGGTTGTGACTGGGGCAAAAGAACCACCAACAACCTCTTATGAGCAACTAAAGTCTTCTCAAACACCAAGTGGGTTGCTACATGATGACACAGCCGGGACACAAAGTTCTTTACAAATGGCTCCCATGGACATACAAGTATGTGTGGAACCATCTATGTTAAAGCTTCAGTCTTTAGAATGTGAAGTGCCAGTGGTTATTAGGGCCAGTGGACATGGCTGGGAAATCGTAAGGCCAATTCCATTACAACGATTACAAGTACAAACCTCTCAAGCCATCCACAGTGAGGAGGAGGAGGAAATATGTTATATCTAATGTGGGGAGTGAAACCAAATGTGGTGTTTTTTATCAACTTTGGTCCAACCAGGGAAGTACATTTTCAGGGCTTCTAGCCCACTTCTATCTACCTTCACAGGGGTTTTCAGTATCACCACGACAGAACATTGGAAAAGGGTGTGTCAGGGGCTACTCCAAAATACTGCCCCACGACAACAAAAGTGTTGAGGACTATCTCTGCACCCAGAGATTTAGACAAGGTAAATATAAAAAAAAAAGAGTTCATTGAAAAAAGGACATAGATAAAAGCATTGGTACAAAGGTACATAAGTAGTTATCGCATACAGTCACAAATGGTTCAACAAAGAACAAACTAAACCCCACAGGTATATGGGGAGTAAAGATGTAGGTCCTGACATAATCCTCTACGTGTTTCACGACTTCAGTTGCTTCTTCAGAAATAATCAAACATCTACAGAAAGATATAGTCTCATAGTTACAGAAGCAATGGTTTTTAAGACAATATAAAAATAACAAAATACAGTAAATAAGGTAATTATGGAGTTTTAATGTCAGGCGTAGCTTACCAGTGGAAACCCAAAAGGGACACCAGACGGCACAATTAGAGGCATCCTGGACGGGTAATCCCCCCGCGGTGAACACGGGAGACACCGGATTGTGCAATAACTGAAATCAAGAAATATATAAAATATTCTAGAAGTGGGTCTATATAGTCTGGGGACAGGTACAAGCAGAAAAACACAGGAAACACACGGACCTGGTAATTAAGCAATCTGACAAGGGCGGGAACATAGTACTTATGACACATCATCAATACCAGACTATGTGCTTGGATGTCCTACATAATGTAACTTGGTATACACCTATTGATCATACCCTGATACAACAATTTATTGCTGAATTTCTCAATTTGTTCATTGGAGCCTTTTGGAATGGCCTCATTGGTGAGGACACTCTCAAATTTATTACGCTCAAACACCACGATTACCTATGTTTTACACATTACCCAAAACCCATAAAAACCTCCGGGTACCACACGGGAGACCTATAGTATTGGGCATAGGGTCTCTAACTGAAAACGCAAGTAGATTTGAGGCACTTTACTCGAGCATCCCCCACGAGCAGGGCATCCGAAGGGCCAGGACCTTCTTGATGGAGCAAGATCTCAATACATGGCCCCTCAATCATTTCATTTTGAAGCTATTGCAGTTTATCCTGACCAAAAACTACTTTACATACATGGATCAGATATACTTGCAAACACAGGGAGTGGCCATGGGCACCTCCTGTGCACATTCCTATGCCAATCTTTATTTGGGAGGATGGGAAAGAGCAATCTTCGGTGATGAGTCCTTACAATCATTTTTGAACCATGTGCTATGCTGGTACAGGTTCATAGATGACCTCTTTGTCATATGGACGGGAACAGAATCATCACTAATCGAGTTTATTGAACATTTAAATATTAACCAGTTTAATCTACGCGTTACGTTTACTTATGATTGTAATCATATTTCTTTTCTCGATTTAAAGATCAATAAGGACCCCACTGGGCAAATAAGAACAGTCTTATATCGGAAACCACGACAGGTAATACGTTGCTCCATGCCTCCAGTTCCCACCTCCATCCTCTTATACGCAGTATCCCGTATGGCCGGTATCTGAGGCTACGTCGCAACTGCACAGAGGATGGGGACTTCTACATCCAAGCACGGGGCTATACTCGTACTAATTTTAGAAAGGCCTACAATAGGGCCCTTGCACGGACCAGATCATCATTGTTATATGGCCCCCCTCTCGTAGAACCAACCCAAATAGTGAAAATAGTCACTAAATTTTCCACCCACCACAATCAATTATGTACATTGTTGTCACAACACTGGCATCTCTTAACAGACCACCATGTTTTGGACAAACATGTAGGGCCCAATCCAGGAAATAGTGTTTCGTAGAGCAACCACACTTAGGGACAGGTTTACCAGCAGCCACTATCGGTGGGTCCCCGGGGTATTTTCCGGTGTGGCCATTGTCCACGCTGCCCTTGGATTCAGGAAGGTACAACCTTTATTCTTCCCAATGGTGAAATTCGCCCCCTCCCCAACATGCCAATTGGGCAGGAGGGGAGTTGTTTACCTAATGGTCTGTGCCTGCAATGCATTCTGTGTAGGCAAGACCATTGGATAATTAAGGCAGAGAGTGGGAGACCACTTATACTGCTCATTTAATGGTAAGTTCACCACGGTGGGCCGCCATATAGGCCTACACCACAGATTCCAACCTGAAGTTAAATTAAATTAAATTCTTGGTTCTGGAGGTGATTCCAGAAGACCCACGGTGGGGGCCTGGGATCAAAAAATCCTCACACGTGAAACCATCTGGATCGAGCGACTCAACGCCCTCATACCACGAGCCTCAATGAAGTCCTCTCATACAAACACTTCCTGTGATTGGTCTGTCTTTTGTTCTTTTTCTTTTGCATTTTGTTTTTTGTCTTTTGTTTTTTGATCTCTACTCTTTCTTTTCCCTTCCCCCCTTTTTGCCTCCTTTTTTATCCCTTTTTTGTTTTTCTTCAATCATTCTTTACTTTTTATTTATTTTACCTTTTTTTTTATTTCTTTTCTTTTCTTTTTTTTCTATTCTGCTCTACCACCCACCTGCCCCGTTACCCATGACAATTTTTCTTGATTTGGGTTTAATTACATATTCCTTAAATGCCTTCTATAAAATTTCAGGATCTATATGTAACCATACCTGATCCTTTGCGGTGAGATCATGACTGGAGATTACTTGTTTTTTATTATTAAAAATAAATTTGTAACTGTTTGGCACGTGTGTGTGTCATGGCGCTGACTGGGATGTAACCACATACCACGGTCGTCGCTTTGGCACACACACTGCCTCGCTATCTGCTTGTTTGAACTGTTTTCTATGTTGTTTATTTTTGCTGTCAGGCATGGCTTGCCTTGGATTTACCAGCAGCCTGAGGTGTTAGACTCCCCCCCAGCGGCGGACATGCGTATCTCCATTAGGAGGAGAGCTCCCAGTCCCTGGGTTGCTCTCCCCTTCTTCCCTAGATGATGGCCTTCGGTCACCTACTTATTAGGGTCACACATGTGCACAATCTTGCGCATGTGTAGTGGGCGGGACGGACCCGTGACGTCAGATGCCGTCGTTAACCGGCGCGATGACGTGGCCAGGTTGGAGGCTCTTAAAAAGGTGCCCTTGGCAGCCTTCACTTAGATGGCTGCCACCCGGGGCCAGGCTCTACTATAGGCACACCAAGGTAAGGCGGGTCCATATAGCCACGACATCATAATGTATGACGGCTCTGGTTGCTGGTTAGGCCTACCAGCGGTACCTGTGTTCCTATGACAGGGAGCAGCTGGCTTGGTACCTATGGCTATCGTTACGCTATGAAGTATATTGTTTATGATGTGGACCTAATGGTCCATACCTCTACATACACTCACTGCACTTTTTTCTTTAGCCTAACGGCTATAGGGGACCTACTGTTGGCCACAATTGATTACCGAATACCGTTTCCCACAAGCAAGCGAACCTGCTTATATCCTTGAAAAATCGCTACTGTTTGAGTCCTGCCTTTGATCCCAGGGTGTTATACTACTTATACGCTATCTACTTGGTGGGTTAGTTCTCGGATTGGATAGGTGTCCATGTCATCACCTTTCCCATTTTGTCTTGTCCAAATGTAGAGGATTACGTCAGGACCTACATATTTACTCCCCGTATACCTGTGGGGTTCAATTTGTTCTTTGTTGAACCATTTGTAACTCTATGCAGTAACTACTTATGTACCTTTGTACCAATGCTTTTATCTATGTACTTTTTTCAATAAATTCATATTTTTTATATTTACCTTGCTAAATCCCTGGGTACAGAGATAGTCCACAAAACTTTTGTTGTCGTGGGGCAGTATTTTGGAGTAGCCCCTGACACACCCTTTTCCACTATCCTAATACTAAGAATGATGGTACCAGCCCCTATTCCTTTAAATTACTTAGATTGAGGCAATACCCTATATTCCATGACAGAACATCAGCCTTCTGGCTATCACACCTCCAGCCACCTTGAGCTACACAGGCTACTGTCTAGTTACATGCAAACTCTTAACATCAATTTTAGGCCACAGCATTCACCGATCTGGTCACCTCTCCTTGAGGTCTGGGTAAAAATTCTCCTAGTGTCTCTCCATACAGTAGTTTGTCTCTAGGGTAGGAGCCTACCACCTAAAAATTCTGTGCAAATCTGCACATAGGTCTGTTGGTCTCCAGTTGTCATGGTCATGGGTCAGGCTCGTAGACCAGTAGCTACAGCAGCAGAGAGGCTCCCAAGAACCAGCTGAATAAGTATACAAACGGGTCAACCTGGCTGATGATGCATGTTCATGCACTAACCGATATTCAGCAGAGCTCCTGATGGTGGAGATGGTTTTGCTGCATGTTAGTACCAGGTCACAATTTTCAGAATCATCCAACAAGAGGTGAGCAAAATGGGTCCAAGAGCAGATATAGAAGGTAGGGATTAAACAGAAGCGTAATCAGTAAACAAGCTAAAGGCAGGTAACAAGTGGTTGCTGGTTGGGATAATGTAGAACCGTAGTCGAGTAACAAGCCAAAGGCTGGTAATGAGTGATAGCGAAGATACAGACTGCAGCAGGATTGTCAAGAGTGAGAAATTGGCTGGAGAGATCACAATACTCTGGCAAACAGGAAGTGCAGAGACATGGTGTCACGTCACATTCGGCTACCCATCACATTTTGCTACCCGCTGGAGTGCGCATGCGCTAAGCCGCCATATGCCTTCCAACACTGTTGTAAGACCGCTTTGCCACAGGGCCCCTCGCCACGCTTCAGGCACGGCCTCGCTTCGCTCGGCATAATTATAATCCATCTCTGTGTCCACTTGGATGGTGGGGCTTGAACCTGGACTGAGGGGTATGGCCACAAAATTCTGCGCAAGCGCAGATCGCCACAGTGTTGGAGCGCATATGGCGGCGTCGTGCACTCGCAGTCCAGCGGGTAGCCAAATGTGATGGGTCACCATATGTGACGCTACACCGGCTTAAATCAGGAAATTCATGGCAGATGCAAAGAGTTCAAGATTCACAAGAAACAGGAGACAAAGCAAGATTGTCCTAAGGGGTCAGTTAGTAAGCTGTCCAGCATCTCATGTGGCACAGTGAGACGAGCTACAGCCAGGCACCACAGAGCTCACAGGTTTACAGGTTGTACTTCCTTAAGGTGCTTACTAGATGGATATTGCATGCCCCTCTGCCTCAGCCAACTAAGGGGAGTTCAAAGAACTAAAGAAAGAGAAAGGCGCGTGGTCTGGTGCATTATCCTTGGTGAAAAGTTTTATTGAAAAACAGAAGTAGGCGGAGTACTCACATTTAGTAACTTGAATAACATCACATGATTCCTCATGGTTCTCAACCTCTCTAGTGCCATGACCTCTTGATAAAATTTCCCAAGCTGTAAGGACCCCTAACAGTAAAATTATTTCGTAGCGTGGATTGTCAGCACCCAAGGCAAGACAAGTAATTTGCGCCTCTAACCCATGGACGTTTAGCAAACCCTGAGTCCCTTCCACTCGTACAGTATTAAAACCCCTTATGGTACATTTTAGGATGTACCACTCTTTCTCTTTGTTCTCCTTTCTTTCCCTTTTATCCCTCTCTATCCTAATTTCTTGTTTTTCTGCCCCATCCCTCTCTCTAGCCATCTTTCTTGTTCTTTCTCTTATTCTTCTCTCCCTTTTTCTTTGTTCCTCCCTCTCTTTTCCTCTCCTTTCCATATATTCTCTATTTTTATTCCTTTTCTTACTCCTTGATGGGGGAATGGGATGAGTGGCAGTGCTGGCTGGGAGTTGGGATGAGCGGCAATGCTGGGGGGAGTTCTGATCAGCCAACTTAGGTGCTCTTGATCAATGTCATCTGCTCATCTGAGAACTGTAGTGGGGACTTTTAATGGCAACTATAATCACCGGTAGTGTTACTCACTGTGTCTCCGGCTTCACTGTGTCTCCAACTTTGTGGTGTCTCGTAGCAGTGACACCTATGCCGAAATCAGGAGATAGGGTCTCCTCTAGCCCCTCCCACTTTATATTCCTCACCAGTCAGCTGACCTCTAGTCTCTGCCCCCAGCCATGCCATGAACTGAATGGGCGGCTGCGAAGAGGCTGAGTGGATGGCCGTGGGCTCCAGGAACAGACCAGCTGGGCTGCCAAAGGCTCCAGGGACAGCCCTGCTGGGCGGCTGCAAAAAGGTCGGGAGAGCGGTGCGGGATTCAGGAACAGCCCAGGATTCGGTGACCCCTTGCAAATCCTCATTCGACCCTGGAGGGGGTCCCGACCCCCAGGTTGAGAACCACTGCTCTAAGGGGTCATAAAACAAAACCCATGTCTCATGGGATGGTGAGATGGAGTAATCAACTGATGCATTTCAAGGATTTTTCCTCTTCGTCAGAGCCTTATGGAACTGAGTCTGGTCTGTATCTTTATAAGTAGTGGGCTGGATGGATGGTATAGCCTTGGGGGAATAGTCCTCCTTCGCTGTTGCAATAGTCCTTACTCATCGCAGCACACCAATAGATGGTGTTGATATGACCCTTTAACCTGATCCTGACCTATTGATAGGCATCCAGAAGAGGACTGCACTGGACCTGCAGTGGCTCGGGGCCCCCTGGGCTGGTGTAACAGGATGTGGACAGGGATTTTAGAGTGATGAGCTTCCATATCATGTTACACCAGCCCTGGGGACCCTGAGGCACTGCACGTCCAGTGCAGCCCTCTTCTGGATGTCTATCAATAGGTAAGGATCAGGTTGAAGGGTCATATTAACACCATCTCTTGGTGTGCTGCGATGAGTAAGGACTATTGCAACAGCGAAGGAGGACTATTCCCCCAAGGCTATACCATCCATCCAGCCCACTACTTATAAACATACAGACCAGACTCGGTTCCATAAGGCTCTGAGGAAGAGGAAAAATCCTTGAAACATGTCAAACGATTACTCCATCTCACCATCCCATGAGACATGGGTTTTGTTTTATGACCTCTTAGAGAAATTATGTGATGTTATTCAGGTTACTAAATGTGAGTACTCGATCTACTTCTGTTTTTCAATAAAACTTTTCACCTAGGATAATGCACCAAGCCACGCGCATTTCTATTTCTTTCCTTGCTTTTCCACCACGGAGAACCCTGTGTGACACATGCCCCTTCTGACACTTTGACAAGGCCCTGTCATACTAACAGCTGTAAATCATTCACTGGAGCAAGAGCCTCACTTATGAAGGTATAACAAATATTTCTTCTTGAAAACATTAACTCTAAAATGTGTATCAAGCTTCTACCAATAAAATGGTCATACTTGAGTGGAGGATGTTGACATTAAAAACTTTGGAGGACATGCCAAAGATCAAGCAATTTATCATTGCACAACAAGTTACCTTGTTTTATATCCTGATGTTCTATAACTGCCATAAATGCTATGAAACTTTAACATAAAGACATTGTGGTTTATTTACTAAAGCTGGATAGTCCAAAATCAGGCTCACTTCTGCATAGAAACCAATCAGCTTCCCAGTTTTGTTGCCAAAGCTCAACTGAACAAGACAGGGTTAGCATCTGATCAGTTTCTAAGCAGAAGTGAGAAGTTTTGCACTCTCCAGCTCTAGTAAATAAACCCCATTGTCTTTTTGTGTCTTATGTATGTGCATATGTGTAGTAGGGCTTTTCTTTTTAGTAACGATTTACTAACTGCTAAAAACCAATGGCCACTACACCATACTCTTACTACAAGACCTCTCTGCAGTCTTTGATACTGTTGACCACCACTCCTTCTCAATAAACTCAACTTCCTTGGCCTCCAAGATTTTGCTCTCTCCTCTTTCTCCTCCTACCTATCACAGCACGCCCACAGTGTCACCTATAACTCTGTCTCCTGCTCTCCACTTCCTCTTTCTTTAGGGGTCCCCAAGGCTGTTCTTGGACCCCTTCTCTTCTCTATCTAAAGTACACCTCCTCCCTTGGTCACTTGATAACCTCCCTTGGTTTTTAATACCACCTCTACACCAATGACACCCAAATCTATCTCTCTACTCCTTCTGTCTACTCTCAGATTACTAACTTACTATTACTATTACTATTGACATAGCAGCATGGACGCTGCACCACTTCCGTAAAACAAAATCTCTCTAAAACCAAGCTGTTACAACCCCCCCCCCCCCGCCTGTGGCCCCCTCTATGAACTTTCCATCTAGATCAATAATGCCTCTATCAATCCCTCCCCTCATGCCAGGGTTCTAAGTGTAATCCTAGGCTCTGACCTGTACTTTTAGACCCAAATCCAATCGCTGTCAAAAGCTTGTATACTTCACCTGTCCCTTTTAACTAATGAAACCTCCAAGCTACTCATTCAATCCCTTGTTATCTCTCGCGTTGACTATTGTAACTCCCTTCTCATAGGCCTACCTCTCTCTAGGCTATCCCCTCATCAGTCTATAATGAATGCTGCTGCCAGACTCGTCCACCATACCAACTGCTCAATATCTGCCACCCCTCTCTGCTAATCCCTACACTGTCTTCCCATTGCCCAGTGAAATAAATTAAAAATACAAAGCTATTCACAACTCTGCATCGAGCTACATCACCAATCTTGTCTCCAAATATCACCCAAACCGTCCTCACCTCAATCTGTCCAGCTATCTCCTACTCAGGCTGCCTTTAGGCGATCCCTGAAAACTCATCTATTCAAGAACTAACTGAACTTTTATCACTTCCATCAGCTCATCCCACAGTTATAACCTTTTGTACCACTTGCCCCACCCTAATAGATTGTAAGCTCTTACGAGCAGGGCCCTCTTAACCCTCTTGTATTTTATTGAATTGTAACTGTATTGTCCCCCTTTATATTGTAAAGCACTGCACAAACTATTGGAGCTATGTAAATCCTGTATAATAATAATAATAATGATGATGACCTTAAAAAGTGATTAACTATGCTTTACGCTGAAAATCTGCCAGAGGTGGTGAAACTGAGCAAAGCATAAATGAATGGAACCTTGTACAGTAGACTGTAAAAAGCCTTACAAATTCACTATACAAGATATTATTGTTTTAATCAAATATTTCCAAGAGAATACTCATTAAAACCCCAAAACGAACACTGTACTCCTTTAATCAATAAACAAATTATACAATTTTACTGGCTATTGTGTATCAGGTCATTTCCCACATACATAATTACCACTCCAGTCGGTCACCGGCAGGTGACATTTTAGCCCGTACACACGGGCCGAATATTGGGTGGAATTGGCCAGTTCAATAGAAACTGTCCGGCATTCAGCCCGTGTTTATGGCAGCCGGTCCGACAGAAGCCAGCCAAACATCCGGCTTCTGTCGAAGGGTCATGACCAAAAAAGCATGTCGATCGGCATCAGATCAGCTCTCTCAGCCAATGGCTGACAGCACTGGTCTGCGTGTTCGGGGGGGGGGCTCAGCAGAAATATTGCTGTACTAACATTGGATAGTTAGTACAGTGGCTCCTCCCAACCTCTTCAAACTCACATTGTGTACTAGGCTTTGTTGCAAACAAGTCAGTTGAATACTGTTGAGGGGGGCTGGACCCCCGGAGGCTATCAACCCTCTCAAAACACAGAGACCATAGTTTCTGAAGTTTCAGAGGAGAGCATCTGTCAATACATATTCAGTTTTTAAATGAGAGTACATAAAAAGGTTGAAAAACACTGCACTATCAGTCAAGGCACCCTTTAGAACTGTTCACAGTCCCAGCGCACACCAATCTGAGGGCTTGTTCACACCAGGAGGTAAGTCCAAGCGCGCACATTTTTTGCGTGTTCGCGCACGTAGCATTTTTTAATGGGCGCCAACGTAGGCACAATTGCTAGATGCGTGGGGGTGTCATTAAGTAATGATTTTGCACGTGTTACCTCACTGCACCTGGTGTGATGAAGCCCTTAAATATAGTCTGTGTAGCAGAGTTCAGTGATCTTAGATTGTTACTTTTCTGTGTCCCCGTTGACATAAATGGGACTACCTGCATGAGGATGCATTAACACTTGTACAGCCCCATTTGGGCAAACAACACCCTAACACTGGTGTACACTTAAAGTGGTTGTAAACCTCAGACATGAAATATGAGCAAACCATATCCCATCTGAAAAGTTTTCCTGACACTAAGAGAAACGTGGTGACAGGGGAGGGAGCTCCAGCACACAGCCTGTGATTGACAGCCTTAGATCTGTTCCTGTGTGCTGTGTGAAGGGGGAGGGGGGGGGGGGTGTCCCTTTCCTTCCCTCCAATCAGCTCCCAGGGCTCTCCTCACTGAGCTCTGCAGAGTGTAACTTCAGCTCTCCGCTGCCTTTTTTCTGGAGGCTCAGACAAGCTTTATAAATATGGACTTTAAACAAATGTAAAGAGGAGAGGGTTGCAAATATACTGGTGCAACCTATGTAGAAGGATTTATATATATATATATATATATATATATATATATATATATATATATATATATATATATATATATATATATATATATATATACACACATACACAGTATCTCACAAAAGTGAGTACACCCCTTACATTTTTGTAAATTTTTATTATAACTTTTCATGTGACAACATGGAAGAAATGACACTTTGCTACAATGTAAAGTAGTGAGTGTACAGCTTGTATAACAGTGTAGATTTGCTGTCCCCTCAAAATAACTCAACACACGGCCATTAATGTCTAAACCGCTGGCAACAAAAGTGAGTGCACCCCTAAGTGAAAATGTCCAAATTGGGCCCAAAGTGTCAATATTTTGTGTGGCTACCATTATTTTCCAGCACTGCCTTAACCCTCTTGGGCATGGAGTTCACTAGAGCTTCACAGGTTGCCACTGGAGTCTTCTTCCACTCCTCCATGATGACATCACAGAGCTGGTGGATGTTAGAGACCTTGTGCTCTTCAACCTTCGGTTTGAGGATGCCCCACAGAGGCTAAATAGGGTTTAGGTCTGGAGACATGCTTGGCCAGTCCATCACCTTTACCCTCAGCTTCTTTAGCAAGGCAGTGGTCGTCTTGGAGGTGTGTTTGGGTCAGTATCATGTTGGAATACTGCCCTGAGGCCCAGTCTCAGAAGGGAGGGGATCATGGTCTGCTTCAGTATGTCACAGTACATGTTGGCATTCATGATTCCCTCAATGAACTGTAGCTCCCCAGTGTCGGCAGCAGTTATGCAGCCCCAGACCATGACACTACCACCACCATGCTTCACTGTAGGCAAGACACACTTGTCTTTGTACTCCTCACCTGGTTGCCGCCACACACGCTTGACACCATCTGAATCAAATAATTTTATCTTGGTCTCATCAGACCAGAGGACATGGTTCCAATAATCCATGTCCTTAGTCTACTTGTCTTCGGCAAACTGTTTGTGGGCTTTCTTGTGCATCATCTTTTGAAGAGGCTTCGTTTTGGGACGACAGCCATGCAGACCAATTTGATGAGCAGTGACAGGCTGACCCCCCACCCCTTCAATCTCTTCAGTAATGCTGGCAGCACTCATACATCCATTTCCCAAAGACAACCTCTGGATATGACGCTGAGCACATGCACTCAACTCCTTTGGTCGACAATGGCGAAGCCTGTTCTGAGTGGAACCTGTCCTGTTAAACCGCTGTATGGTCTTGGCCACCATGCTGCAGCTCAGTTTCAGGGTCTTGGCAAATTTCTTATAGCCTAGGCCATCTTTATGAAAAAAGCAAAAATTCTTCTTTTCAGATCTACAGAGAGTTCTTTGCCATGAGGTGCCATGTTAAATTTCCAGAGATCAGTATGAGAGATTGAGAGCGATAACACCAAATTTTAGACACCTGTTCCCCATTCACACCCGAGACCTTGTAACACTAGCGAGTCACATGAAATCGGGGAGGGAAAATGGCTAATTGGGTCCAATTTGGACATTTTCACTTAGGGGTGTACTTAGGGATGTACTCACTTTTGTTGCCAGCAGTTTAGGCTTGACTGATGTATTGCTGGCTTACCAGCTGCCATGACCGTACCTGACTCCCACCTTATAAATAAGACACAACCACTTTAGAATGGATTTAAATGGCCATAGCAGCCTTTTATTAACAAACATTTTAACCAATATATCCTTTATCACATTCTATGAAAATAAAACTTTACCCCGCTAATGTACGACTGACTCGTTTAAGTCCAGGTATTTTGGAGGCAAGCATGGTTTACCGACTCGACTGTATTAAGCACCAGTTCCATACCACGGCCCCCAGCTGCAACTACACCGACTCAGGGACAATTAGTTACCATATTACCACCTGATACAGCCCCAATACCGATATCGCCTTACTGACGTCACTTGTTTGGGAAGGTACCCATACCAAAGATAGGCCCCACCCATCATTTTCCACAGACAATTTAGACCATGCCCACCTTCAAAACCCTGAGACCCCACCACAGACAAAAAGCCCTCTGAATACCCTCCTGCAGACCCAGGAACCACATATCTATCCCAATCGCGTTCAGATGGACCCCACCCCCCCCCCATAAATAGATCCAGTTATCTCCCTCCAACTCCAAATGGCGCACCGCTAAGTCACCGTTTCTGCCAAAAAATTGTTGCCACCTCTTTGTTTACTTTCATCCCTGCCTTATTAAGCCTATCCACAGAGCGGGCCAGGCGCCAGGCAGATCTGCCCACAATGTTGGACCAAACTGCATCCGTATAGAGGTCCAAATGAAAGTTGGACACCGCCCCCTCCATCCACAAGGACCGCCCATTGTACCTCTCCCAGACTCGCATATCTTCCCGGTGTTCCTTGTGGAGTCTCACAAAATGGTGGGGGGATTCTGCCCCTGCAGTGGCAGCCGACAGCCGCCGGCAAAAGACTCGGCCCATAGGCATGATGCATCAGGCAAAATTAAGCTTGCCCAGAAGAGACTGCAGGGATTGTAATTGCAATTTTTTGCAATGACACGCACTGACAACTGTCCCCCGAAGATTGTTCAGCTTATCCACAAGCAGCCTACATTCCAGCCTATCAATGATGATACCAAAAAATTTCAGTTCCTCCGTTGGACCTTTGTTTTTTTCCAGTTTTTACCCCAAAAACCTCAAAACACATGCTGGACCGTTGCTAACAATATCTGGCAAGTCTGAGCCCCCGGAGGACTGATAACCAAGAAATCGTCCAAGTAATGGATAATGGACTTCAAACCAGACAAATCCCGCAGCACCCATTCAAGAAAGGAACTGAACGTTTTAAAAAAGGAACATGAGATGGCAAAAACCATTGGCAAACAGCGATCAACAAAATATTGACCCTGCCACACGCAACCCAACAGACGGAAACTCTGTGGGTGGACAGGCAGCAAACGAAAGGCTACCTCAATGTCAGTTTTGGCTAGTAGCGCGCCCTTGCTAAACTTGCGCACCTAAGCAATGGCATTGTCAAAAGAGGCATAGGACACCACGTACAAGGTCAGATCAATTGCGTCATTGACCGAACCGCCCCAAGAATGGGAAAGATGGTGGATAAGGCAAAATTTATTGTGTTCCTTCTTGGGGACTACTCAGAGAGAAACCAAGTTGGCAAGCGGCGGGAAAGAAAACGGACCCGCCATCCTACCTAAAGACACTTCCTTAGCCAATTTTGCAGAAACCACCTCAGAATGCAAGTTCACAGAGCGTAAGTTAGCCCCCAACGGAGGGATACTAGACATCGTACAGGGAATCAGAAAACCAATAGTAAACCCCTGCAACAAAAACTGTGCAGCGCCCCTGTCCAGGTACCTACTGAGAAAGGGCGCCATTTTTTCCACCCTCACGGAGTTCTCCTTTTTTCCAGCGTCAGTCGATTTACCCTTTCCTTGTTTAAAACATTTTAATGAGGGGTGAGAGCCTCCGCATCCAGAGCACATGTGACGATAACGGCAGGATCCCCCGAATCTGCAGATCCCATCATTAAACTGCGAACAGTACCCCTTTCTTTGTGTGGCCTATGGTGCTGAGGTAGATGCGCCTCCGGCCCACCCTTGAAAGGGGTGGGTAACGGCCCTGGCCTGGGTCATCAGTTTTATCCATAAGTTTATGTCCTTGTGGTCCCACCTCAGTGAGGGTCTAACAGCCTGCCGAAACTGTTCATCGTAGCGCAACTATGCTACCCCCGTACACTCGCTGGGCCTCACTAATAGAGTCCAAGAAGCAAAAGAGAGCAGAACAATTCTCTGCCACCTCCTCCCCTATCACGCTGGCCAAGATATTGAATGCCTGGAGCCAATTACCAAAGGAATAATAGTCCTGGGAATCAAGGGGTAATGCCGCTTTTTTTTTTTCCCTCCTTTTTACTTTTATCCAGCTTTACTTTATCCATATTAAACTTTTCAAGTGGCAGAAGGGAAAATACCTCCACATATTCCCCCTTCCAAATCTTTTCCCTCACCCCCGGCTTAAGATGCGAACCTAAAGGGCCCTCGAAGCAGACGTAGACCTCTCATTTTGCCGCGTCAGATAAACGCACACCGTCGGGGGCCCCATCCGCCTTCTTGGATTTAGACGCAGTCTTTGTTTCACCCTCTGACGAAGCTACTACAGGGGCTGTGATGACCAGGTCCGCTTCTCTGCCTGCAGTCATTGCCACGCCCCACTGGCACCTCGACAGGGAGTCCTGGCAGCGATCGCATAGTTGCTGCGACGGGCGTACTCTGCTCCACCGCAGTCATCCAGGCTGACACTGGCGAACCTACCTGAGGGGAAGAAACCCCTGCAACACTGCGCACCAACAGATCCCTGCACCCGGACAACTAGGTCTGCAGCGTCTGTGCCAATTACCCCTCCTGCCCAGCCGGGCGGACCACCCAAACCACAAACTCCAAAAGTAAGAACAGGGGGGAGCGCAGAGCTAACAACAGAGGGCAGCACAAAGATAGCAGCAGAAGGCAGTACAGAGCTAGCAGCAGAAGGCAGCACAGAGCTAGCAGCAGAAGGCAGCACAGAGCTAGCAGCAGAAGGCAGCACAGATCTAACAGTAGAAATGACAGGCAATGGGACAGACACACAGGCAGCGCTCGGATCTGTCCTCCTCGCAAACAGTAGCGACGTCCAGAGAAAAGTTAACGCTGTGAGCCCCGACTGTGGACGTTGATGACGTCATCGGCCGCCGCAGCGCGGCTGCCCAGCTCCTTCCTTCCTCACAGAGCACTCTGCCTGGCAGCCCCGGTGTCTTGCTGAGAAAGTTCCCCCGGCAGATAAGAACCCCTATGTACTGCGCATGCACTGCGCTTGCGCAGTACAAACGACTACGGAGCCACTGAAAATTGCCGAAGAAGAACAGCTGATCGTCAGCTCTATAAGGCACCTGTGCACTACATTCTGCCCTAAGTCCACGTTAAAGCCCCACCATCCAAGTGGACATAGAGTTAGAGTATTAAAATGCTGAGCGCAGCGAGGCCATGCCCGAAGCGTGGTGAGCATAGCGAGCCCGTGAAGGGCCTGTTACAAAGTTTTTTTTTTTTACTAGAGTCTTGGCACGCAGGCGCCATGTACAGCTGACTCAGGTGTTCAGCTTCGGCTCTTTTCGGCGGCTCACTTGTTGTTCTTACTGCGAAAGCGCTGCGCCTGCACACTACAGGGGGGTCATTATCCGCCAAGGGGAACTTGCCATCCTCTGGTCCAGAACTGGGGGTGGCAACGCTGGAGCCAGACGCCTGGAACCTCGGCTTCTGCTGGATGGAGTCCCGGCCGATCTCTGGGACAGGCCGGCACCTGCTGGAACCTCTCTCCCTCACCGGGCCGCGCTGGCAGCAGGAAAAGACCTTGATGAGCCAGCCGCATGGTCCCTGGCACCAGTAGAAGGGGGTAGGGAGTAAGCAGCTGACTGTGAACTCCTGCCTGGGTACCTCCTGTGGAGAGGATTCCTTCCAGCCCTGCAAGCAGATGGAGGGGGCTGCCTCTTAGCTTTTGGGGGTGAAGGGTCCCTAATGGGGCTCCTAGTGCGACGGCCAACCCTGGACTAAGGCGCACAGGAGGGCGAGACCTCCTAGCCCGTGACAATTGGGGGGTAGGGGTAGCAGGAACCTGCCCGACCCCTGCAGCATGTCGGTCATCTGGGACCGAAGCCATTGAGGGCCATTTGCCACTGCTGCTGCCCTAATTTGTGAGAGCATGCTCTCAATGTCCATCATAATGGGATCACTAAAGCACAGACCTGTAAAACGGCTACAAAGTGCTCCAAAAGTTTCTCCTTACCTGTCCTGCTCCAACTGACCCTCAGTCAACACCCACTTCTGCCTAAACTACATTGACCCCACCCTGCCCCACCTTGCCCAGGGCTGTCTTAATGAGTGGGCACACCTGGGCACTGCCCAGGGGCCCCAGCTGCATGGGGGGCCCCTGCACTTTCCCCAAAGCAGCTGGTCCTTGAGCCCACGCTGGCCGGAAATTGGGGACCCCATGATGGCACTGAGAGTGATGGATACACAGGGGAGGCAGGCTGGCAGAGGTGCGCCGTGCTGTGCAGAACGACACCTATTATTTTACAGACAGCAGGGAGGGGCAGGGAGTGCTGGGGGGATTTCTGGGGTGTAGAGGGATCAGAGTGCTGGGGGGATATCTTGGGTGTAGAGGGGTCAGAGTGCTGGGGGGATATCTGGGGTTTAGAGGGGTCAGAATGCTGGGAGGATATCTGGGATATAGAGGGGTCAGAGTGTTGGGGGGATATCTGAGATGTAGAGGGGTCAGAGTGCTCTGGAGATAACTGGGGTGTAGAGGAATCAGAGTGCTGGGGGAATATCTGGGGTGTAGAGGGGTCAGAGTGCTGGGGGGATATCTAGGGTGTAGAGGGGTCAGAGTGCTGGGGGGGATATCTAGGGTGTAGAGGGGTCAGAGTGCTGGGGGGGATATCTAGGGTGTAGAGGGGTCAGAGTGCTGGGGGGATGTCTAGGGTGTAGAGGGGTCAGAGTGCTGGGGGATATTTAGGGTGTTGGGGGGATATCTGGGATGTAGAGGGGTCAGAGTGCTGGGGGGTGATATGGGGTGTAGAGGGGGATATCTGGGATGTAGAGGGGTCAGAGTGCTGGGGGGTGATATGGGGTGTAGAGGGGGATATATGGGGTGTAGAGGGGTCACAGTGCTGGGGGGATAGCTGGGATGTAGAGAGGTCAGAGTGCTGGGGGGATATATGGGGTGTAGAGGGGTCAAAGTGCTGGGGGGATATCTGGGATGTAGAGGGGTCACATTGCTGGGGGGATAGCTGGGATTTAGAGGGGTCAGGGTGCTGGGGGGATATCTGGGGTGCAGAGGGGTCAGAGTTCTGGGGGGATAGCTGGGGTGTAGAGGGGTCAGAGTGGTGGTGGGTTATCTGGGGTGTAGAGGGGTCAGAGTGCTGGGGGGATATCTGAGGTGTAGAGGGGTCAGAGTGCTGGGGGGATATCTGGGATGTAGAGTGGTCAGAGTGCTGGGGGGATATCTGGAATGTAGAGGGGTCAGAGGGCTGGGGGGATATATGGGGTGTAGAGGGGTCACAGTGCTGGGGGATATAAGGGATGTAGAGGGGTCACAGTGCTGGGAGGATATCTGGGATGTATAGGGGTCAGAGTGCTGGGGGGATATGTGGGGTGTAGAGGGGTCAGAGTGCTGGGCGGATATCTAGGGTGTAGAGGGGTCCTAGTGTTGGGGGGATATTTGGGATGTAGAGGGGTCACAGTGCTGGGGGATATCTGGGATGTAGAGGGGTCAGAGTGCTGGGGGGATATCTATGGTGTAGAGAGGTCAGAGTGTTGGGGGGATATCTGGGGTGTAGAGGGGTCAGAGTGCTGGGGGGATATCTGGGGTGTAGAGGGGTTAGAGAGCTGGGGGATAACTAGGGTGTAGAGGGGTCCCAGTGCTGGGGGATATCTAGGGTGTAGAGGGGTCCTAGTGCTGGGGGGATATCTGGGATGTAGAGGGGTCACAGTACTGGGGCATATCTGGGATGTAGAGGGGTCAGAGTGCTGGGGGGGATATCTGGGATGTAGAGGGGTCAGAGTGCTGGGGGGATATTTGGGATGTAGAGGGGTCAGAGTGCTGGGGGATATCTGGGATGTAGAGGGGTCAGAGTGCTGGGGAGATATCTGGGGTGTAGAGGGGTCAGAGTGCTGGGGAGATATCTGGGGTGTAGAGGGGTCAGAGTGCTGGGGAGGCATCAATCTAGCAGATATATTATATGTACTGGACAACTTTGTAACTTTATGTATGAAGTATTTTCCCACTGTTTCTTTGCTGTACAGAATGATTGTTCACTTAGTTAATGCGGAGCTCCACCCATAAGGGGAAGCTCCGCTTGTCTGCGTCCTACCTACTTGATATCTGTTTACCTGCGCTGTCTCCATTGTAGGGGCCCTAGAGCATTACTTTGCCCAGGGGCCCATGATGTTGTTAAGATGGCCCTGACCTTGCCACACCCTACTATGCCTTGCTCCCCTCCAATTGGGTAGGCCCTCCTACTCAGTTAAAACCCCCTTTACTATTCTGCCTAACTACAGTCTATGCTGCAAACATAATCAAGTAGGCCCTCCTCTTAATGCTGGGCGTCCCGTTCCAGGCCTGTTCTTTAATGGCTGTGTGTTGAGTTATTTTGAGGAAACAACAAATTTACACTGTTATACAAGCTGTACACTCACTACTTTACATTGTAGCAAAGTGTAATTTCTTCAGTGTTGTCACATGAAAAGATATAATAAAATATTTACAAAAATGTGAGGGGTGTACTCTATTTTGCCAGATACTGTATATACACACACTGATCAAAAAAATTAAAGGAACACTTTAAAAACACATTAGATCTCATTGGGGAAAAATATCATGCTGGATATCTATACTGATTTGGACTGGGTAAAGTGTTAGAAACGAAAGATGCCACGTCGAAAATGAAAATTTTCAACCTACAGAGGGCTGAAGACAAAGACACCCTGAAAAATCGTGAAAAGTGAAAAAAATGATGCATCAGGCTAGTCCATTTTTCTGGAATTTAATTGCAGCAACTCAAAATGATACTTAGTAGTTTGTATGGCCCCACATGCTTGTATGCATGCCTGCCTAACAATGTCGAGGCATGCTCCTAATGAGACAAAGGATGGTGTATTTACTCCCAGGTCTGGACCAGGGCATCACTGAGCTCCTGAACAGACTAAGGTGCAACCTGGCAGCATCGGATGGACTGAAACATAATGTCCCAGAGTTGTTCTATTGGATTTAGGTCAGGTTGCATGGGGGCTATTCAACGTTATCAATTCCTTCATCCTCCAGGAACTTGCTGCTTATTCTCGTCACATGAGGCCAGGCATTGTCGTGCACCAGGAGGAACCCAGGACCCACTACACCAGTAGGGTCTGACATTGGGTTCAAGGATTTCATCCCGATACCTAAAAGCAGTCATGGTGCCATTGTCTAGCCTGGTGTGTCCCTCCATGGATATGCCTCCCCAGACCATCATAGACCCACCACCAAACCGGTCATGCTAAACAGGCAGCATAACGTTCTTGACGGCTTCTCCAGACCCTTTCACGTCTGTCACAGGTGCTCAGAGTGAACCTGCTCTCATCTGTGAAAAGCACAGGGCGCCAGTGGCAGATCTGCCAATTCTGGTATCCAATGACAAATGCCAACCGAGCTCCACAGTGCCAGGCAGTGAGCACAGGGCCCACTAGAGGACGTTGGAACCTCATAACACCCTCATGAAGGCTCTTTCTGACTGTTTGGTCAGAGACATTCCCACTGGTGGCCTGCTGGAGGTAATTTTGTAGGGCTCTGGCAGTGCTCTGATGATGTCTGGCAGTTTCTGTTGACATAATACTAATGATGAAACGCGTCAAGGCTAGATGCACTGTGCGAATCAGCTGAACCAGGAGGACTGTTTGTTGGTTCCAGCCAACCACCATCCTACATTGTTTTTCATGGTTACCTTATCATACTAGATCCCATCAATATTGGTTACAATATCTCTACACAGAGTTTGTTTAATACATGGACTAGAACACTTCTTGTTGTATTATTTTATTAGTCTCAGGATTACATATATCACAATGATGTATTTAATTTCACAAATTGACACTTTTTCAACAATATATGGTTTATCTAATTATCGCGGTATATATAGGATTGCATCCAAAAAGGCAAGCACTGTTTAGGCACAGAATTTATTCAGTGTGTTTATCAAGCATTACTTTTTTAGTTATGACAGCAGCTGCCTTAGTATATAATCACATAGATGTGGTGCGGGGGGTATATGCTCAACAGCATATACAGTATATTTAACAGTGCTCATCCTGTTCCTCCTTGCACAAAGGAGCAGATACTGGTCCCACTGATGGGTTAAGGACCTTCTATGGCTCTGTCCAGCTCTCCTAAATAACTGCTTGTCTCCTGGAATCTCCTAAATGCTCTGGAGACTGTGCTGGGAGACTCAGAAAACCTGGTAATGGCATGTATGGATGTGCCATCCTGGAGGAGTTGGACTGACCTTGTAGGGTCCAGGTATCGCCTCATGCTACCAGTAGTGACACCGGTGGCGGCTAGTGCTCAATATTTTGGGGGGCACAAACAAACTGAAAAATACTGAACCCCCCATCAATTGCAGCCTCACTGTGCCCATCAAATGCAGCCATTGTGCCCATTAAATGCAGCCACTGTGCCCATTAATTGAAGCCACTGTGCCCATCAAATGCAGCCACTTGTGCCCATCATATGCAGCCATTGTGCCCATCATATACAGCCACTTGTGCCCATCATATGCAGCCACTGTGACCATCATATGCAGCCACTTGTGCCCATCATATGCAGCCACTTGTGCCCATGAATTGAAGCCACTGTGCCCATCAAACGCAACAACTGTGCCCATCATATGCAGCCATTATGCCCATCAAATGCAGCCACTTGTGCCCATCATATGCAGCCACTTGTGCCCATCATTTGCAGCCGCTGGTGCCCATCAAATGCAGCTACTTGTGCCCATCATATGCAGCCACCTGTGCCCATCAAATGCAGCCACTTGTGCCGATCAAACGCAGCCACTTGTGCCCATCATATGCAGTCACCTGTGCCCATCAAATGCAGCCACTTGTGCCCCAGCAAATGCCGCCACTTGTGCCCATCATATGCAGCCACCTGTGCCCATCAAAATACTGACCCCCCCATCAATTTCAGCCTCACTGTGCCCATCAAATGCAGCCATTGTGTCCATCAAATGCAGCCACTGTGCCCATCAATTGAAGCCACTGTGCCCATCATATGCAGCCAGGTCCTTTTCCATCCTAGATTCCCCCAGAGGTTCTCCCCCCAAGTATATAGATTGCATTAATATTTTTGCCACCCAAATGCATTATTTTACATTTTTCTACATTAAACCTCATTTGCCATCTAGTTGCCCACCCCATTAATTTGTTCAGATCTTCTTGCAAGATTTCCACATCCTGTGGAGAAGTTATTGCCCTGCTTAGCTTAGTATTGTCCGCAAATACAGAGAATGAACTGTTTACCCCAGGTCATATTTATGAACAAATTAAATAGGATTGGTCCCAGCACAGAACCCTGGGGGACCCCACTACCCACCCCTGACCATTCCGAGTATTCCCCATTTATCACCACCCTCTGAACGCGCCCTTGTAGCCAGGTTTCAATCCATGTACTCACCCTATGGTCCATGCCAACGGACCTTATTTTGTACAGTAAACGTTTATGGGGAACTGTGTCAAATGCTTTTGCAAAATCCAGGTACACCATGTCTATGGGCCTTCCTTTATCTAGATGGCAACTCACCTCCTCATAGAAGGTAATAGATTGGTTTGGCAAGAACGATTTTTCATGAATCCATGCTGATTACTGCTAATGATACCATTTTCATTAGTAAAATCCTGTATATAGTCCCCTATCATCCCCTCCAAGAGCTTGCATACTATTGATGTTAGGCAAACTGGTCTGTAATTCCCAGGGATGTATTTTGGGCCTTTTTTAAATATTGGTGCTACATTGGCTTTTCTCCAATCCGCTGGTACCATTCCAGTCAGTCGACTGTCAGTAAAAATTAGGAATAATGGTCTGGCAATTACTTGACTGAGTTCCCTAAGTACCCTCGGGTGCAAGCCACCTGGTCCCGGTGATTTATTAATGTTAAGTTTCCCAAGTCTAATTCTAATTCTGTCCTCTGTTAGCATGAGGGTGCTTTCTGTGATGTGTCATGAGGATAAACACTGCAGTTTTGGGTAGTAAAGCCTCCCGATTCCCTCGTGAAGACTGAGGAGAAGAATAAATTCAATACCTTTGCCATCTCCCCATCCTTTGTAACCAGATGTCCTTCCTCATTCTTTATGGGGCCAATTTGGTCTGTCTGCCTGTCCTCCCTTTTTTTACTGTTTACATACTTAAAGAATTTCTTGGGATCTTTTTGCTCTCCTCCGCTATGTGTCTTTCGTGTTCTATCTTAGCCGCCCTAATCTGGTGCAGCTGTGCATGGTAGTCAATCAGCTTCTAACTTCAGCTTGTTCAATTTCCTGGAGAACATCTAAATCTGGTGTTTGTCCACCTAATTCTACATAGTTAGGAAATATGATAGTCTTGTATTATAAGGACAAACAGCAAAATAAAATACAGTATGTATAACCATCACTCTACTCTATCCTACTGATTGGTGGAAGTGTTTGTAGCCATGCAGGACCCAACAGGGGGCAGAATGACCTTGAAGAAGCAAGTGTCTATCTCACCTACTTTCCTTACTCTGAGCATTGTGTTCTGTTCAATGACAGTTACATCTCAAAGAGTTTTCCGCCAATAAATTCTGCTCCTTTGTGCCTTCAGGGGTGTTCCATGGAGTGCCACTCCCTGTGCCAAAGTCTTCCCTAAAATACGCATTCATAATCCCATCCCGAACATTGCTATATTTCAGAATCTGAGGCACAGAGAGGGATGAGGTCCCCCATAGAACATCATTACATGACCATTGCAGGCACATTAGTTTATGGGTGATGTAATATATACCTGTGGGCGGGGTTTATCTCCCACACAGGGGACCCCTCGTGAACGTGTTCGCTAATGTCCAGGACACAGGCATGCGGACTGCATTCATGCGACAGTCAGCATTAAGGTGACACCCCAGCTTAGAAACAAGCTATTTGACTTGCACAGATCCACCGTGTGCACTTTACTGTAAAGCACTTGTCCCATGTAACCATACCATCTTCTGAATGCAGCTTTTCTGAGGGGACACAGTGGAGCCCATCTACCACTCCACCAGCAGAGCCATATTTTCCACCTTACTCCCAGTAACAATGGAAGAATCCCACCATTCACACAGTGCAGACTTCTGCTGCTAACAAGCTTTAACACTGTGTTTGGATCCACTTTTCTCTCTCTTCTCCCATACCTGCAGGCTAGGTCAAAAGGTTCCCTGTGCTGTGATGTCAGCCCCGTGTATGGGGTACTGATGCCTAGGAAGGGGAACAGGCTCACTAACCCCCTCACTACCAGAGTTATTGTCTCCCTTGGCCAAGGCACTAACCTTCCACTGGATGGCTGCTATAACATTCTTTACTGGTTATCCATAGCAACGGCGCTTGGCCACATCTCCCAACTACACAGCATAATTAACCCTTTCACGGTGACCCTCTTGCAACTCCTCTTCATCCCCTTTCAGTACAAGCGCTATTCTTTACATACACCCCTTTGCAGGAACTTCAGACCAGGCATATGATAACTTTGAAAACTTTTACTTGAACTACTTGCAATTACAGAATTGATGTGACACAGTCTCTCATAAACACCTTCCATACACAGCTTGAGTTCATTCTAACTTAGGATGCCCAAATCAACCCTTTTCGATAAGAAAAGTCCTTTCATCAGAGTCCATAAGCAACTTCTAGTACCCTGACTGGGTACCCCAAAAGCTAGGCCACGTGCTTAGCAAAGTTTCACATGATGCAGCATTTATTCCTGTCTATTCCCATGTGGAACAAAGAGAGCCCTGAAAGACTGCCTCCCCTTGTATTTATATAATTCTACAAGGGGGCAGAGTTATGAACACCCAGGAGTGAGCAGACTTAACCTATTCCTAACTTGCTGGGCAGCCTATTACACAAAAACCCACTAACATAGACTTTATTTTAATGAAAGTTCCATCTAAGTGGCGATTCCACAGTATTATATGTCCTATTGACTCCTTCGACATGTAAAGTTGTACGCAGCCATATTGGGGTGCTCCATTCTGTGCAAGTAAGTATAAAAATGTAGACAAAGTCATTATGTGAACCCAAATGTACTGTATTTGGCAGCATACTGCAAAGACAAGGATTCTGTTGGGAGAGGACATGCACACAAGTTGAGAAATCAAAGTGTAATAGGTCCAAAAGAGCACAAAATAAAAAATCTTTAGGAGTCCAAAGTCTTTATTGTTCAGCTGGTTATAACAAGCATAGCAAAGGACATCCAACGCCTTTCAAGTGCCACACAATCTCCCCTCATCAGGGCTGGAAGAAAAGTTTAAAATAACCTAATCTACTAACCATGTGACTCCACCTAAGTTATTACTCTGGATGAAGTAGTATCAACAGACCATAAAATGTGTCAAGTAGCGCCCTCCCTGATCAATAATTAAGCCAGACATATATATAAGGTGATAGTTCTACTGTAGAAGATATGATAACTGGACAGGCACAATTGGGGAGTCCTTTTGAATGGAGGTTGTGTATTCATGTAGTATCTAACATGTATGCATAAAAAGATACCCCATGTTGTTTTGGTTATTTTATGTATATGTAGCTATTTTTATGGAATAAACATATAGAAATAAAAAAAAAAAAATTAAATTTAGATACTAAATATAGTGAAAAATCCAGGGTTCTTCTCTTTTCCATTACTAGTTTCAGTAAGTTATGGATGTGACACTGTCCACCACTATTAGAATTATACAAGAATACTTGAAGAACCAAGTATCAAGATTTTTCTCCCTTTGTGCCTTCAGAAGTTTTCCATGGAGTGCCGCTCCCTGTGCCATGGTCTCCATGTACATCCATAATCCCCTCCCAAACATTGCTGTTACAGATTTTAAACCATGGAGCACTGTTCCCCCTGTGGTGTATATGTGTATTTTTTTTTCTAAAATGATTTATTGTAAAAGTAAAAATGAATAGAAATACTTCACTGATGTTGCCGTTTTTTGCTGACAATGGCAGATAACAGCCAGAAGAAAGATTTTGTACAGATAGAGCTTATGGCCTTTTAGAATGTGGAATTCTGCATATATCGCCATTGGTCACTGAAAAAGTGGAACCCATAAAAGAGCCATCGCTCACCTGATGACATTGACGCATATCCATCATAACCATCTTTGGAAAAAGCATGAGCAAATTCTGTAAAATACTAATGGATGAATGTTCAGCAAACTTTTATTGTGAGCATTGTTGTTCTCAAACACTTATCATGTATTTGTCACTTTGCATTGGACTTCAATACATAATATATAAAGACTTTTGTACTAACATCTAGTGCTAATCCAATGTAACTCCAGTCAGTGAAGTACTGGCAATCAGTAAACAATGAGCACTTTTCTCCTGCCAGTAACAGAAAAAGCTTGCCAGTAAAAAATATGGCTGAGACTCTCTGCTCGAAACTGTGCATGTGCAGTTCTGGTCTGGAGCTGGACGAGACCATCTGCCTGCTATGGTGTGTTCGGGCATCGCCAGTGGGGGCAGGCCTGGCAGAGGCAGTGCTGAGTGTGTTGTGTGATGTCATGGTGGATGGGAGCAGAGTGGAGCCGCAGGAGCCTCTTGTGCGGGTCTGCGGCATGGGAGCAAGGCAAGCCAGGAACGGGACTGTCAGTGCTGTTTAGACTGGAATGGACTGAAGGGACCACCTGGCGTGGCGTGGAGAGAGACTGTCACTGGGACGCATGAGGGGATGTGGCAGGTCGGTGAGATGTCATCACCATCTGTGCTACTGCACACTGCTGTCAGTGTCACTGTGAGAGTCAGTTTCATGTGCGTGTGCGCCCATTCTAATTTCTTATATATCCCAATGTGCGACGCTAAAAGTAATTCAATTAATCATATGCAGGGTGACGCAAATATGGATAAAATATACAACAAATAATAGTAACCTATGAAGTAAAATTAACGTATCCCAAACACAGTGCAAGTGCTCAAATGTACTATATATATACTGTCCATGATAAAGTGCAAGTGCTCAGTGTATTTGTACACAATCCTCAATGGTGTTTTGAAACAAACAGTAATGGTAGTCCATAATAGCAGCAAAGAAATAGGTGAAAAAAATGGTGTCTTCATACAGCGTGCACTCTCCCCCACCAGGTGTACCCTCACCCTAAGGGCTTTAAAATTAAGCCTGTAGTTAGTGGCACCAGCTTAAATGATCATCCTGTGTTTTCCTCATTCATACAGTGGCTGGTTAACTTTAAATATAGATCCCATATTTCTTCCACCTCCTGGTAAAAAACGCTGATCAACAAAGCCACAACTTCCTCCTGGTCTTTCAGTAACAGCCTCATATGCATACAAGGAATAACAGAGGCGTGCAATAGTGTAATTCTATTTTAAAAAGAATTTAATATCAACTTAAGCTCATATATTTACACTCACATTTATTATAATAAAAAACCACATTAAAAGTTTGCCGATATGTTGGAGGGTGTGATTGTCACTTGTATTCCGGATCTGCAGCCCTGGTGTACGGCGTTTCCCCTGTCCTGTATCTCCAAAGCACTTCCTACTACCTTCTGTGTCAGCCAGTCAAGCTCCTCCTACCAGTTTCGTCACACCTCGTGACTTCCTCTGGGAGTTCTGATTGGCTGATGAACATCCCTTTTTATTTATAGCGGTGACCGCCGCCATTTTCTCGTAGCCCGCAATTGCAGATGTATTGCGGCAACTGTCCACTGGTTTACTCATGCTGACCTACCCAAATATATATATATGCACCATAGGGTTGCCACCCCATCCCTTTAAACCCGAACACATATTAATCACACAGGTTCTGTGGCTGATTAAGGTGGTAATTAAACTCACTTAGTGCCTTACCTGCATTCAATTGGCCACAGAACTTGTGTAATTAATATGTGTTCGGGTTTAAAGGGATGAGGTGGCAACTCTAATGCACCACCCAATCTCACATAGGGCATAGATATAATGGGTGTATACTGTACAAGCATATTATCCATATAAAACAGGCCATCATGCTCCCATGTATAAAACTATACACTCATAGTGCAAAAACGACACCTAGTGGTAAATACTGATATAACATTGAATGGTCACCTTTTTTTAAGATGTTGCTCCATGACTAATTTTGCTCGTGGGAGTGTAAATACCCACATTTATTGCGTGGTGACATTAATGTCATTACATCTATCAGAAAGACGCCACTATCTCTATGTATCACCCTACTATACATGCAAACCAAACTTGCATGCTAGGGTTACACAATAAATCAACACCTATATTGGAGGAGTAAAAATAGAAGTACAAGAACTAATGCGCAAAACCACAAACTCATATGTAAAATAAACAATACTACAAAATATTACTAAAATACGGTACCAGATAAAAAAGCTGCCAACATAGATGGATGCACTCAACACCCCAGTGGGTGAATAATAAAATAAGATAATATGTGGCGCTATTCTACCCTCCTGTACCACACTGCAGAGAGCAAATTCACTCCTATTGTATCAATCACCTTCCAACCATTCAAAAAGAAAGGGGATCTGCGAAGAACTCCAGTTTCTATCTGAATGATAATGCCAAAAACGTCCTTAATAATAAACACACTGTGTAATGATCTTAAATGAATCTTACGTACCAACTAACATCAATAAAGTGACTGTGTGCAAAATTGTAAATCCTGATGCAATAACCAAATCAAATGAATGACATATGTATCAAAAAATAAATAATAAAATATACAGTGACATCAATCCGTGGCTGCAAATATAACCCAAAACCACTTATTAAAGTGCAAAAATATTGAATAAGTGTGCAGAATATTCAGATGCTATGTGTTGTATTATTCGAAAAATGAACTCATCTCCTCAAAATATAGCAATGCAAATAACCCAAATGTGCAAAAAATGTCATAAAAAGTAGAATTGCAACTAAGGATGCGGAAAAGCTTCCCGCAACAACACATAAATAATATTAAGCAAAAAGTGACATAAGTGCAACAATGTTGTAATAATAATAATAAAGTCCAAAAAAGTGACAATAGTGCAATATAGTCCACACCGATGCTATTGTCATGCAAAATGTGATTTCTGGTGTTCACACACAAAAGTCTATTTAAGAGGTGCAAATGACAGTGACTTGTGCTGTTCTTCTAGTTTACTTTCTGGTGCACACACCAATTGTTCCCCCCAGCCTCTCACCTCCAGTAGCGGCCCCCAAATGGGCCGAGAAAGGCAGATGGATAATGCTATGGTAGAGGAGAAAAAATTCTCCTTCTTTGAAGGTAAGGGGTTTTATCCATGTAAAAATTGTTATACTTGCAGACACACGAGAGAAGATAAGAAGAAAAAACTAAGCTTCATGTCCACTGTTACGGCACAAAACTATGAGATAGAGGACTTCATCTCGTGCAGGAGTGAAGGGGTTGTCTATCTTTTGGAATGCCCCTGTCATATCCAATATGTCAGCAGAACCAAGAGGGCACTGTGGATGAGACTAAAAGAGCATGTACGTAATATTAAAAAGAGCTATGATAAGCATAGTTTATCTAAACACTACGCAGAGTACCATACCAGTGACCCTTCATCTTTGAGAGTAGGAATGGAATAGAAAAATACAAACCCCACTGGAGGGGTGACAACAAAATTATTAGAATTAGTCAGGCAGAGTCCAGATGGATCCACGAATTACGAACTTTATCGCCTTCAGGACATAACGTGGAATTTGATTTGAACTGTTTTATCTCCAATTTTTAAATATTTTTAAATATTTTAAAAAAAATTATTTTGAACAGATTTTTTTTATTTATTTTTTTATATATTTTTTTATATATTTTTTGTAAGGATATTTTAACATATATTTCTATAATACTTCTCATCCCATATAAATTGCAATCCACTTGCTGGTTATTAATAAGTGGATTGTGCACCTTTTTTTCATTATACACCATGGCACCATATGTCAGGTTGGATTGTGTTTTTATACATATTTTTATTGTGTGGAGCAAGTTTCATCTTGATTAGCCTAGATGAGAGTTCTTTTGTCTTTGAAAAAGCCTGCTTTCTTTACGTACTTCGTATGTGCCTCTACTTGAGCATATGAGCCTATTGATTAGTATCGCTAGGTCCAGGAAGGTGGACCAGTGGTATATTGTTATTGTCTTTTCTGTCCCATTGTTTTCGTGTTTCTGTGTTTCTTTTCCGCTCTTTCTCCCCAGGGATTTTACACTGCTGTGGGAGCTGTTCTAGTCACCACCAGATGGCGCAGGTGGTGTATGAACTGCGGGAAACACAGATGTCAATGGGACTTTAGATTAATTATTTTTAGTTGCTTACGTTGTTCCTTTTGCTGAGTCTTGCTTATGGAGAGGAAATTAGGATTATTGATCATGTAATAAGAAACTTGCACCAATGTATCGCCTATACCTTCCACCAAGCGCATCTAATATGTACGGAGAATAGTTTTAATGTTTGTGTATGCTGTTGCCATGACAGCGGCGTCTATTTTAACTGGCTAGCAGGCACCGGACTCCTCATCCCTTTGAGAAAGTCACAGGGTGTGATGCAACGCGTCAGGGTAGGAGGAGCCAGGTGCTGACGCTTCCCGGGGACGGCCGAACCCGGAAGCCGTAACATTGTTTTTACTGCTCGTTTTATTTCTTCAGTGTAAGTTACTGCGTTTGTTTCAATAAATTGGAATTTTACCTACTACACTATGGGAGTTTTTTCCTTTCTTTTCAACTACTGCTGTGGGACTGCTGTGAGAGGCGAGTGGTGAGACGGAGAGCCAGATTCAAGGGCATCCCTCAGGAAAGGTGTATTGCTGCAGAAAACCCCTCTACCATAGCATTATCCATCTGCCTTACTCGGCCCATTTGGGGGCCGCTACTGGAGGTGAGAGGCTGGGGGGAACAATTGGTGTGCGCACCAGAAGTAAACTAGAAGAACAGCACAAGTCACTGTCATTTGCACCTCTTAAATAGACTTTTGTGTGTGAACACCAGAAATCACATTTTGCATGACAATAGCATCGGTGTGGACTATATTGCACTATTGTCACTTTTTTGGACTTTATTATTATTATTACAACATTGTTGCACTTATGTCACTTTTTGCTTAATATTATTTATGTGTTGTTGCGGGAAGCTTTTCCGCATCCTTAGTTGCAATTCTACTTTTTATGACATTTTTTGCACATTTGGGTTATTTGCATTGCTATATTTTGAGGAGATGAGTTCATTTTTCGAATAATACAACACATAGCATCTGAATATTCTGCACACTTATTCAATATTTTTGCACTTTAATAAGTGGTTTTGGGTTATATTTGCAGCCACGGATTGATGTCACTGTATATTTTATTATTTATTTTTTGATACATATGTCATTCATTTGATTTGGTTATTGCATCAGGAATTACAATTTTGCACACAGTCACTTTATTGATGTTAGTTGGTACGTAAGATTCATTTAAGATCATTACACAGTGTGTTTATTATTAAGGACGTTTTTGGCATTATCATTCAGATAGAAACTGGAGTTCTTCGCAGATCCCCTTTCTTTTTGAATGGTTGGAAGGTGGTTGATACAATAGGAGTGAATTTGCTCTCTGCAGTGTGGTACAGGAGGGTAGAATAGAGCCACATATTATCTTATTTTATTATTCACCCACTGGGGTGTTGAGTGCACCCATCTATGTTGGCAGCTTTTTTATCTGGTACCATATTTTAGTAATATTTTGTAGTATTGTTTATTTTACATATGAGTTTGTGGTTTTGCGCATTAGTTCTTGTACTTCTATTTTTACTATACTCTTAATTCTACTAGTGCTGCATACCATGGAAGTGTTTCAGTTTTTAGATAATAGAACTCTAGATATTGATATAGTTTTTAACAAACAAGAAACCAATCAGGTAGGAGATATTGAAAATGGATTTAGAAAGATAGGACATTTAATGGAGAAGAAAATCAACGCATGGTGGGATATGGTAACTCATGAAAAGTATATTAAGGATAAAATAGTACCTAGGAGACTCCGCTGGGATGTACCTATAAATGATGGTTTGGTTGATCAAGAATCAACAGATGAATGGTTTCAATTCTTAAATGAGAAGGGCCTTGAGTTGCTTGATTTTTTGAGAAAGAGAAAACAAAAGAAAATCAGGCTCCTCAATAAAACCATGGAAGAGATTAAAGCTACCTTGGAACCCTCTAAAGAACTACCAGAATTTATGGCATTATCTAAACAATTGAATCGAGACATGGAACAGGAAGATAAAGAAACAGCTGCACGGAAGAGAAAAAAATATCAGAGGGATATAAAAGATTTCAATGATGACCTTGTGTTCAAATGGCAGAACAAAATTGAAGAGGTAATTATTAACTCCAACAATAGTACTCCGGTTAAAGAAGTAAAAATGATGGAGAATCTAAATGATAGGAAAATTGAAGAACCTTTGCCCACCAATAGAACTCAGGGGAACTACAATACTTACAACACCCCCCAACAGAAACAAAGATGGAAAGGTAACAATTGGAAAAAACCTTTCTGGAAAAATAATGGACATCCCAATAACTACCAAGGGAGGCCCTACCATCAGTCTCCATGGGACAGAAGATCCCCATATCCTAGGTGGAAAAACTATGAAAATAATGGAGAAAGAAATAATTATCATTCAGAGAGAACAAGAAGAGATGAAAGACCTCTGAGAGATGAGAGATACTTTCTGTTGGATGGCAACATGGTTTAATATCTTACTTCTGGTATTTCACTTCCTGTTTGACATAGCCAGGTAGGAAAGAAACACATCAAAGCTCTGTGATCAGAAGAACAATGCCTTGGCTCAAGCCCACCTGCTGTAACATGTGGGAATACAAGTTTCAAAGAGACGCTGGCCCTGCTGGACAATTTAGCATGCTTCCTGGAGAATGGGCAGACATTTGGGAGGGATACCTCCTCGGCAATGTGTATTGGATAAAGGAAAATGGGGGTGGCTATGAGTGGGCGTGTATGTTTGAATGAAAGGAACACATAGGCTTTTAATCCTCCTTTTGGCTGCTGGGAAGCCTGCTGTAATGTCATCCCCTTTGCTATCTTGGGACCTTGCTCTGACCGAGGGCTTGGGCCTATATTCCATGAGGCCCAGACCCCTTTATCATCCAGAACTCGCAGAGGAAACCATGTGTGATAAGTATCTTTGATATTTCATTGTTGTTATATGTTGTAGAGATGTGCTGTTAGTATAGTGTGTTCTGATTGTAAGCTATGTAACATTGTAATACCCTTTTAGTACTTTTATGATAGTTTCCTAACTCCTTGGGAAATAAAAATAAGATATTGTTTTACTAGCAGCACCGTGTGTTTGGTTTCATAGCTAACCTGGTATTATTGTGATATTAACAATAGCATGTGCTCAGAGTTTAATAGACCAACTAATGATAGGGACTAGACAAATTAATATGCAGATATCATATTAATAATTATATCGATTCTTACATTTGGCACCCCGGACTGTGAATTCTATTTCTACACAGGATCCACAAAAACCTAATGTATTTTTGTCTGGAGTCCCTGCACAAGATTGGCGCTGGCTTGCGAATTCTGAAAGTATATGTTAAACGTTTGTATCATTAATATGCTTTAGGCCTGTAACCAGCCGAAGGTGCTGGCGAGTAAAAGGGCTGATCACCCTTGGTTAGAGATTGACAGGAATTACCATACATCTTTGAGAAAAAAGTGGGAGAAATATAGATTGTTATTTTAAATTTTTAATTTTTTACATTTTTTTTTTTTTACCCACGTGAGAGTGAAATAGCTTTTCCAATAGGAGATCAATGTGGCCTGCAACCTAACGGGAAGGCATTGATTGACAGTATGCCTTGTGTCTTAGAATGTGCCTTGCGTCTGGTAGGCTGTAGAACTACAAGTCACTGTTAGGTGTAAATGGCTTTGTAGCATTTTTTTTTTGTTTGTTTAGCTTTGCATGGTAAGCAACTCTGATAAAAGCAGGTTAGACCAGCTTTAGTGGGGGTAGGCTAATTAGCATATCAATGGATATTCCCCAATAAGCATGTGGTAATCCTAAAAGCCACATAGAACCTACAGGACAGAAGTGCTCATATACAAGGCAGCCGATAATGCCACAGTAAGTGTGGTGGGTCTTTTCTATGGATATGCAAAAGTTTAATGATTTTGAATGATATCAGGTAAAAGTGGTGATGAATGAAGAATATTGAAGGCTAGAAGAGCGATTCAGTTTTTTTTCGTGAGTGTAAGAGATAACGATAATTAAGTTTGGTGTGTTACTCAGTGCACTGTTGGAACGTTAGTACAAATAGAATTGTGTATTGTGTGGATTGTATGGTTGTGAAATGGAACTGGTGTATACATATGTTAAAAAGTACGCTTCTGCCAATTATCATTCATGTGCAGATGAACCTCTTAAAAGCCAGTGTAAGGTTCTATTGTCACAGTGTTAACAACATAATAGCAGATTGGGTAAGCAGCTAAAAAAGAAAGTTAAAAAAGAAAGGTTGGCAAATGAAATTGCAGTGTTGCTCAGAATTAAAGTTATATCTGAGCAAATGGAGGGGAAGTGGGAAGTAGAGAGGAGTCGTCTCGGGGAGGACATAGAGAAAATCAGTGAAAACCTTCTAAAGATTGCAACAGCCTCCAGTAGTGAGATGGATGAATTGCGGACTACAGCACGCAATTTGTCAGAAAGAAACAGTGAGCTACAAGAACAGCTGCAGAGGTGCAGCATGGACTGTGATATGAAGAGCAAACTTTTAGAGTCATTGCGAGTAAAGTTGTCAGAGATGGAAGAGTCGGTTATGTCTTTAGAAAGAAAGTTAGCAAATGCACACTCCCAGCTTCTTACTAAAGAGCAATGTATAGTATCGCTCAATGAGCACAAAGGAACATGCCAATTGGCCAATATCTGCACAGTCAATGAGGAAAAGGGCTGTGATGAAACACATTCTGCTATTGCACCCATAGCTTCGAAGCAGGATAACAGTATGATTACAATCCAAGAGAGACTTACTTTGTGCCAGATTCTGGGTGAATTTAATGCCCTGGAATCACCAGTGAGTCTGTCCAATAAATTTGAGGCTCTAGTCCTTAAATTTCATTTGACTAATGAGGATGCATGTTCTCTTCTGAGAGCATGGCTACCAGGACCTTTGGCAGGCCAGTTATTTGCACAGGTTAATGATAACTTAGCAGATGCGGAGGTGCGGAGGAAAGAGTTGCAGCGTATTGTGGACAGTCGTGATAATGGTATGAGTGATTTACAACGAATGAGATTTAGGAGAGGAGATGACCCAATTTTGTTCTGCAGTGAGTATCTTGGATTGTATACGAAAGTGTTCAACTGTCCTGCCTTATTGGAGGATGATACAAGTTTCATATACTCAATGGCCAATAAGTGTTATGTAAGCTATCCCATTAGAATGGCTCTGAGGAATGCTAGATCCTACCAAAATTTTGTCAATATCCTGCGAGACTTCTGTCAAGAGTCCAGTGGTAGGGAATATGGGTCAAAGGCAGGTGTATCCATAATAAGCAGAGGTACAGGAAGGCAGAGAGAGTTCAGACGTTCTAAATGGAATAGGCATGGACATAGATTTTGTAAAGCCCTTAACATAGCTAGCATGGAGCAGAAAACCCCAGAATTACAGGGTGCACAGGCAGCCATAACGGAGTTATCATCCAAACATGCAAAAGCTGAATGTGCAATGGTGAAGGTACCCTCCGCACATGCGCAGTGCTCAGCAAAAATAGAAGTGGAGCATGCAGAAAAAACAGACGCTCTTATTGCTGCAAGTGATGTTGCTATGACAGAAATCAATGGTGGAGATGTAAATAAAAATGTGATAACTGTGCTTGAAAGTGATTCAGGAGTTGAAACATCTGATGACTCCTCAGATGATGAAAGTGTAAAGTATGGATATTCCAAGCATAGTAATCATAGTAATAATGTCCAGCAATGTGAGTTTCCAATGCCGTATGCTCAAGAAAGGGCCGATACAGAGGGACCAGCCCTCAAATGTTTTTTGTGTAAAAGGGGGGGTCACATCGCTAAGTATTGTTGCGCAGCGAATAATGATATCAAAAGAAGGTCGCAGTACCCCAAAATGACCCCAAGGCATTATGAAGTATATTCTGCCCGATGGGGTAGCAACCCAAAGCATGGAGGCCATAGTAATCAAACCCGTTTCCCTTTAAAGACCCAAATGCGGAGACTACAGACTGAAGATCGCCAATATGGGGAACAGTTACGTAGAGTCAAAATGGAGGTAGCTGCATGGTTATTCAAATGTAGCACTGGGGAAAACAATGTTAGCAGCACTTAGTGAGCTGCATGGATGCTCCTTGCCATATTTTATTTATATACGACCCTCACATCTAAACCTTATACATAGCAAATGTTCCCCTACAGTGCAATTAATGGGAAAAGGCTTGGGGGACTCAAAAAGTCAATTGTCATGATAATTGTGTGTAATCACTGTCTTTGTGTTCCTTTTTCAGAGACCTTGGAAGAAGATAAAACTGGTTTGGATACTAATATCTGTGTTTGCAGGTTCTTCAAAGAGAGAACAACAGTGGGCACATTTAGCAAAACAGGGGTTAGGTTATGGTAAAGGCATAATCGATTATCAAATGGTACCATGAGCTCATTAATTAGTAATTGTTTGCAAACAATGAAAAAATAAGATAAACAATGGTCAGGCATTAAGGGTTTCAAGTGTTACAAGTGAAGTTACAAATGTTGTGATGAGGTACAGATATTTTGTTTTTCTGTTTTTCCCATTAACTAATTGTCTTTCAGATGGAAATGAGCACTTACTCTTCTCAGGAGGAAAATCCATGGATGTCTTTAGTTAAAAGTTGAGTATTTGTCATTGTCTTATGGTGGTTGTCTTGTCATGTTGTTTTTGTGTAATAATGGCCAGAATTTAAATTTTTTTTTGTTAAGTTTTTTTTAATTTTTTATAATATTTTTGGTATTTGTTTAGTCATCCATTTTATTTTTGTTTGTTCAGGTGGAGAAATTATTGTTTAGTCCACCTGAAAGGGGGGTAATTGGCCATTCCGTCAATTAGCAGCTGAATAGATGGTCATGGGATATGTCCTGCAGCTGAATACATTTTGTTGATTTAAGACAAGAGTTGTTGGTAGGAGGCCATTCTAGTCTCTGGAGTTCGTTTTTTTTCTCTTTGTTTTATGTTCATTCAGGTGGGAAAAGTTACAAGGTGTACGCTTTGTCCACCTGAAAGGGGGGTTGGTGCATAGGTCTGAAAGTACAGATAATGCATTGTCTTTTGGATGCTTAAAATTTAGAATTTTTGAGAAGCAACGTTCAAGTTCATGTTTTTAAAATTTTTGATCATACCATGGGGATCCATTTTAGAGTGGGTTCAGCCTAAAGAGGTCAGGGTTGTTTTGATAGGTTGGTCAGGGTTGCAGAAACCAGGAATACTAAGTTCCTGGGTTCTAAGGAAGGAACTGTAAATAAACGTAGCAAGCGAGCAGATATTATGGATAAGAATTTGATTCTGCTCTTGTTTTTTTCACTTCCAGAGTCCTGGTGAAGCGTGATTGGAGAGGTCTCTGGAACATGGATGACAGATGTTCATCTGGTTGGCAGTTTGTCTGTGCCATGCCATACTGCAAATTTGTTCTAAAAAATATCAGGAGAGAAAGGACAAACAAAAAGATTCAGTTTAATACTTGTTTTTGCTTATGGACAATTTAGGGCTAATGCTGGATCTGAAGGACTTTGCCCATCAATGAGACTTGTGAAACATTTTGCCGGAGTCTCTCCTGAAGAATGCAAACATGCTATTAATACATGTGCAATGGGTTGGAGGTTGGGGAAGGAATATACACATCCAATCTGTCAGAACCTGAAATGTAAAATATGTTTTTTTTTGTTGAAGGAAGGAATTGAAAGAAGAAAAGGTTTTTAATGTATGACATGTATTGACGTAACAAAAGTAATATGGTGCAGGTACCCAGGAGACTGGCGCTTATACATAATAAGGTGTCGGTTGGTTAGACTAGAGGTTGGCCAGGTGACACATCAGTGGGGTGAAAATTTCCTTGTATGGGGAGATACGCCTGGCTGATGTGTCACCTGAGAGGTTGAAACCCGGCACAGGGAAGGCCAGTGAATACACACAGGAGCATGTTCCGTTAGATAAAGGGAACAAAACACTGGCTACCAGGGTACATGCCTTCACCACATGGCACTTCAATGTCTCGCAATGGTTGGTAAAATCCTATTACCCTATATGTGCTGAATATACACTGAATCAAGTGCGGTCAGTATATCAGTGGCTTGCTCCCAGAGATGGGCGGGCACAGAATGAGGTCCATGCCGGACGCTTATTTCTGAAGAGCAACCGAAAGAGGAGGGATGTATTCAGCACTATATTGGGGGAATAGGAGCTGGGATGGGTGTTGTTAATGGGGTGGACATCGGCCTCCTGAGGAACAAACTCGCAGCCATAGCTTCAGAGAATAAGCGGGGCTTTGTTACTCAGAGATTGGTGGCATCCTTAATAACATTCAACAAAGTCACACATATATACCCAGGTTAAAGTGGCTCAAGATTTTGTCAACCATGTTGAGAGGTTGGTAGAGAATGTGATGGTATAGGACGGGAATCTGTCATTGGCTCTTGCGTGCACGAAGTGGCAGGTGGAAGTGTCAACCAGCATTGAGCTGATTGTACAGTCTCCATATGAGGGACAGAGGCCTTATGAGTTAGCATCACCGCTCAGTAAGACTTTGCCAAACACGTCGCTTACACTGATCCAAAGTGGTGGTCGAATGCCTGGATGGGCCATACCAGTTTGGATTGTGAAAGGTGTTATGCTGTATGATCTCAAGTACAGAAGTGCAGACTCGGTCTGTATATTTGGTGGCATTAATGGGCTTACTGACTGGGGATTCTATCTTCTTGCGTTTGAGGCTAATTGCCCACATATGACCAAAGAAGCTGGAAGATGGAGGCAGGTTGATACTTTCCTTGGTCAGAAGCATGACCATGATGTCCTTTGTATGCCAGGTCAATACATGGTGGTGAACAAAAAAATTGTTGGGAAGATATTTCATTCTGTATTCGGGATGGAAGGATCATTGCTGGGAAGGAAGCACCTGGGTAGTATTTGGGACATAGACGAGTTTGTTTCCTTGTCCTAAAGAATGCCGATGTAACGTTAGTCATGGAACTAGATGGTTCTTTGAACCTAACCATAGGTAGAGGTGCATTGTATACCCTGGGCATGGTCTTTGAAACCCAGGCACAGGGATGGAATTGTGTGGGTTTTGTCATTGTTACAGATTTATATGTGTTGTTAAACTTGATATTTATATAGAAGGGTCACAAGGTTATCTATGCAAGCTGGGGAACGAAGTGACGGTAGGGTCTCTGCGTACAAGTTAGAGACTTTGCTGCCAAGTCAGAGCCCTGCAATACCGCTGACATGCCCGAAATATGATGGGTCATAGGTATATATGTATATATTATGGTAATGGGTTGATTTATGTCATGGTATAGTGTGATAAAGGTATATTTTAAGCTAGTAATATGGGCAAAAGGCCCTCCTCGAGACTCTATATCTGAAAGCTGGTTAAGATGCTGCTCTGGATGTGTGCTGGTGAATGATGAGTGTATGGACACCCCTTGCCTGTTTTATACCCCTTCATGAAGATGTTAGAAAGAAGAAGATACAGAATGGTGACATGGGAGCTGTCACGGAAGAATGATATTGGTGTGTCACCCAGTAGCAAAGCGGCATGTGTTGGGAAACCGTTATGGACTGTTCCACAGGAGCTGGTTCTGAGGCCTATGTTGAGAGGCGCAACATGCGTTAAGACATTTATGGACTGTTCCATAGGGGCTGTTTCTGCACATGTTGAAAACACAACACTTTAAGACAGTTAAAGACTGTTCTATAGGTACTGGCTTGGAAACACATGTTGGGGAGGAAGCAGTTATGGACTGTTCAATAGGAGCCGTGTCTGAAGAAGGGTGGTATGCACCCTTTAGGCGCAAAGCGGCATATGTTGGATGGCAACATGGTTTAATATCTTACTTCTGGTATTTCACTTCCTGTTTGACACAGCCAGGTAGGAATGAAACACATCAAAGCTCTGTGATCAGAAGAACAATGCCTTGGCTCAAGCCCACCTGCTGTGACATGTGGGAATACAAGTTTCAAAGAGACGCTGGCCCTGCTGGACAATTTAGCATGCTTCCTGGAGAATGGGCAGACATTTGGGAGGGATACCTCCTCGGCAATGTGTATTGGATAAAGGCAAATGGGGGTGGCTATGAGTGGGCGTGTATGTTTGAATGAAAGGAACACATAGGCTTTTAATCCTCCTTTTGGCTGCTGGGAAGCCTGCTGTAAGGTCATCCCCTTTGCTATCTTGGGACCATGCTCTGACCGAGGGCTTGGGCCTATATTCCATGAGGCCCAGACCCCTTTATCATCCAGAACTCGCAGAGGAAACCATGTGTGATAAGTATCTTTGATATTTCATTGTTGTTATATGTTGTAGAGATGTGCTGTTAGTATAGTGTGTTCTGATTGTAAGCTATGTAACATTGTAATACCCTTTTAGCACTTTTATGGTAGTTTCCTAACTCCTTGGGAAATAAAAATAAGATATTGTTTTACTAGCAGCATCGTGTGTTTGGTTTCATAGCTAACCTGGTATTATTGTGATATTAACAATAGCATGTGCTCAGAGTTTAATAGACCAACTAATGATAGGGACTAGACAAATTAATACGCAGATATAATATTAATAATTATATCAATTCTTACACTTTCAATATGAAAATAGAAGAAGGGATTCTCCCCCACGTATGGATCACTACACTGTTCCGACACAAAATAGATATGAACAGTTGCAAAGGTATGATGATGGTGGGAGATCTCCTTGGTATCCTAAACAACAAACTGATAGATATGAGCGAGAAAGAACACCTTATTGTTTTTTAGAGCAACGCCATCGAGAATCCCCGAGACGTCAATATCGAGAGGATCCTCCACGGAGACAAGACAGGCGGACCCCAAATCCCAGTCCGGACAGAAGAACAAGAAGGAGAGAAGACAGGAAACAGGAAGGACAGAGGGACCAAGACAGGGGAGAATATCAAAGGAATACTCCGAGAAGATCTGTAGAAAAAAAGAAAGGAAAAAACGAAAAACGAGAAGAGGATGCCGAGCAGGAATCAAAAAACAAAAGGAAAAGAGAACAATAGGGGAAGGTATTATCAATATTAGTGGGGTAGAACTAACACCAGAAGAAATTAAAGTACTAGACAAGGGATTAAAGTTCGCCCCAAGGAAGAACCTCAATAAGTTCAATACATATGTGGATATCAACAAATTCATCAGGAGTCTCAATATAAAAAAATACATGATCAGTAACCCACTAGAAAGAAGAGTTGCTACTATACCTAATAATAATGGAATTGTATTTAGTAACTTGAGGAATAAATCTCTCTTCAACCCACCTACTGGGAAAGATGGACACATAGAAGTGTTTAAAAGAATGATTTTAAGAAACCTACAAGAACTAAAAGTGAAAAAGGTGTGGGATGCAAGAAGTATAAGAAATGGTATAAAAAAATTAGAAGCAAAAAATGACATTGTAATAAGGCAGGCCGACAAGGGAGGAGCCATAGTTGTTCAATCTAAGAAGGATTACAATGAAGAACTGAATAGACAGGTCAATGATAAGGACACCTACCAGCTATTATTAAGCAATCCAACGATAAAATACAAAAAAGAATTGGCGAAGGTTGTGCAGAAAGGAGTAGATAAAGGCCTCCTTAATAAAAAAGAAGCTATATACCTACAGCCGAAAACTTGTAAGATACCTGTAATATATACGCTACCAAAAATCCATAAGGATAAGTGCAAACCCCCAGGGAGGCCTATAGTAAACTGTATAAATTCGGTAGGCGCAAGAATTGGCGAATACATTGACTGGTTCTTACAGCCAGTAGTGAAGATGACGAGATCTTATTTGAGAGACACTAAACATCTTATTCAACTCCTTAATGATGTGACCCTGAGTGATGGCCCGATATATCTGGCAACGGCTGATGTTTCGTCCTTGTACACAATTATTAATCATGATGAAGCGGTACAGGCAACCAAATGGACCTTGAGGAAGTTTAGTAATTTGAAATGTAAACAAAGAAGATTCCTATTAGATTGCTTGAAATACAGCTTGGACTCCAACTATTTCTGGCACAATAACAATTATTATAAACAAATATGCGTAATTGCAATGGGCGCTAAATATGCGCCCAGTGTGGCGAACATTTATATGTCAGAATGGGAAGAAGAAGTATTGTATAGTAATTGACCACAACAACTGACAGTTTTTAAACGTTTTATTGATGATATTTTTATTATCTGGAGTGGCAATAGAGAGAGTCTCATTGACTTCTGCTTTTATCTTAATACTAATAATGAAAATATAAAATTGACCTGGGAGATCAGTGACGAGAAAATTAATTTTTTAGATCTCCAAATCAAGAAAGAAGGAATAAAGTTATGCACCCAGACATATTTTAAAGCAGTAGACAGGAATAGTTACTTACCTCTTGATAATTGCCACCATTCATTATGGTTGGACAACATACCAAAGGGTCAATTGGTTAGACTTAGACGTAATTGTACTAAGAAAGAAACATTCCTGGAAGAAGCTAAAATGATTGGAGAAAGGTTCGTCCAGAAGGGATATGATGCCAAATTTATTGAAGAAAAAATAAAAGATGTCAGATCAATGGATAGAGAAAAATTAATACAGGATGGAGAAAAAAATTCAATTCAGCAAGATAATGTACCCATTATCATGGATTATAACATCCAATATAAACAAATTGAAAAAATTGTCAAAAAGTATTGGGACATCATTAAAACAGATCGTCATTTAGGACCTATTCTATCAAACTTACCAAAATTTGTGTATAGGAGGGCCCCGACATTAAGGGACCGCTTGGCAAAAAATGTCCTAGACCCCCCAAAAAAGAAAAAAATTCTCCTTCTTTGAAGGTAAGGGGTTTTAGCCATGTAAAAATTGTTATACTTGCAGACACACGAGAGAAGATAAGAAGAAAAAACGAAGCTTCATGTCCACTGTTACGGCACAAAACTATGAGATAGAGGACTTCATCTCGTGCAGGAGTGAAGGGGTTGTCTATCTTTTGGAATGCCCCTGTCATATCCAATATGTCGGCAGAACCAAGAGGGCACTGTGGATGAGACTAAAAGAGCATGTACGTAATATTAAAAAGAGCTATGATAAGCATAGTTTATCTAAACACTACGCAGAGTACCATAACAGTGACCCTTCATCTTTGAGAATATGTGGAATAGAAAAATACAAACCCCACTGGAGGGGTGACAACAAAATTATTAGAATTAGTCAGGCAGAGTCCGGATGGATCCACGAATTACGAACTTTATCGCCTTCAGGACATAACGTGGAAATTGATTTGAACTGTTTTATCTCCAATTTTTAAATATTTTTAAATATTTTAAAGAAATTAATTTTGAACAGATTTTTTTATTTATTTTTTTTATATTTTTTTATATATTTTTTGTAAGGATATTTTAACATATATTTCTATAATACTTCTCATCCCATATAAATTGCAATCCACTTGCTGGTTATTAATAAGTGGATTGTGCACCTTTTTTTCATTATACACCATGGCACCATATGTCAGGTTGGATTGTGTTTTTATACATATTTTTATTGTGTGGAGCAAGTTCCATCTTGATTAGCCTAGATGAGAGTTCTTTTGTCTTTGAAAAAGCCTGTATTCTTTACGTATTTCGTATGTGCCTCTACTTGAGCATATGAGCCTATTGATTAGTATCGCTAGGTCCAGGAAGGTGGACCAGTGGTATATTGTTATTGTCTTTTCTGTCCCATTGTTTTCGTGTTTCTGTGTTTCTTTTCCGCTCTTTCTCCCCAGGGATTTTACACTGCTGTGGGAGCTGTTCTAGTCACCACCAGATGGCGCAGGTGGTGTATGAACTGCGGGAAACACAGATGTCAATGGGACTTTAGATTAATTATTTTTAGTTGCTTACGTTGTTCCTTTTGCTGAGTCTTGCTTATGGAGAGGAAATTAGGATTATTGATCATGTAATAAGAAACTTGCACCAATGTATCGCCTATACCTTCCACCAAGCGCATCGAATATGTAAGGAGAATCGTTTTAATGTTTGTGTATGCCGTTGCCATGACAGCGGCGTCTATTTTAACTGGCTAGCAGGCACCGGACTCCTTATCCCTTTGAGAAAGCCACGTGGTGTGACGCAACGCGTCAGGGTAGGAGGAGCCAGGTGCTGACGCTTCCCGGGGACGGCCGAACCCGGAAGCCGTAACATTGTTTTTACTGCTCATTTTATTTCTTCAGTGTAAGTTACTGCGTTTGTTTCAATAAATTGGAATTTTACCTACTACACTATGGGAGTTTTTCCTTTCTTTTCAACTACTGCTGTGGGACTGCTGTGAGAGGCGAGTGGTGAGACGGAGAGCCAGATTCAAGGGCATCCCTCAGGAAAGGTGTATTGCTGCAGGAAACCCCTCTACCATAGCATTATCCATCTGCCTTACTCGGCCCATTTGGGGGCCGCTACTGGAGGTGAGAAGCTGGGGGGAACAATTGGTGTGTGCACCAGAAGTAAACTAGAAGAACAGCACAAGTCACTGTCATTTGCACCTCTTAAATAGACTTTTGTGTGTGAACACCAGAAATCACATTTTGCATGACAATAGCATCGGTGTGGACTATATTGCACTATTGTCACTTTTTTGGACTTTATTATTATTATTACAACATTGTTGCACTTATGTCACTTTTTGCTTAATATTATTTATGTGTTGTTGCGGGAAGCTTTTCCGCATCCTTAGTTGCAATTCTACTTTTTATGACATTTTTTGCACATTTGGGTTATTTGCATTGCTATATTTTGAGGAGATGAGTTCATTTTTCGAATAATACAACACATAGCATCTGAATATTCTGCACACTTATTCAATATTTTTGCACTTTAATAAGTGGTTTTGGGTTATATTTGCAGCCACGGATTGATGTCACTGTATATTTTATTATTTATTTTTTGATACATATGTCATTCATTTGATTTGGTTATTGCATCAGGAATTACAATTTTGCACACAGTCACTTTATTGATGTTAGTTGGTACGTAAGATTCATTTAAGATCATTACACAGTGTGTTTATTATTAAGGACGTTTTTGGCATTATCATTCAGATAGAAACTGGAGTTCTTCGCAGATCCCCTTTCTTTTTGAATGGTTGGAAGGTGATTGATACAATAGGATTGAATTTGCTCTCTGCAGTGTGGTACAGGAGGGTAGAATAGCGCCACATATTATCTTATTTTATTATTCACCCACTGGGGTGTTGAGTGCACCCATCTATGTTGGCAGCTTTTTTATCTGGTACCGTATTTTAGTAATATTTTGTAGTATTGTTTATTTTACATATGAGTTTGTGGTTTTGCGCATTAGTTCTTGTACTTCTATTTTTACTATACTCTTAATTCTACTAGTGCTGCATACCATGGAAGTGTTTCAGTTTTTAGATAATAGAACTCTAGATATTGATATAGTTTTTAACAAACAAGAAACCAATCAGGTAGGAGATATTGAAAATGGATTTAGAAAGATAGGACATTTAATGGAGAAGAAAATCAACGCATGGTGGGATATGGTAACTCATGAAAAGTATATTAAGGATAAAATAGTACCTAGGAGACTCCGCTGGGATGTACCTATAAATGATGGTTTGGTTGATCAAGAATCAACAGATGAATGGTTTCAATTCTTCAATGAGAAGGGCCTTGAGTTGCTTGATTTTTTGAGAAAGAGAAAACAAAAGAAAATCAGGCTCCTCAATAAAACCATGGAAGAGATTAAAGCTACCTTGGAACCCTCTAAAGAACTACCAGAATTTATGGCATTATCTAAACAATTGAATCGAGACATGGAACAGAAAGACAAAGAAACAGCTGCACGGAAGAGAAAAAAATATCAGAGGGATATAAAAGATTTCAATGATGACCTTGTGTTCAAATGGCAGAACAAAATTGAAGAGGTAATTATTAACTCCAACAATAGTACTCCGGTTAAAGAAGTAAAAATGATGGAGAATCTAAATGAAAGGAAAATTGAAGAACCTTTGCCCACCAATAGAACTCAGGGGAACTACAATACTTACAACACCCCCCAACAGAAACAAAGATGGAAAGGTAACAATTGGAAAAAACCTTTCTGGAAAAATAATAGACATCCCAATAACTACCAAGCCCTACCATCAGTCTCCATGGGACAGAAGATCCCCATATCCTAGGTGGAAAAACTATGAAAATAATGGAGAAAGAAATAATTATCATTCAGAGAGAACAAGAAGAGATGAAAGACCTCTGAGAGATGAGAGATACTTTCAATATGAAAATAGAAGAAGGGATTCTCCCCCACGTATGGATCACTACACCATTCCGACACAAAATAGATATGAACAGTTGCAAAGGTATGATGATGGTGGGAGATCTCCTTGGTATCCTAAACAACAAACTGATAGATATGAGTGAGAAAGAACACCTTATCGTTTTTTAGAGCAACGCCATCGAGAATCCCCGAGACGTCAATATCGAGAGGATCCTCCACGGAGACAAGACAGGCGGACCCCAAATCCCAGTCCGGACAGAAGAACAAGAAGGAGAGAAGACAGGAAACAGGAAGGACAGAGGGACCAAGACAGGGGAGAATATCAAAGGAATACTCCGAGAAGATCTGTAGAAAAAAAGAAAGGAAAAAATGAAAAACGAGAAGAGGATGCCGAGCAGGAATCAAAAAACAAAAGGAAAAGAGAACAATAGGGGAAGGTATTATCAATATTAGTGGGGTAGAACTAACACCAGAAGAAATTAAAGTACTAGACAAGGGATTAAAGTTCGCCCCAAGGAAGAACCTCAACAAGTTCAATACATGTGTGGATATCAACAAATTGATCAGGAGTCTCAATATAAAAAAATACATGATCAGTAACCCACTAGAAAGAAGAGTTGCTACTATACCTAATAATAATGGAATTGTATTTAGTAACTTGAGGAATAAATCTCTCTTCAACCCACCTACTGGCAAAGATGGACACATAGAAGTGTTTAAAAGAATGATTTTAAGAGACCTACAAGAACTAAAAGTGAAAAAGGTGTGGGATGCAAGAAGTATAAGAAATGGTATAAAAAAATTAGAAGCAAGAAATGACATTGTAATAAGGCAGGCCGACAAGGGAGGAGCCATAGTTGTTCAATCTAAGGAGGATTACAATGAAGAACTGAATAGACAGGTCAATGATAAGGACACCTACCAGCTATTATTAAGCAATCCAACGATAAAATACAAAAAAGAATTGGCGAAGGTTGTGCAGAAAGGAGTAGATAAAGGCCTCCTTAATAAAAAAGAAGCTATATACCTACAGCCGAAAACTTGTAAGATACCTGTAATATATACGCTACCAAAAATCCATAAGGATAAGTGCAAACCCCCAGGGAGGCCTATAGTAAACTGTATCAATTCAGTAGAGGCAAGAATTGGCGAATACATTGACTGGTTCTTACAGCCAGTAGTGAAGATGACGAGATCTTATTTGAGAGACACTAAACATCTTATTCAACTCCTTAATGATGTGACCCTGAGTGATGGCCCGATATATCTGGCAACGGCTGATGTTTCGTCCTTGTACACAATTATTAATCATGATGAAGCGGTACAGGCAACCAAATGGGCCTTGAGGAAGTTTAGTAATTTGAAATGTAAACAAAGAAGATTCCTATTAGATTGCTTGAAATACAGCTTGGACTCCAACTATTTCTGGCACAATAACAATTATTATAAACAAATATGCGTAATTGCAATGGGCGCTAAATATGCGCCCAGTGTGGCGAACCTTTATATGTCAGAATGGGAAAAAGAAGTGTTGTATAGTAATCGACCACAACAACTGACAGTTTTTAAACATTTTATTGATGATATTTTTATTATCTGGAGTGGCAATAGAGAGAGTATCATTGACTTCTGCTTTTATCTTAATACTAATAATAAAAATATAAAATTGACCTGGGAGATCAGTGACGAGAAAATTAATTTTTTAGATCCCCAAATCAAGAAAGAAGGAATAAAGTTATGCACCCAGACATATTTTAAAGCAGTAGACAGGAATAGTTACTTACCTCTTGATAGTTGCCACCATTCATTATGGTTGGACAACATACCAAAGGGTCAATTGGTTAGACTTAGACGTAATTGTACTAAGAAAGAAACATTCCTGGAAGAAGCTAAAATGATTGGAGAAAGGTTCGTCCAGAAGGGATATGATGCCAAATTTATTGAAGAAAAAATAAAAGATGTCAGATCAATGGATAGAGAAAAATTAATACAGGATGGAGAAAAAAATTCAATTCAGCAAGATAATGTACCCATTATCATGGATTATAACATCCAATATAAACAAATTGAAAAAATTGTCAAAAAGTATTGGGACATCATTAAAACAGATCGTCATTTAGGACCTATTCTATCAAACTTACCAAAATTTGTGTATAGGAGGGCCCCGACATTAAGGGACCGCTTGGCAAAAAATGTCCTAGACCCCCCAAAAAAGAAAAAATTCTCCTTCTTTGAAGGTAAGGGGTTTTATCCATGTAAAAATGGTTATACTTGCAGACACACGAGAGAAGATAAGAAGAAAAAACTAAGCTTCATGTCCACTGTTACGGCACAAAACTATGAGATAGAGGACTTCATCTCGTGCAGGAGTGAAGGGGTTGTCTATCTTTTGGAATGCCCCTGTCATATCCAATATGTCGGCAGAACCAAGAGGGCACTGTGGATGAGACTAAAAGAGCATGTACGTAATATTAAAAAGAGCTATGATAAGCATAGTTTATCTAAACACTACGCAGAGTACCATAACAGTGACCCTTCATCTTTGAGAGTATGTGGAATAGAAAAATACAAACCCCACTGGAGGGGTGACAACAAAATTATTAGAATTAGTCAGGCAGAGTCCAGATGGATCCACGAATTACGAACTTTATCGCCTTCAGGACATAATGTGGAATTTAATTTGAACTGTTTTATCTCCAATTTTTAAATATTTTTAAATATTTAAAAAAAAAAAATTTGAACAGATTTTTTTATTTATTTTTTTATATTTTTTTATATATTTTTTGTAAGGATATTTTAACATATATTTCTATAATACTTCTCATCCCATATAAATTGCAATCCACTTGCTGGTTATTAATAAGTGGATTGTGCACCTTTTTTTCATTATACACCATGGCACCATATGTCAGGTTGGATTGTGTTTTTATACATATTTTTATTGTGTGGAGCAAGTTTCATCTTGATTAGCCTAGATGAGAGTTCTTTTGTCTTTGAAAAAGCCTGCTTTCTTTACGTATTTCGTATGTGCCTCTACTTGAGCGATTTTAGAGGGATCCCTCTACTTGAGGGATTTTACACTGCTGTGGGAGCTGTTCTAGTCACCACCAGATGGCGCAGGTGGTGTATGAGCTGCGGGAAACACAGATGTCAATGGGACTTTAGATTAATTATTTTTAGTTGCTTACGTTGTTCCTTTTGCTGAGTCTTGCTTATGGAGAGGAAATTAGGATTATTGATCATGCAATAAGAAACTTGCACCAATGTATCGTCTATACCTTCCACCAAGCGCATCTAATATGTACGGAGAATCGTTTTAATGTTCGTGTATGCCGTTGCCATGACAGCGGCGTCTATTTTAACTGGCTAGCAGGCACCGGACTCCTCATCCCTTTGAGAAAGTCACGTGGTGTGACGCAATGCGTCAGGGTAGGAGAAGCCAGGTGCTGACGCTTCCTGGGGACGGCCGAACCCGGAAGCCGTAACATTGTTTTTACTGCTCGTTTTATTTCTTCAGTGTAAGTTACTGCGTTTGTTTCAATAAATTGGAATTTTACCTACTACACTATGGGAGTTTTTTCCTTTCTTTTCAACTACTGCTGTGGGACTGCTGTGAGAGGCGAGTGGTGAGACGGAGAGCCAGATTCAAGGGCATCCCTCAGGAAAGGTGTATTGCTGCAGGAAACCCCTCTACCATAGCATTATCCATCTGCCTTACTCGGCCCATTAGGGGGCCGCTACTGGAGGTGAGAGGCTGGGGGGAACAATTGGTGTGTGCACCAGAAGTAAACTAGAAGAACAGCACAAGTCACTGTCATTTGCACCTCTTAAATAGACTTTTGTGTGTGAACACCAGAAATCACATTTTGCATGACAATAGCATCGGTGTGGACTATATTGCACTATTGTCACTTTTTTGGACTTTATTATTATTATTACAACATTGTTGCACTTATGTCACTTTTTGCTTAATATTATTTATGTGTTGTTGCGGGAAGCTTTTCCGCATCCTTAGTTGCAATTCTACTTTTTATGACATTTTTTGCACATTTGGGTTATTTGCATTGCTATATTTTGAGGAGATGAGTTCATTTTTCGAATAATACAACACATAGCATCTGAATATTCTGCACACTTATTCAATATTTTTGCACTTTAATAAGTGGTTTTGGGTTATATTTGCAGCCACGGATTGATGTCACTGTATATTGTATTATTTATTTTTTGATACATATGTCATTCATTTGATTTGGTTATTGCATCAGGAATTACAATTTTGCACACAGTCACTTTATTGATGTTAGTTGGTACGTAAGATTCATTTAAGATCATTACACAGTGTGTTTATTATTAAGGACGTTTTTGGCATTATCATTCAGATAGAAACTGGAGTTCTTCGCAGATCCCCTTTCTTTTTGAATGGTTGGAACGATAGGAGTGAATTTGCTCTCTGCAGTGTGGTACAGGAGGGTAGAATAGCGCCACATATTATCTTATTTTATATTGGAGGAGTAATTACCCATCCTTACTCTATATATAGGTGGGAGCATATATTGAAATTACTGCATCATGTATATTACTAGTGAAACCCCAATCTATGGGGGGACCTCAATTGAACCAGATTAATTGAAAGAATACAGTGAAAAAGTAAAACATTTTTTTTTAAAAGTTAAAATTAATGATTTAAAATCAGATCTTAAAAAGTGGCCAAAATAAGTTAAGATCAAATTCCCTGTTATGTCATCCCTAATACTTTTCTATTGTGTACCGTCCTGAAGTGCTGATATAGGTATTCTTCCTTTTTACCTTTGACAATTTGGAGTTCTTTTATTCTGCTTCCTTTTCCTAATAAATATAAGGGCTTCCTTACCTTTGCCATTGAAACCAGAATGTATACGCAGTTGCAAAATAAATCAACCCTAAAATACAGAACACTGGGGGCGTGGCCAAGATGGCGCTGTGAGCGGTTGTTCTTTTAGAGAGCTCCACTGATCTGCTACTTTAATCCGGATCCATCGGCTTCTCTTTCCAAGAAATCGCATTCCTGCCGCCTGGGATAGCAACAAGGATCCCCTGTCTGCTGAAGGGAGGGGAGTTTTTCCGTTTTTGAGCCGTGATCGGGGCCCCGGCCTACCTCGACTTGCTAGGCCTCAGCCGCGGCCTTTCCTGACGGATCGGCTATTTCTCACATTGTCACAGCCCACTGCAGACTGCGGGTAGAGGCTAATCGGCGGGCCGTGACTCGGCCAGGAGCAGTGATCCGGGCCTCTTCTCCTCCTAATCCCCACAAACAGCTAGGCCGCAGCCGCGGCCTTTCCTAAGGGCCCGGAGCCGCTGGATCAGCTGGGAGAGTGCCTGACCCTGCTTGTCTGGAAGAAGGGGCCCTGTGAAGGCAGGAGGACGCAGCCTGGGAGGTAGAACGAACCCTGCACCATCCCTACCCCTTATATCCTGGATGAAACAAGCTGGGGGCTGGCTTGAACACCCCAGTAGGCCTGTGCATGCTTGAAGAGGGTAGCTTCTCCAACATATAATTTGCAGGTGAGAGGGGGGACTGTCTGGGGGATATATACTACTCTGCACCTACTGCCTGAACACTCCTGATTACACAGACAAGCCTCCACAGTCAGTTACTGAACACTGCCCAGATCAGGGCCTCAAACATCTGAATGAGGCGCAGGAACTCCAGCGCAAAATACAGCAAAGGGGGCAAAAAGTTGACCTTTCCGCCACAGTCAGACTCCCCTCGGACCCCCACCTGTCTCGCTTCGGATGCTCACATTACACGCAGTTCCCATAGAGCCCCACAGACGAATTCTATGGAGTCGGATGACTCTCGTCCCCCCTGGCTGGCGGACGTCATGGCGGCTATCGCAACCTGCCAATCTACGTTAAAAACAAAAATTGAAGCTGTTCAGCTGGATATGGGTCTAATCCGCCAAGATATAGACAAACTCAGGTCGCGAGTTACCGAAACGGAACAAAGACTGAGTTCCACGGAAGACACCACGGCGGAACATGGAGCAACACTCCGTACGCTTAAAACCAAGGTAAAAGCCCTGGAATACAGAGCCGAAGACGCGGAGAACAGAAACAGGCGCAACAATCTTCGGATCATAGGTCTGCCAGAGGGGGCGGAGGAGAACAATCCTACCCTCTTCATAGAGGGCTTGTTGCGTGACCTGCTACCCAAGGCCCGTTGGTCACCCTACTACACAGTCGAGAGGGCGCACCGTGTCCCGCCTAGGCCGGGACCTCCTGGATCCCCTCCCTGCACATTTATTCTCCGTCTCCTCAACTTCAGAGACAGGGATGAAGTTCTCCGAGCCTCCAGAAATGTCGGGGACCTCAGATTCCAGAATACTGAGTTGATGATTTTTCCTGATTACTCGGTGGAGACCCAGAAACTCAGGAAGTCTTTCGACCAAGTTAAAGCTGCATTGAGAGCACGCAGCATTCGCTACAGCGTACTCTTCCCTGCTCGCCTGAGAGTCCAGGACGGCGAGACAACTCGATTCTTCAGCACGCCTGGAGAGGCCTCTGCCTGGCTGGACTCGCTACCGCAGATCCGCTGATCGTTTGACCGATATGTGCCGTGTAACCCCTTCAATGTTTACTCACAACAACCTGGGCCCAGGTTTGAGTTACTATATGATCTGCTCCATTGATGACTTACCTTTGTTGCACAGTGAAAGTTAGAGCAAAAGGGTGGGACTTTACATGAGGGTATAGGGGCCGTTCGAAACCCCTCCTCCATCCCAATTAAATAGTAAAGTAGGGGGAGAGCAGATGTGGGACTTTATACAAGGCACATGGGAGCAGAGGTATGAATTGGGTATAAAATGCAATTTATTGATAAGGAAAAAATGGTTTTACAGAAATTCATACAGTACATAATTGAGCATAAATAGTACATAAATAGTTTTACAGAAATTCATACAATACATAATTAGGCACGTGGCTCTGCATATGTTGGCACTTAGCTCTAAGATATTAGATATTAAAATTGTAATCAAAAATAATGCATCAAAAATAACACATACAAACAAATGGGTAGATGTAAGTAGGAACGTTATATGCATATAGGTTCATATAGTGTACACCTAGCGGTAGATTTGAGCTCTACGTCGTTACGTCGTTTCGGGGCCTTATAGCCACTCATCAGGAGCGATACCGAGGTGGTACCTATGAGTTGGGGAGATAGCGGTGATGAATGGTGTAAATATGCAAAAGGGTAATTATAAATCATGAATATCATATTGTTGGTTGTAACTATGGACTCACAGTGGTGTCTGCGCAGAGGCGACGCGGCCCAGGTGCCACGCCAACCACAGATGCCCGGGCCCAAAGCTGAGGGGGCATGGTCCGGCAGGCGAGACCAACCCAAGGAACCCCCCAGGTGGGGTCAAAGTGTGGGGACAGATGTGTGGGTGGGGGGTGGTCCCATGATGAGGGAGGAATAGCACTGGGTGTCTGTGTAAAAAGAAATATAAATAATAACAAGTGTGAAATTGGATGGAGTGAAAAACTGAGGCAGGGTGGGGTGTAGGGTGAGACAGAGAAAGTGTGGGAAAAGACGGAAAGGGGGGAGGGGGAGGGAAAGAGAGAGAAGGGAAGAAAAAAGGGAGGGGGGAAAAGGAGGAATGTGGAAGGAAAGAAAAAAGAAAAGAAAAGAGGGGGTGCAAAGGGGGACTAAGAGCAGGGACAGAAGGTAGCGAGGACAAGAAGGGAAAGGTAAGACAAGGGAACAAGGTGAAGGAGAGGAGGAGGGAAATCTACCGCTAGGTGTACACTATATGAACCTATATGCATATACCGTTCCTACTTACATCTACCCATTTGTTTGTATGTGTTATTTTTGATGCATTATTTTTGATTACAATTTTAATATCTAATATCTTAGAGCTAAGTGCCAACATATGCAGAGCCACGTGCCTAATTATGTATTGTATGAATTTCTGTAAAACTATTTATGTACTATTTATGCTCAATTATGTACTGTATGAATTTCTGTAAAACCATTTTTTCCTTATCAATAAATTGCATTTTATACCCAATTCATACCTCTGCTCCCATGTGCCTTGTATAAAGTCCCACATCTGCTCTCCCCCTACTTTACTTTGTTGCACAGGTTTTGCCCAGTTTAATCCCATGGTAGGTGCGGATTTGAGGGGAGTAAATGACTACCCCCCATCAGGGAAATCAAAGTTAATGCCCCTGCCAAAGAACATGGTCAGGAGACAGTTCAGTTATGAAGCTTCTTTTCATTTGCTTGCCCCCTTGAGGAGCGCTAAAGTTTTTTCTCTTTTTGTTCTGTGTATCCTTTTAATGATGGATCAACTTTACTGTGGGGTCGCAATTTGCTTTACTTATCTCCGTTTGACATCCAGTACCTCACAGCCTGTTACAGTCTACTAGCGGGGCTCTCATACTTGGAAGGCCGCTTGAACTGCTGCTTATCCCCCCGTGTGAAGTCTCGGGGGGTTAGGCTCGCCTCTTCCACGGACCCCCTGATGCAGCCGGCGAGCTGAATCGGTTTGGGATTGAAACCCGCCTCAGTTTGGAGGGGGTGGGTGGGGTGGGGGGTGGGGAATGTTCCCCTAATGGGGCTTGTTTAATTCATGTTAGATATTGGGCTGTTTTTAGTTTGGTTTTGTTTTTGTTTTACAATTGCACTAAAATAATTGACTTATCAGCATTGCACTGTATCCAGATGTGTCCGTTCTGGGTCCGGGGGTCCAGTTCAGGAGCCGAGACCTATACAGATCCTAACACTTTTATCACTCTTAGTAACCATGTCCTCCCTTAACATCATCTCCTGGAACACCAGGGGACTGAACTCCCCAGTCAAGCGTTCCCTGGTGTTCCAATTTATTAAAGCTTATAACCCACATATATGTGTGCTCCAAGAAACGCACCTAATAGGAAGTAGGGTTCTGGCCCTTAAAAAACCATGGGTGGGCTACCACTACCATTCTACGCACTCCAGCTTCTCCAGGGGTGTCACTATCCTGATACTGAAATCTCTTCCTTTTCGGCTCCTGGATTTGGCCCTGGACCCCGAGGGTCAATATGTTATCATTCATGCCAAAATATACTCTCTAACGTGGACCATTGTGGGCTTATACTTGCCCCCCCCCCGGCTTCCTTGTTGGTGCTCAATCAGATCACCAGCAGGATGGCCGACTTTGCATCTGACAACAACGTCATACTGGGGGATTTTAATCTGGTCCCTGACCCGGATTTTGATAGACTAACATCTGCGGGACGTCATTGCCCTGGGTTGACTGAGTGGGCAGATACTTATGGCTTGACTGATGTTTGGAGGTGGTGACACCCCCAGACCAGGGCATACACTTGTCACTCAGCCTCCCATAGTACGTTTTCCCGCATAGACTTGGTCTTCGCGGGAGGCCCGGTCCTCCCACGGGTCACGGACATACGAATATTGCCTAGAGGAATCTCTGATCACGCGCCTTTGTTGTTGTCATTGGACCTTTCCCTGGGCTCTGTAGACAGGATGTGGAGGCTCTCTAGGTTTTGGATTTCGGACACTGCTGTGGACTCCCAATTTAGAACAGAGTTGCTTGGCTTCTGGGAGGTAAATGTGGGCTCGGCTGTGTGGGATGCCTTTAAGGCCACGACGAGGGGACACTACCAGACCATCATAGCCAGAGTTCGCAGAGAGCGCAAAGCTGACTTGGTAAAGGCTGAGAGGGAGGCGAGTAGTGCAGAGGTTCTTTTTGTCCGTACCCGAGACCCTATACACTATTCACAACTACAACTCATGACGAAGGAGGTGGTTCGGCTTCGTACCTCTCTTACCCAGAAAAAAATGTTAGCTCAATCCCAAAGGATATTTGAGCAGGGGGAGAGGGCGGGCCGATTGCTGGCCTGGCTCTCCAGGGAACAGGTGGGGGGGATGAGCATTTCCCACATTAGGGATCCCTCGGGACAGATAGTTCACACACCGGAAGAGATTAATCGCTGTTTTGCGGAATTTTACGAATCTCTTTACACGTCTAGGGCAGACTATAGAGGAGAGGATCTGATAGCATACCTAGATGACATTGATATCCCAACCCTTACAGTAACATATCGAGATAAGCTTGACGCCCCAATTACAACCTTAGAGATACTCCAGGCACTTAAATCGATGCAGACAGGGAAAACACCGGGACCTGATGGCATCCCTGTGGAGTTTTACAAACAATATGCTACAGAATTAGTTGATAAACTTCAGGGCCTCTTCTCGGCATCGACACGCCTTGAGAAACTTCCGGATACAATGAGTGAAGCAATCATAGTGGTGATCCCCAAGTCAGGGAAAGACCCTACATTATGCTCTTCGTATAGCCCCATATCCCTCCTGAATGTGGATGCAAAAGTACTGGCAAAAGTATTGGCCAATTGGCTCAACTTGGTCATTACTGCCCTGATCCACAGGGACCAAACAGGTTTTATGCCCGGGAGAGGTACTGACATTAATATTAGACGCCTTCACACTCACATAGATAGGGCAGACGAGACGACCAAGGGAACGGTGGCCTCACTCGACGCGGAGAAGGCTTTTGACTCCGTCGAGTGGGGCTACTTATGGGAGGTGCTTGCGCGATTCGGGTTCGGCCCGGGCTTCACGAAATGGCTCCGCATGCTGTACCATGACCCTTCCGCCAGAATACGCACCAATGGATGCCTATCAGAGAAGTTTAAATTATTTCGGGGCACAAGACAAGGGTGTCCCCTCTCCCCGGGTTTATTTGCTCTGGCAATGGAGCCCCTGGCTATATTGCTGAGGGCCGACCCCGGCGTAAGGGGGCTTCAGGTGGGCCCAATTGAGGAGAAGATATCACTGTACGCGGACGACGCTCTGCTCTATTTAGCGGATGCGTCGACCTCTTTACAGACTGCATTAAGCCTGATTAACCGATTCGGCGGGTACTCGGAGATCCGTATCAATTGGGACAAGTCGGTCCTGTTCCCGCTCCACCCCTCAACTCCTAGGATTCCACACTCGCAGCTTAAATGGGTTGATGACTTCAAGTACCTGGGGATTAAAATTAGTGGTAAAGTCCAGGACTACATGGACAACAATTTGCGGCCACTCATGTCACAATTAACGGCTAAGTGCGCTGCCTGGCGCTCCCTTCCACTAACTCCGGTAGGCAGAGTAAATCTGCTAAAAATGATTTACCTTCCCAAATATTTATATTTTTTCCGTAACACACCCATACACATCCCTAGGGCTTTTTTCCGAAGGTTGGAGAGTCTGCTGATACACTTTGTCTGGGCGGGGGGCCACCCAGGGTGGCCAAGCAGATCCTGTATCTCCCACTTTCGGGGGGGGGGGGGGGTCTGGCACTACCGAATTTTCAAATTTATTATTGGGCAGCTGTTCTTGTCACGATTCGGTGGTGGTTCTCCCAGCCCACACAGAATCCAGCGGTTACTCTGGAAGCAGCCATTCTGGGTTCCTATGCTGCCCTGAGTAATCTCCCGTTTCGTGGACTTAGGGCTAGCCCGTCCATGACAACTCCGATGCGAACCACCGTAAGGGTCTGGCAGGATGCTAGAAAGATATACAGGAAACCTAATCATATCTCACCTCACATGCCCTTATGGGGTAACCCTATGCTCCCTCATCTCCACAGTATACCAGACCCCTCCCTATGGGCAAAAAAAGGTATTCTTACATTAAAGCATATAATTCAGGACGGTACACTTATGACCTTTCAGTCCCTGAGGCAAGCATTTGCTATCCCTCCCTCCTTCCAATTCAGGTACTGGCAGCTAAAACACGCTTTTGAAGCTCAGTTCCCTGCCCCCCTTATTTTGGAACCAGACTCCATTGAACGGCTCTTGATTTCCAGTGTGATGGGGAAGCCACTTTCCACATTATATCTTTACCTCACAGTAGAGTATGACACCAAATTAACTAAGACATGGGAAAAGTGGAGGGTTGATATTCCTTCCTTGGACGAGGAGGAGTGGAAGGAGTGTTTAATCTCCTACATTCCTTCTATGATCGCGGCAAAAGATAGGTTCATACAATTTAAGTTCCTACACAGAGCGTACTTCACACCACAGCGACTGGCGCACATTTACAATCAAAGAGATCCCAATTGTCAGAGATGCAGAGAGGAGGTGGGCACCTTCTGGCACATGGTCTGGTCCTGTCCCAAACTCAGACCCTTTTGGTCAGCAGTGGCCTCCACACTTAGCAATGTCGTAGGTTTTGATGTACCTGTCGATCCTCAGATATTACTGCTCAGTCATTTGGAGGATGTTGAGGGAGACAGATATATTAAACTGTGTCTTACCTTCGCATTATATTATGCTAGGCGTGAAATTTTACTGGGGTGGAAACTAGCAGAGCCTCCCACTCTGGTCTCGTGGAAAAGGTCGGTGAACATGGCACTTCCCCTGTATAGAATGACATATGAAAATAGGCAATGCCCAGGGAAGTTCGATAAAATCTGGTCCTCTTGGGTGGACGCCTCTGGGAACTCTGAACCCCCTTCCCCATAATCATGCGCGTGAAACACATTGGAGGACATTGTGTGTCACATGCCTACTCTCCTTGTGCTCGCCCCCCCCCTCGCCCCCCTCCCTCTCTTTCCCTCCCCCCCCTCCCCCTTCCCTCTCTTCCCCTCCCCCTCCCCTTTTTCCTGCTGGGCTGGACTGAATAAAGGTTACTTACATGTTAGTATCTAAGATGGTATAATTACAACACTATAATGCAATAAGGTGTACTAGTAAGTGATATTTCGGACAACTGCACAACTGGTATATTTGATAAACAGAGACTATAGGTTAAAGGTAGATCTTACTGTCATTATCCTTTTTGCACTGAATGTACTAACTTATCTTGTATGGTAATGCTGATTTGTTTAATACAAATTTTCTGTAAAAAAAAAAAATACAGAACACTAGGCAAGTGGACATGTTTAAAAAGCTGGTAACCAAGGATTTGGAAAAGTTAAATATAAAGAAACCTACAGGCTAGGGTCATATTAGAGAGGGTATTAAAACCTTAGAAAAGAAAAAGGACTTGGTAATCAGACCAGCCGATAAAAGGGGGGGGGGGGATGGGGAATGGAATAAGTCCCAATACAAAACAGTGATGAGTGATTTATTAAATGATAGTGAGACATATCAGGTATTAAAAGGTGATCCTTTTAATGTAGTAGGAAGTGCTGTGGAGATAAAGGACAGGGAAACGCCGTACACCGGGGCTGCAGATCCCGAATACAGGTGACGATCTCACCCCCAACATATCTGCACACTTTTAATGCATTTATTTATTATTTATTTATTTATTAATTATAATAAATGTGAGTGTAAATATATGAGCTTAAGTTGATACTAAATTATTTTTAAAATGGAATTATACTATTGCACGCCTCTGTTATTCCTTGTATGCATATGAGGCGGTCACTGAAAGACCAGGAGGAAGTTGTGGCTTTGTTAATCAGCATTTTTACCAGGAGGTGGAAGGAATATGGGGTCTATATTTAAAATTAACCAGCCACTGTATGGATGAGGAAAACACAGGATAATCATCAAGCTGTTGCAACTACAGGCTTAACCAATTAAGGACTGAGCCTCTTTCTGAGATTTGTTGTTTACAAGTTAAAAACAGTTTTTTTTTGCTAGAAAATTACTTGGAACCCCCAAACATTACACATTTTTTTCTAATACCCTAGAGAATAAAATGGCGATCGTTGCAATACTTTCTGTCACACTGTATTTGCACAGCGGTCTTATAAGCGCACTTTTTTTGGAAAAAACACACTTTTTTGAATTAAAAAATAAGACAACAGTAAAGTTAGCCCAATTTCTTTTCATATTGTGAGAGATAATGTTACGCCAAGTAAATTGATACCCAACATGTCACGCTTCAAAATTGCGCCCACTCGTGGAATGGCGACAAACCTTTACCCTTAAAAATCTCCATAGGCGACGTTTAAAAAAATCTACAAGTTGCATGTTTTAAGTTACAGAGGAGGTCTAGGGCTATAATTACTGCTCTCACTTTACCGATCGCGGTGATACCTCACGTGTGGTTTGAACACCGTTTTCATATGCGGGCGCTAGTCACGTATGTGTTCTCTTCTGCACGCAAGCTCGTCGAGACGGGGCGCGTTATTAGTTTTTTTGTTTATATTTATTTTACCTTTTTTTTTACATTTATACACTGTTTAAAAAAAAAAATTCACTTTTATTCCTATTACAAGGAATGTAAACATCCCTTGTAATAGAAAAAAGCATTGCATGACCCCTTAAATATGAGATCTGGGGTCAAAAAGACCTCAGATCTCATATTTACATTAAACTGCAATAAAAATAAATAAAAACATTTTGTCATTTAAAAAAATGGCCCTTTAAGAGCTATGGGCGGAAGTGACGTTTTGACGTCGCTTCCGCCCTGCAGTGGGGGCCATCTTCCACTCACTCATCTCCATACCCAGCAAGGGGACACCGCTTACCGGAGCCGTCGGCAGCGGAGGGAGGATTGCGGAGGGAGGGGGGGCCCTCTCCCGCCGCCGATAAAAGTGATCTCGCCGCGAATCTGCTGCAGAGACCACTTTTATCTTAAACCGGACCGCCCGCTGAAAAGGAGGATACCAGGGTTACAGCAGCTAGCTGCTGCCATAACAACTATATCCTCCTTTAAAGTACCGATGTATAACGACGGTGGGCAGTCCGGAAGTGGTTCATTTTAAAGCCCTTAAAGTGGAGTTCCACCCAAAAGTGGAATTTCCGCTTTAAGTACTTCTAGCCCCCTGACATGCCACAATTGGCATGTCATTTTTTTGGGGGGGGCTGGGTGCCTGGTTTGGAGTGGAACTTCCTGCCCCCCTTCCTCCTTCTGACTTGTCATTGCCTAGGCGATTCCTAGGCGCAGGAATGAGCCCTGCTGCAAAGTATTGCATTAAAAATTGTAATTACACGCCCCTGTTAAACAGGGGCAGAAAAATTGGGCCTTGGCCACTGGTGGCGGTGCCCAGAACCAAAAATGTTCTTACAAGCTATCAGCATGAAAATTGAGGAGGAAGAGGATTGTCACTCAGCATAACAGGATAGTCACTCAGCATCAGCATCGGCAGTCTTGAAGGGATCTCACATCAAAAAAAAAATCAGTTACATCAGCATCAGGTGCTTGGTAACTGGTGATCCAAGACTGATTCATTTTTATGACGGTCAGCCGATCGACTGATTCGGTGGACAGGTGCACCCTGTGATCGGTTACAAAGCCTCCAGCAGCACTGAATGTGCGTTCCGAGAGAACGCTGGATGCAGGACAGGCCAGTAGCTCAATTGCATACTGTGTAATCTCCGGCCAGTGATCCATCCTCAAGACCCAGTAACCCAGAGGATTTTTGGTGGGAAGGGTGTCCAAGTCTGATCTTGCCCCTAGGTAATCCTGCACCATGTGAATCAGACGCTGGCAATGGTTTCTGGAACCAATCAGACCTTGGGACTGCGGACTAAAAAATTGGCTAAAAGCATCGGTCAGATGACCACCTTCTCCCCTGCTCCTTCTGTGACTGACCGAAGCCTCAGCAACATGTTGTCCAGGAGGACCAGAAAATTGTAACCTCCCAGGATCTGGAAACACGTTGCACAAACCTTTCTGCAAGGCCTCCTGAAGATGTTTCATCCTCTGCTCCCACTGCGACGGCAAGATAAGGTCCGCAACCTTATGCTTGTACCAAGCATAAGGTTGCGGACCAAGGAGGGTTGCCAGCCAGTATTCATCCCTCCCCTTAATACTACAAATACGAGGATCCTTCCGCAGGCTTTGCAGGATCAGGGAGGCCATGCAGAGTAGGTTTGCTGAGGCATTCGGTCCAGAGTCCTCTGGGTTACTAAGGACGACATGATCCGCAGACATCTCCTCCCAGCCACGTACAAGTCCATGGGTTTCTTCGGACTGTAAATGATCCCCTGAAGACTGCTGCTGATGCTGAGTGCCAGGCTCCACCTCCATGCAGACACAATCCTCCTCCTCCTCCTCCTCTTCCTGTGTGATCGGCAGGCACGCAGGAACACTGTCTGGATAAAGGGGGCCTTGAGAGGTAAGGAAGTCCTCCTCTTCCTGTCTCTGTTCTGCCTCAAGTGCCCTGTCCATTATTCCATGCAGCGTGTGCTCCAACAGGTGGACAAGAGGGACAGTGTCACTGATGCATGCACTGTCACTGCTCACCATCCTCGTGGCCTCCTTAAATGGTGACAGGACAGTGCATGCATCTCTGATCATAGCCCACTGGGGAAAAAAACCAAGGTCCCCTGATAGGTCCCCTGCATAGGTACTCATTGATGGCCCTCTGCTGCGTGTGCAGCCGCTGCAGCATGGCCAACGTTGAGTTCAACCTGGTGGGCATGTCACAGATTAGGCGGTTCTTGGGCAGGTTAAATTCCTTTTGGAGGTCAGCCAGCCGAGCACTGGCATTATATGACCTGCAGAAATGCACACAGACTTTCCTGGCCTGCCTCAGGACATCCTGTAAGCCTGGGTACCTGCCCAAGAACTACTGCACCACCAAGTTAAGGACATGAGCCAAACAGGGCACATGGGTCAGTTGTCCCTGTCGGAGGCGGAGAGGAGGTTGGTGCCATTGTCGCAAACCACCATACCTGGCCTAAGCTGGCGTGGAGTCAACCACCTCTGAACCTGCCCCTGCAGAGCTGACAGAATCTCTGCCCCAGTGTGGCTCCTGTCCCCCAAGCACACCACCTTAAGCACCTCATGGCAGAATCACCACTAGTAGAATTTTGAAGGCGTGGTGGCGGAACAACCTCCAACACTACTGCACCCTGTCCTGCATCCTTCCCAGCTGCCAGAAGAGTCACCCAGTGCACGATGAAAGATAGGTAATGTCCCTGTCCATGCCTGCTGGACCATGAGTCAGTGGTAATATACAACTTACCGCTGACCGCCCTGTCCAGCGAGGCCAAGACATTGCCTTCCACATGCGGGTAGAGAGCCGGAATCGCCTTCCGTGAGAAAAAGTGACGTTTGGGAACCTGCCACTGAGGAACCGCACATTCCACAAACTCACGGAAGGGGGCAGAGTCTACCAACTGAAAAGGCAGCAGTTGAAGTGCTAGCAATTTAGCCAAGCTAGCATTCAACCGCTGGGCATGTGGATGGCTGGGAGCGAACTTCTTTCGGCGGTGCAGCAGCTGGGGCAGGGAAATTTGCCTGGTACAATCTGACGTCGGTGTACCGATAGCAGATTGCCCGCAAGTACTTGGCTGTGACACACCTAATTCTACACCTTCATTCCTCTCAGTACAGGTTTCAGAGAGGACTGAAGGTATAGTGGGGTTGGAGATCCCAGCTGATGAGGAGCAAGGAGAGGTCCGCTTTGTTCTTTGGTGTGGGTCTTCTAGGTACGCTTGCCAATGAACTGCATGGCAGGTCGACTTCAAGCATGTGGTGCCCAAGCGGGTGATGTTTTGGCCACGCGAGATACGCTTGAGACATATGTTGCAAATAGCAGCGGTGGGACATGATGCACTCATCTTAAAAAAGGCCCACACCAAAGAACTTTTGGAATAACGCGCAGAGACAGCAGCGGCCTGCACATGCGGAGCTCTGCGGTGTGATGCAGTTGGTGTGCTGCTCTTAAGCTGGCCCCTGGAGGGCATCCTGCCTCATTGGAGATGTGCCTCCTCCTCCTCTCTCCTATCAGGCACCCACGTGGAGTCAGTGACCTCATCATCCCCTCCCTCCTCATCACTGGAGCAAACCTGGCAGTATGCTTGCAGCTGGGGGAACATGACTGCCAGATTGGTGTCCTTCTTAAGCACCCCCTCTCTCTGGGCTCACGTTACTGCCTTCTTCTAGCTGGGTACCATCATCGGAGCCTTCAAAACGCTATGCATCCTCCTGGAGCATGTACCCAACACTGTGGTCAAACAGTTTCGGGGGACTCCTCAGGAGGACATGGTGGGGCTAGGGAAGGAGTGACTGATGCCATTGAGCCGAGGGAAGAGGCCGCGTTGGCAGCTGCTTGGCCAGACAAAGTACCCTGAGCCTGGGTGAGAGAGGATGAGGAGGATGAGGACGGCTTGGTCATCCACTCAACCAAGTCTTCCGCATGTTGTGGCTCAACACAGCCAGCTGCCGAAAAAAAGGACAAGCGTGTGCCATGGCCACATGCTGATGAGGATGCACCGTCTCCACGACCAGCACTGTTGCCTCTAGACACAGAGCCTGCTTGCCCTCTTTTATTGGCTTGTGACTGTCTGCCTCTCCTTGTTGGCCTTCCAGACATACTAATGGCCTGCAGTGAGATGTAGCTGCACAAATCTGGGATGTGTATATATATATATATATATATATATATATATATATATATATATATATATATATACACACACACACTGATACTGCAGCTAGCAGAATCAACTGCCTGCCTGTGATATTATTAGGATGAGAACAACAGCAATGGTCTTCAGGTAGCTTTAGGTGCACACTGTGCAGAGGACAAAGTACACTAACTGTAAATACTGCAGCTGCCAGCCTGTGGTACTAATAGGATCAGAAGAACACCACCAATTTTCTTCAGGTAGCTTTAGGTGCACACTGTGCAGAGGACACAGTACACGAACTGTAAATACTGTAAAAACACCTGCCTGCCTGTCAGTAGGAAGAGAATAACAGGAATGGATCTAGCTAAACTGAATACAGTGTGTGTGTGTATATATATATATATATATATATATATATATATATATATATATATACACACACACACACACACACACAACACCTAGGATGCATATATATATACACAATACACTGTAAGTGCAACTAACTGACTCGCCTGTCTACTCTACCTAACTTAAATCAAATGACACTGTCTCTCTGTCTATCTCTCTCTGCCGCAACACACTACACAAGGCCGCCATGCAGGCGGCCTTATATAGTGTGGGGCGTGTACTAAACCCCCTGAGCCATAATTGACCAAAGCCACCCTGGCTTTGGCCAATTACGGCTTTCTTCACAGACGGCGCTGTGATTGGCCAAGCATGCAGGTCATAGTGCATGCTTGGCCAATCATCAGCCAGCAATGCACTGTGATGCCGCAGTGAATTATGGGCTGTGACGCACCACTCAAATCTGGCGCTAACAGCCCATAACATTCGCAATTCGATGAACGGCCGAACAGGCGATGTTCGAGTCAAACATGGGTTCGACTCAAACTCGAAGCTCATCCGTACTGGCCATTGACGGAGCGTAGTGCGTGCCCGGCTGTTAAGCCCTAAACTGTCACAGCCGGGCGGCCACACTCACAATGTCGGCACAGCGAAGAGGCGGCGGAGAGAACAAAGGCTTTGGGCAGCTGCATCGCTGGACCGTGGGACAAGTGAGTGGCTGTTTATTAAAAGTCAGCAGCTATCCTTTTTGTAGCTGCTGACTTTTAATAAACTCAAAAACCAGTGGAACTCCGCTTTAATGTGAGGGTACACCAGGTGGGGGAGAGTGCACACTGCATGAAGACACCATTTTTCACCTATTTCTTTGCTTCTATTATGGACTACCATTACTGTTTGTTTCAAAACACCATTGAGGATTGTGTACAAATACGCTCAGCACTTGCACTTTATGTTGGACAGTATATACAGTGGGGACGAAAAATATTCAGACCCCCTTACATTTTTCACGCTTTGTTATATTGCAGTCATTTGCTAAAATCATTTAAGTTCATTATTTTTTTCCTCATTAATGTACACACAGCACCCCATATTGACAGAAAAACACAGAATTGTTGACATTTTTGCAGATTTATTAAAAAAGAAAAACTGAAATATCACATGGTCCTAAGTATTCAGACCCTTTGCTGTGACACTCATATATTAAACTCAGGTGCTGTCCATTTTTTCTGATCATCCTTGAGATGGTTCTACACCTTCATTTGAGTCCAGCTGTGTTTGATTATACTGATTGGACTTGATTAGGAAAGCCACACACCTTCCTTACTACATACATTTTCCCCCTGTACAAGTCATTCCTAATGCTATAAGTTAAAGTAGCTTGATGGGACAACCTGTAACCGGTCCCTACTCGGTTAGAAATGTTTTTTTTTTTTTTTCTCTTTGACTCTACAGTGAATGACTTAATATTTTGGGTTAAATTGTGTCATATGGTTAAGTTAATTGGCACTCCCGCCAAACGCATTTTGCGTTGAGTTTGCTCTGTTTAATATCTAAAGGTCCTAAGTTTATGATTATTTGAAAAGGAGCACTACTTGAGGGTGCTCGATTCTCATTCCTGTTTTTGTCATTTGTGCTTTATACAACATTGATACTTCAATAAAAATATTGAAAATTAAAAATGCGACAATGATGGGTGAATTGGACGAATGCTCATTAAAATGATGGCTGAATAGGGAAAATCTAATTTCTGACTGTCAAAAACTAGGGTCATGTGTGGCGCTGTGGCTGATGGGGGAATCTTGCTTGTTAATGGAATCTCTATATTAAAGTTGTATGTAGATACTGGTCAGTGAATATTATTGTGATGAGCAAATTCTAATGAGTGAATAGGGCAAACTCAAAGAATGTTGGGAGAATAGAGTGAATGCTTCTTTGAAAATGTCAAAATTTTACAGAGAAAGAATGTGCTGTGAAAATTAAGGGAGAATTAAAAGGGGTTGTACACCCTCAAGGTTTTTCACCTTAATGCATTCTAAGCATTAAGATGAAAAACCTCCTGTGATGCAGCAGCCCCCCTTTTACTTACCTTACCTGAACCCGGTCTTTCCAGCAACAGGAACGAGCACACCAGCTCCAGCCGGTGTCTCGGGTCCTGATTGGATAGATTCATAGCAGCGCAGCCATTGACTTCCGCTGCTGTCAATCAAATCCAATGAAACAGGAGCCGGGGGGAAGGGCCAAGTCATGCTGTCTACGTCAATGGACGCAGCAGGACACAGGAGCGTGCCCACATGAGTGCCCCAAGGGAGAGCAGCTCTCCAACGGGGCACTCGAGAAGAAGATGAGCCAGGAGCGCCGGAAGAGGAGGATCAGCGCCACTCTATGCAAAACCAACTGCATAGGAGGAGGTAAGTATGACATGTTTGTTTTTTTAAAACAAACCTTTAGATATCCTTTAAGGGAGAATAAGGCAAATTTCCTGTGAAAATGATAGACTAATAGGGCTAAACCTCTTTAACCACTTCCCGCCTGGCCTATAGCAGATTGACGGCCGGGCGGAGGTTCAGTTATCCTGACTGGGCGTCATATGACGTCCTTCAGGATAACAGCCGCCACACGCCCATGGTGGCGCGCCCATGGTGGCGCGCACCGCGATCGGTGGAGCGATGTGTCAGTCTGTCAGTCTGACCACGGCGGAGGCTCTTTACCAAGTGATCAGCCGTGTCCAATCACGGCTGATCACGATGTCAATAGGAAAAGCCGTTGATCGGCTTTTCCTCACTCACATCTGACAGACGCGAGTAGAGGAGAGCCGATCGGTGGCTCTCCTGACAGGGGGGGTCTGCGCTGATTGTTTATCAGTGCAGCCCCCCCTCGGATGCCCGCACTAGATCACCAGGGAAGCAGGCAACATGTGGATGGCCAGGTATGTACCCCATGGTCATCCACATGTGCCCAGTCTGTGCCAATTAGTGCCCACAAATGGGCACTGACTGGTACCATTTTAAATCAGTGATGCCCAGCAATGCCACCCATCAATGTCATCAGTGCCACTAGTGTCAACAGTGCCACCCATCAGTGTCCATCTGTGCCACCTATCAGTGCCCATTAGTGCCACCCAGTGCCACCCATAAGTACCCATCAGTGCCACCAATGAGTGCCCATCAGTGCCGCCTATGAGTGCCCATCAGTGCCGCCTATGAGTGCCCATCAGTGCCGCATACCAGTGCCATCTATCAGTGTCCATCAATGCCGCCTATCAGTGCCCATCAGTGCCTGTCAGTGCCACCTCATCGGTGCCCATCAGTGCCGCCTTATCAGTGCCCGTCAGTGCAGCCATATCAGTGCTCGTCATTGAATAAAACATTAAAACATACTTATTTACAAAAAATTTTAACAGAAACAAAGAAAAACTTGGTTTTTTTTCAAAATTTTCAGTCTTTTTTATTTGTTGTGCAAGAAATAAAAACCGCAGCGGTGATCAAATACCACCAAAAGAAAATTCTATTTGTGGGAACAAAATGATAAAAAATTTGTTTGGGTACAATGTAGCATGACCGCGCAATTGTCATTCAAATTGCTACAGCGCTGAAAGCTGAAAATTGGCTTGGGCAGGAAAGCCCCTAAGTGCCTGGTATTGAAGTGGTTAAAAAAGAAAAAAAAATACAGGGAACTTTGTAAAATACAGATGGACGATTGTCCAGCAAACTTTTGCTGTTATGCCGCGTACACACGAGCAGACTTTACGGCAGACTTTGCCCGGCGGACGGGATTTGGTCGGACAATTCGATCGTGTGTGGGCAACAGCGGACTTTGTTTTCTCAAAAGTTGGACGGACTTATGCCGCGTACACACGAGCGGACATTACGGCGGACTTTGCCCGGCGGACTGGATTTCGTCGGACAATTCGATGTGTGTGGGCTCCAGCGGACTTTGTTTTCTCAAAAGTTCGACGGAATTAGATTTGAAACTTGTTTTAAATTTATCCGTTGAAATCGAGTCCGGTCGAAAAGTCCGCCGTCTGTATGCTAGTTTGACGGACAAAAAGCCACGCTAGGGCAGCTATTGGCTACTGGCTATGAACTTCCTTGTTTTAGTCCGGTCGTACGTCATCACGTACGAATTCGACGGACTTTGGTGGATTGTGTGTAGGCAAGTCCGTTCATTCACAAAGTCCGTCGGAAAGTACGTCGAAAAGTCCGCCGGGCAAAGTCCGCCGTAATGTCCGCTCGTGTGTACGCGGCATTAGATTTGAAACGTTTTAAATGAATCCGTTGAAATCGAGTCTGGTCGAAAAGTCCGCTCGTCTGTATGCTAGTTCGACGGATAAAAAGCTACGCTAGGGCAGCTATTGGCTACTGGCTATGAATTTAATTGTTTTAGTGCGGTCGTACGTCATCACGTACGAATTCAACAGACTTTGGTGGATTGTGTGTAGGCAAGTCCGTTCATTCAGAAAGTCCGTCGTAAAGTACGTCGAAAAGTCCGCCGGGCAAAGTCTGCTGTAAAGTCTGCTCGTGTGTACGCGGCATTAGCGTTGTCTAGTGAATCCTTTGGAAATAGACCCCTTATTTGGAAAATTAGAGAGAATCTTCCTTGAAAATAATGGACATAGAAGGCAATCCTCTTCACTTCACATTTCTGGAACAGGAAGCTTTTTTTCCGTTTTGTGCATTTTTTCATGCTAAAAAAAAAAAAAATTAATACCGTACAATTATTAAAATAAAAACAAATCTTTTACTTCAACCAATCCTTAAATTTTCAGGTTAAATATTTAGTGATTTATTAGCTACTTATTGTACCAGGAATTTGTTCATTCTTACTGTACATGATTTTCTTAAAATTAAACAAGTTCTATTTCGTTTACAAGGATTAGTTTAATAATTAACTTACATAAGTTATCAATTATTATTGGATGTTTACAGTTATCCATGGCTGTTATCCACTTCCGGACCGCCCACTGTATATATATACGTCATTTTTTTGAAGATGGATATCTCGGTAACGGCAGCAGCTGCTGCCACAACCGAGGTATCCATCTTTTCAGCGGGCGGTTCCGTACACGATAATGGTGGTCTCTGCGGCGGGTTCGCCGCGAGATCACCGTTATCGGCGGCGGGAGAGGTGCCACCCCCCTCCTGCCGCTCTCCCGCACCCTCCGCCGCTTACCGGAGCCGTCGGTAGCGGCGGAGGCGATCGGGTCCTTTCCCTGCTTAGGTATGGAGACGAGTGAGGCCAAGATGGCCCCCACCCGTCTCCATACCATGTGATGGCCGGAGCGACGTCATTACGACAGCTCCGCCCACTTCTCTTAAAGGCACAATTTTTTTGTGTCATTTTTTTAAACAACTTTTTTTTTTTTTTTTTTTTTTGCATTTTTAGTCTAAATATGAGATCTGAGGACTTTTTGACCCCAGATCTCATATTTAAGAGGACCTGTCATGCTTTTTTCTATTACAAGGGATGTTTACATTCCTTGTAATAGGAATAAAAGTGATCCATTTTTTTTTTTTTTTTTTAAAACAGTGAAAAAATAAATAAAATAAAATAAATAAAAAAAAAAATTTTTTTAAAGCGCCCTGTCCCGACGAGCTCTCGCGCAGAAGCGAACGCATACGTGAGTAGTGCCCGCATATGAAAACGGTGGTCAAACCACACGTGAGGTATCGCCGCGACCGGTAGAGTGAGAGCAATAATTCTAACCCTAGACCTCCTCTGTAACGCAAAACATGCAATCTGTAGAATTTTTTAAACGACGCCTATGGAGATTTTTAAGGGTAAAAGTTTGACGCTATTCCACGAGCGGGCGCAATTTTGAAGCGTGACATGATGGGTATCAATTTACTTGGCGTAACATTATATTTCACAATAAAAAAAAAAAATTGGGCTAACTTTACTGTTGTCTTATTTTTTTTTTTCAAAAAAGTGAATTTTTTCCAAAAAAAGTGAGCTTAAAAGACCGCTGCGCAAATACGGTGCAAAAAAAAAGTATTGCAATGACTGCTATTGTATTCTCTAGGATGTTAGAAAAAAAACAATATATAATGTTTGAGGGTTCTAAGTAATTTTCTAGCAAAAAAAACAGTTTTAAACTTGTAAACACCTAAAATCCAAAACGAGGCTGGTCTTAAAGTGGTTATGCATGTAAATGCAAATTCCATGGCAGTAACTTACAGCTCATACAAATAGTTTCTGGCAACATCAAATATTTTCTAACCCACTGCTCAATTTATGCATGTAAATTGGCAGTGTGTTTCTAGGATGAGGATACAGGTTATTCTGGTCTTATTTCACAAGCTCAATTAAAAGCAAAGGACATTGATTTGTGCATTTCTAAATAGGTTTGTATGCAAGTCATTTAGAGCCATGATAGAATGAAGTATATTTGAAATAGACTTGTGATCTTATGCCGTGTACACACGACCGGACTTTCCGGCAAAAAAGGTCCGACTGAATCATTCTGTCGGACAGTCCGATCGTGTGTGGGCTTCATCAGACTTTCTCTTTCGAAAATTCTGACGGACCTAGAAATAGAACATGTTTTAAATCTTTCCGACAGAATCAATGCCTATCGAGAAAACCGTTCGTCTGTATGCTATTCCGACAGACCAAAAACGACGCAAGGGCAGGTATTGGCTATTGGCTATTAAACTTCTTTTCTAGTCCAGTCGTACGTCATCACGTTCTAAACGACCGGACTTTGGTGTGATCGTGTGTAGGCAAGTCCGTTTCAGCGGAACTCCGTCGGAAAAAACCGTCAGAGTTTATTCTGATGGAAAAAACGGTCATGTGTACGCGGCATTAGAGGTGCATAGCTCCAAATGTCCTTCTGGCACCTACAATGGGGCATTTTTTATCCCAGTGATACCAAATATTAGTAATTCTTCCTCCCAATGGTCATTAATGTAAGGTGCACTGGGGTTGATTTACTAAAACTGGAGACCAATCGGCTTATAGCTTCAGCTTGTTCAATTAAGCTTTGACACTAAAACCTGGAAGTTGATTGGTTACTATGCAGAGCTTTATATGCTTCCGTTTTAGTTTTGCACTTTCCAGTTTTAGTAAATCAAGCCCACTGTTACAAATCCTCAAACACTGAACTGACACAGAGCTGCATGTTACTTACTTCTGACCACTTCACTCTATATGCTATGTTGTACATTACACACTCCTGACCCATACACCCTCTAAGCCAGTGTGGGCGCACTGGCGCCGCCCCCCCATACATGCGTCCGGCCCCTTTCAGGACGCCGGACGCATGGATTCTTATGGCGGGGCGGGAGGGGGTGTATTTTTTTTTTGAAGCACTTGATTAGAGCCAGAGGCTCTAAAAGGCTTCAAAAAAGGATGGACTCAGGGCGCAGAGAGTGCGCCCTGATCCCACTCAATTGTGTGACCATAGCGAATGAATATTCGCTATGGTCACACTATTTTGCCTTCCCACCAATCTGGAGGCAGGTCAGTGAGACCTATTGGCTGCTCAGGGCTTTGGTGGAATTGGGACAGAGGAAGGGAGAGGAGACACCGGAGAAGATGACAAGGTAAGCGCCGATCCATCCGCGGGCGGGGAGGGGGGTTTGTTGTGTCCCGCGAGGCGATCCATCCGCGCGGGGGGTGTTAAGGGTTGTATCCCGCCATCCGATCCATCTGTGGGGTGGGGGGGTTGTGTCCCGCGATCCATCCGCGCGGGAGGGACACTGGAAGCATTTGATGGGCACACTGGCAGCATATGATGGGCAGATTGGCAGCATATGATGGGCACACTCACAGGATATGATGGGCACACTGGCAGCATTTAATGGGCACAGTGGTTGCAACTGATGGCACAGTGGCAGCGTTTGGGCACAGTGGCTGCAATTGATGGCACAGTGGCAGCGTTTGATGGGCACAGTGGCTGCAATTTTTTTTTTAATTTTTGCGCCACCCCCCCCCAAAAAAAAAATTTTAAAAAATTTGAGCACCAGGCGCCACTGCTCTAAGCTATTTTGTATATTACAACCTCCTGACACTACACTGCATGAACCGTGATGTGCATTACATACCTAATCATAGGGATGAGATTTCTGTTCGGGTCGAACATTGGCTGTTCGCCGTTCGTAGAAAACCGAACATTATGGGCCATTCGCGCCAAATTCGAGCGGCGCGGAAAGACCCATAATGCACTGCGTGAGCGCAGTGCATTGCCGTATGATGATTGGCCAAAGCATGCACCATGACCTGCATGCTTTGGCCAGTCCCAGCGCCCTCAACTAAGAGAGCCATAATTGGTCAAAGGCAGGGTGCCTTTTGCCAATCATGGCTCAGGGGGACTAAGTCCACGCCCCACACTATATAAGGCTGTCTGCACCTCGGCCCTGTGTAGTGTGTTGTTGGCGTGGACGAAGAGAGTGTCAGGATATTCTAAATATATACACATACATATATACACACATATATATATATATATATATATATACACATACATATATACATACATACATACATACATACATACACACATACATAGTTGTTATTACACTTCTGTTGGTGTACACAGTACCATGCACCCCTAGTGCAGTTTCTACTACTTTTCTGGTAGTGTACACACAGTACACAATACATACAGTACACCCATTTTTGTTATTACACTTCTGTTGGTGTACACAGTACCATGCACCCATAGTGCAGTTGCTAGTGCTACTACTTTTCTGGTGGTGTACACAGTACACACTACATACAGTGAACCCATAGTTGTTCTTCACTTTCTGTTGGTGTACACAGCACCGTGCACCCCTACTGCAGTTGCTACTACTTTCCTGGTGGTGTACACAATACATACAGGGCACCCAGAGTTGTTATTACACTACTGTTGGTGTACACAGTACCGTGCACCCCTAGTGCACTTGTTACTATTTTTCTAGTGGTGTACACAATACATACAGTACACCCATAGTTGTTATTACACTTCTGTTGGTGTACACAGTACCGTGCACTTGCTACTACTTTTCTGGTGGTGTACACAGTACACAATACAGTGTAGTGTGATTTTGCTAAACAAAATTTACAGTATGGTGCGGAAGGCCACCGAGGAGAGGCAGACACTCACAGGCCACTAAAAGAGGGCAAGCAAGCTTTGTGTCTACAGTTGACAGTGCTGATCATGGACACGGTGCATCCTCAGCACGTGGCCGTGGGGCACGCTTGTCCTTTTTTTCTGCAGCTGGCCGTGTTATTGAGCCACAACATGCAGAAGAGCTGGTGGAATGGATAACAAAGCTCTCCTAATCCTCCTCATCCTCTGTCATCCAGGCTCAGAGTAGTTTGCCTGCCAATGCAGCTGCCAAAGCAGCCTATTCCATCGGCTCCATGTCAACAGTCACTCCTTCCCTAGCCCCACCATTATGAACAGAGGAGTCCCCCCAACTATTCGACCACAGTGTCGGGTACATGCTGCAGGAGGATGCGCAGCGATTTGAAGGGTCCGATGATGGTACCCAGGTTGAGGAAGGGCGTTACGTGAGCCTAGAGAGAGGGGGTGCCCAAGAAGGTCAAGAAACTGGCAGTAATGTTCCCCGAGCTGCAGCATACTGCCAAGTTTGCTCCAGTGACGAGGAGGGAGGGTATTTAGGTTAGTTATATAGCTTGGGCGGCATAGAGTTGTGGATGGCTTTGTAAGTTGTTGTTAGCATTTTGAATATAATTCATTGGGTGAGCAGAAGCCAATGGAGGGATTGACAGAGGGAAGTGACAGACACTGTGCAATTGGTAAGGTGGATGAGTCTGGCAACAGCATTCATAACCGACTAAAGGGGGGATAGCCTATGTAAAAGGTAAGCCAATGAGGACAGAGTTGCAGTAATCAAGGCAAGAGATGACCAGGGAGTAAATTAGGAGCTGTGTGGTGTCGTCGTACGCAAGTTCGACTCGAACACGGGGTATTCGCCCGTTCGCCGAACAGCGGATATTATGAGGCATTCGCGGGAAATTCGAGCACCGCAGAACACCCCATAATGCACTGCAAGATCTCAGTGCATTGCTGTATGATGATCGGCCAAAGCATGCACCTGACCTACATGCTTTGGCCAATCATGGCTCAGGGGGACTACGTCCATGCCCCACATTATACAAGGCTGCTTACACAGCGGCTGTTTATAGTGTGTGGATGGAGATAGATTGAGTTAGATTAGACAGGCAGGTTAGTGGCAGTGTATTTGAGATATATAGAGATATATCTATATAGATATATATACAGTGCCTTGCGAAAGTATTCGGCCCCCTTGAACTTTTCAACCTTTTGCGACATTTCAGGCTTCAAACATAAAGATATAAAATTTTTATTTTTTGTGAAGAATTACCAACAAGTGGGACACAATTGTGAAGTGGAACGAAATCTTTTGGATTGTTGAAACTTTAACTAATAAAAAAATGAAAAGTGGGGCGTGCAAAATTATTCGGCCCCCTTGCGTTAATACTTTGTAGAGCCACCTTTTGCTGCGATTACAGCTGCAAGTCGCTTGGGGTATGTCTCTATCAGTTTTGCACATCGAGAGACTGAAATTCTTGCCCATTCTTCCTTGCAAAACAGCTCGAGCTCAGTGAGGTTGGATGGAGAGCATTTGTGAACAGCAGTTTTCAGCTCTTTCCACAGACTCTCGATTGGATTCAGGTCTGGACTTTGACTTGGCCATTCTAACACCTGGATACGTTTATTTGTGAACCATTCCTTTGTAGATTTTGCTGTATGTTTGGGATCATTGTCTTGTTGGAGGATAAATCTCCGTCCCAGTTTCAGGTCTTTTGCAGACTCCAACAGGTTTTCATCCAGAATGGTCCTGTATTTGGCTGCATCCATCTTCCCCTCAGTTTTAACCATCTTCCCTGTCCCTGCTGAAGAAAAGCAGGCCCAAACCATGATGCTGCCACCACCATGTTTGACAGTGGGGATGGTGTGTTGAGTGTGATGAGCTGTGTTGCTTTTACGCCAAACATATCGTTTTGCATTGTGGCCAAAAAGTTCGATTTTGGTTTCATCGGACCAGAGCACCTTCTTCCACATGTTTGGTGTGTCTCCCAGGTGGTTTGTGGCAAACTTTAGACGAGCCTTTTTATGGATATCTTTGAGAAATGGCTTTCTTCTTGCCACTTTTCCATAAAGGCCAGATTTGTGCAGTGTACGACTGATTGTTGTCCTATGGACAGACTCTCCCACCTCAGCTGTAGTTCTCTGCAGTTCATCCAGAGTGATCATGGGCCTCTTGGCTGCATCTCTGATCAGTCTTCTCCTTGTCTGAGCTGAAAGTTTAGAGGGACAGCCAGGTCTTGGTAGATTTGCAGTGGTCTGATACTCCTTCCATTTCAAAATGATCGCTTGCACAGTGCTCCTTGGAATGTTTAAAGCTTGGGAAATCTTTTTGTATCCAAATCCGGCTTTAAACTTCTCCACAACAGTATTACGGACCTGCCTGGTGTGTTCCTTGGTCTTCATGATGCTCTCTGTGCTTTCAACAGAACCCTGAGACTATCACAGAGCAGGTGCATTTATACAGAGACTTGATTACACACAGGTGGATTCTATTTATCACCATCAGTCATTTAGGACAACATTGGATCATTCAGAGATCCTCGCTGAACTTCTGGAGTGAGTTTGCTGCACTGAAAGTAAAGGGGCCGAATAATTTTGCACGCACCACTTTTCAGTTTTTTATTTGCTAAAAAAGTTTAAAATATCCAATAGATTTCGTTCCACTTCACAATTGTGTCCCACTTGTTGGTGATTCTTCACAAAAAAATTAAAATTTTATATCTTTATGTTTGAAGCCTGAAATGTGGCAAAAGGTTGAAAAGTTCAAGGGGGCCGAATACTTTTGCAAGGCACTGTATATATATATATATATATATAGATCTGTATATATATATATATATATATAGATCTATATATATATATATATATATATATATATATATATATATATATATATATATATATATATATATATATATATATATATAGAGAGAGAGAGAGAGAGAGCCATATATATATATATATATATATATATATATATATATATATATATATATATATATATATATATATATATATATATATATATATATATATATATATATACATATATATATATATATATATATATATATATATACATACATATATATATACATATATATATACATACACACACACACACACATATACATACATATACACACATACATACACACATATACACACACATACACACACAGAGGTAAATATAAATATTAATTATACTCTGCATTTAGCAGAGACTTATATATTCAGTGTAGACTATATTCAGGCAGTAATATTATATATATGCCACATGCCCTCATGCCCCCCAAAGCACCTTGTCCCTATGTTGATGGGGACAAGGGTCTCATCCCTACAACCCTTGCCCTGTGGTTGTGGGGGTCTGCGGGTGGGGGGCTTATTGGAATCTGGAAGCCAATTCCTTGATTTTTCAAGTTTGTGTCCCATAGACTTTAACAGTGTTTGCACAACTTTTTTGTCTGTTTGCATGTTCTGGTGCGAACTGAACCAGGGGGTGTTTAGCTCATCCCTACCAGTAAAAGGAAGGCCCAGCAGAGGAGGAATAAACAATATGGGACCCAGCCCAGCAAGCAGGGTATAGTAATGGGGGTGGACACCGGTCCTATCTATGCATTGGACTTAGGGGAAATGATCGGTCATATTGGCAGTTTTTACTGTTAAATATCTGTCTGTATTTTTATTATAGTGAATTTATTAGTAAAGTGAAAAAATGTTTGTTTTTTTTTTAAATGGTGAAAAGGCTACACTTTTAGGCTTTACTTCAACTAAATCTATCTTCCTTTATTTTTTCCCCCCATCACATATGCCCAACAGCAAAAACTTTTGTTCATTAACCACAGGATACCTTTTATAGAAAATAAAATTTTATTTCTATATTAATAACATTCTACTATTGACATAATTAAAGTGCAAAAACAGCAGCTTTATACAATTTCAACTTAATTTCATGTTAAACATGGCTGTTTCTCTCTAGAACAGAAATACAAGACTGCCTGCAGCTCGGAGAAGGAGACTGTAAAGAACATAGCACATATCATGAGGGACTCCATTTTAGTTTTAAGACACCATTTTAGTTTTACAGGAAAATTGAGAAAACTCAAATGTGAGTTTTAACTGAAACCAATATTATCTTTAAGCTGTTATCTATAGAAAACCTTCTCAAGGTTACCTATACATTTTAGCTAGAATATGGAGTTTGGCCTAGCTCATGTTTGTTCTTGATAAGATTAGTGTGTCCTTCACTTGTTAAGAAATACATATATAGTAGAAATGATGCAAGATTTTGTCTTATAACACCAGCTAATAGTTAAATATTAACTGAACCTATTTTCATTTCAATGACATGTATAAGGTTAGTAAAACTCCTCCCATCCCTCAAAAGACATAAATGCTGTATTTCTGAAACTCAAATTAGATGTCATTAAGTGGCTAAGCAAACCTGTCTCCTGTGTCACTTTATTGATATCTCCAGGCCTGGGGGTCAACGGAGGTCTTCCTGCATTACCTGAACCTATCTGGGTGGTCTTAGAAGCCGTAATTGCCTACAATCTGGGGGCTCGCCGGGAAAAAAAGCCAAATAAAATCATATCTGAAGGTAAGTCTTCATTTTGTCTTTATTGACGAAATATTTCTTGCCTCAGCTCTGATTAAAGCTTTTTAGACCCGTAAATTAGTAGGGGATAAGAACCACGCCAGAGGTTAATATTGGAGGGTTTTTGGGAAACCCACAAAGATAAGCAGTACTGCATACACATATATAGAGACATTCCTTTTGGGAAGGGATATGAAGTGGTTAATGAGGAAATAGACTCCGGTGACCCCAAAATCCTTTGCTTTTTCTTATCTATCGCATTAGAAGTTATAAGATAATCTGTTGTGTGTGTGTGGGTCAGAAGACTGGGTGGTAAGAACAGTCGACTCCCACTGTCAATATGGGTCAGAAACAAGGTAAAGAAGATCCTCCCCCTCTTCCCAATCCAGGAGAAACGTGTAAGGATTTTGTAGCCAGAATTTGTGGTACTAATTATGAATTCATAGTCCCATGGGTTTCAAATTTAGCGGGATGGACCGAAGCCATACACAGTGTAGACCCCTTTCCCCGGGATGGCGCTAATGATGAATTTCACATAGATATGATAAAAGGATTGTGTTTAGGAGATAAGAGAGCTTTCCCTTGGTACCCCGGGGATCCTCAATGGGATATGGATTATATGGAAAAGGGAGGAGAGAACTGGTTAAAATACGCCCCATATTGGTTTCAGAGGGATAATAAGAAACAGAAAAAGCCCACCAAATGTTTAAGTAAGGAAGATTATGACCAGAAACATAGAGAAGAAGCCGATAAAAAGAGATTTGTCCCTGACCCAATAGCCTCACCCCTGCCAATAGTCAGTCATCCTCCACCCGCATATGTACATGTCTATCCAAGTTTAAGAAAGGAAGATATTGATCTTCTGGCTGGACATTATGCAACCAGACAACGGCAGGTCCCCCCCGCTCCACAACCACAACAGCAGATGCCTTCCGCTCCACAACAAGATAGACAGCACCCACAGAGGGCCCGAGTCGAGGTAGGGGAACCAGAAGATGATCAGGGAGCTATAGGAGGGGTAGTTTCACCACCTGGCCAAGAGCAGGAGGAAGAAGACGTTAAAGGGGATAGAATACTTAGTCCCCCTAAAACAAAGAGTGGAACTGTATATAGTAACACTAACCTTCAAGCACCTTTCATGACCATTGGAAATGAATTATTAAAAAAGGTAATAGACATTGAGGACATTGACAGGATAGTAAAACATTGCCCCAAACCCACCGCCTCTGCAGGTGGCACTTTAACTTACTTAAAAAAGGCCTGTAAGGGTAGAAATTACACACAGGAAGACATGCGTCTTATCATTGATGGTATCATAGGACACACCAGTTCCTGGAACTGGACAAATGTTCCAAGTATAAACACTATTGACACTGGAAACGCGGGAGTATATGGGTTAAACACAGTACCAGGTAGGAACACCATGTGGACAGAGGTGAGACTAAAATTGCTGAACCTTCTATGGGAATTAATGGGATACTTACCAAAACATACAAAACACCACCTTTACCAGTAAGTGATGTTGAAAGGGGAGGTGCAACAGTCTTGCATCATTGTTTCAGGATTATACCAAATTGTCCTGTGAATCTCTTGGGTAGAGATTTGATGGGAAGATTGGGTATAACACTGAAAATGACTACTGAAGGAGGGGTCTTCGTACACTCCAAGGTAATACCAATATATTACACTGAGGATAGTGATCTCCCTCCACCAGATGATCCGGTATGGTCAAAAAGCTCCTTGGATGTAGGTCTTATTTCTTGTACCCCATACAAGGCAGCTTTAAAATCATGGGCACAGCCGGTTTATCACAAACAATACCCAATTTCAAAAGAAAAAGAGGAAGGAGTGGCCCCAATGGTGGAAAGGTTCCTGCAGCTAGGAATTCTTAAAGAGACACTGTCACCCTACACCACCCCCAGAGTTCAGGTATAGTGGAAAGGATGAACAGAACCATCAAAGATAAGATCAGGAAGGCCACTGGAGGTACGTATGCAAATTGGAAGAAGGTCCTACCAGCTGTACTAGCCGAGGTAAGAATGACACCCTCTAAAAAGACAGGATACTCTCCTTTTGAAGTCTTAATGGGTAGGCCATTCCCCACCCCATGGGCCAGACAGCCACTTATGTTAGAAAGAGGGGACCTAGATCTTATTCAGGAAGAATATGTAAAAAAAAAACTTATTGAAACTTTGGATAAAGTTGAAAGGAATGTTGCTCGCACCTCTCCTTCTTCTTCACAGGAACCTACACACCCTTTCCAGGTGGGTGACACCGTGGTGGTCCAGAGATTGAACCGCACCAAGAAACAAGAGTTTCCCTTCGGACCCCCAACCACAGTGATCGCAGTCACCCGCACAGCTATTTTGGTAGAAGGACAACAGGCCTGGATTCATGCAAGTCGCGTAAAGAAGGTCAACCAGGACCCTAAGAAGCAAGGCAAAGATAAAGCACAGAGAGGTGAAGCAGGTGATATAAATCCTCGAAAACAGAGTGAAGCAGGTGGTCAAGACTCTGAACAAGATGACGTCGCTTATTTCACCACGGACTTCTGGGAAAGCCTTGTGCCTCCTATGCTGGGCTGCCCTGATTGTGTTCCTGCCAACTTGGCTGATAACTAACTGTATTTATTATTCTGAAGATTTGGGACTCATAAAGGGTATTTGTGGGGCCTCTAACACTCTACAACAGAATAATACACATGACAGACACAAGAGAAATGAAAACTCAGAAAGTTTTACAGATAAAATGTTATTGTTGAAGTTTAAATATAGCTACGCCCAGAAATCTGGATTTGAAAAATGTTGGATATGTAGTAAACTCCATCCTAGCACTGCTAGAATCCCCTTAATGGCAGTACCTCTAAACTTCACCCCACTCCTTAATGGCACACCTCCTGTCGTCCTTACAGAAGTCATAAGAACACTTTCAAATAATACCCTTACTTTCCAAATTACTGGTAGAAGTCATTCCCCAGACTGGTGTTTTAGGCTGGGAAACTCCACAAATGGAGCTGAAGTTTGCCAACAAGCTAATATTAACTTTTCAATGACTTCAATTGAAAGCCCTTTCTTTCATACTTCAGAACCTGCCCTAAACACCACTCTAATAAACTTTCTTAACTCCAGTTCCACTTCCACAGTAGGACAATTATTGTCGAGTTTAACTTTTTCCAGTTTTTCTGATGAAATGATGACAATATTCAACAAACGATCCTTAGCTCTAGGAAACAGTATTTATATTTGTTGTGGAAAAATCTGTCACCCTTGGATCCCCACCGAACCCCAAGGATGGTGTTATCTTGCATCCCTAGTCCCCATCATGGGCGTAGTAGGAGATAGCAAGGGAGGACACCTCCTTGAAGCTAGCATGCATCCTAGGTACCCCCTCAAACACCGCAATAAAAGGGAGTTATTTCTTACAAAGGATAAGGCATGGGCTTGGTTCCCCTCATGGACTGGGTGGGGAATAGACTTAATGAAAAGGTTGAATAATTACACTGGAATCATTGATGAAATAATGGAAAAGAATTCTGATGATATTACTAAATTAAATATAGAAACTAGGGCAATTAGAAAACAATTAGAACTACACGAGTTAGCCATAGAAAGCATGAGTGCTGCCTTAACTGGGTTATGTGAAAACACAGAAGATTATGAGTGTTGTACCTGGTTTCATAACACAAGTATGGAGGTACCAGATTATTATGATATAATTGCACAACACCGGAAAGAAGTAAGCAAATTACAAGATGAAGCTAGAAACATTGCTAAGACATGGGATCCTTTTGCAAACCTAAGTTCTGGGATAGGAATTTTGGCATGGATAAAGAGTGCTGCCATAACTATAATTATGATTGCTCTTTTTGTTTTGTTCCTATATGCCTGTTATAAGCTTATAATGTGTATAATTGTTAAGGCATCCCGAACCCCTGATCCTGCTGCTGCGAATAGAATTTATCTGAGTATGTATTATGATAGAAGAAAATTTACATAACTGTGAAAGATAGTGAGCCATATAAATAATGTCTCAAAGAGGGGATTGTAAAGAACATAGCACATATCATGAGGGACTCCATTTTAGTTTTAAGACACCATTTTAGTTTTACAGGAAAATTGAGAAAACTCAAATGTGAGTTTTAACTGAAACCAATATTATCTTTAAGCTGTTATCTATAGAAAACCTTCTCAAGGTTACCTATACATTTTAGCTAGAATATGGAGTTTGGCCTAGCTCATGTTTGTTCTTGATAAGATTAGTGTGTCCTTCACTTGTTAAGAAATACATATATAGTAGAAATGATGCAAGATTTTGTCTTATAACACCAGCTAATAGTTAAATATTAACTGAACCTATTTTCATTTCAATGACATGTATAAGGTTAGTAAAACTCCTCCCATCCCTCAAAAGACATAAATGCTGTATTTCTGAAACTCAAATTAGATGTCATTAAGTGGCTAAGCAAACCTGTCTCCTGTGTCACTTTATTGATATCTCCAGGCCTGGGGGTCAACGGAGGTCTTCCTGCATTACCTGAACCTATCTGGGTGGTCTTAGAAGCCGTAATTGCCTACAGAGACAGCCATCAGTGATTAGATCTCATACTTGCCAGATTTTCTAAATGAGGGTTCCAAAAGAATAGAAATCCATGTTTAGCTTTACTGCCATCTTACAGGTGGTCAAATAATCCTACTTTAGAAAACCTGAAGGTTAACGCTAAACTTTGTGATAAGCAAATATTGTTCATTTGCCATGTGTAGTCCTCCTTGAATCTTGATGTGCTCTGTGTATTTCCCCCAGATCTGTGCAATTATCCAGTGTGAGATTTGCCTCTGTGCAGGAGTTTCCTGTAATAAAGATCATTGCTGCGCCCTCTCCCTGTGCACGGTGACCGGTCTTGTCTCCGCCCCCTCCTGTAGTTTTTTGTTGGCAGTCAGTAGTGGGTGGAGCCAACTGGGTCCCTCCCACAGCTCTACTCAGGCTATTTACAGCACAGTGATGTCATTGCTACTTTTATACAGGGATATCTGGGTTTGCAAGGCTTTTGGTGCACACATGTATTTATATCCTTTGGGGCTATTGAAGAATAAATTTAAATTAACTTTTTTTTGCTTGGAGTTCAGTTTTAAAAAGGAACATTTTAGAAGAGTGTTTTTTTTAGCCAAAAGATAAACAAACTTATAGTAGACCTGTAATGAGGATGATATAGAACATGTCTAAGTTTGAGATGCTGGCTTCAACCTACCAGCAGTTCATGGTTGTAGAGTTAAATTAGAGTGCAGTAGCTCTAGTAAGTCCTGCTCATAACAAAAACAGGGTGGTCCTCATCTAGAAGACCCAAAATTTAAGATACATGTGTAAAAAGGTCTATATGTGAGCACCAGAGGAAAGACCCGGGAGTCCAAAATCTTTTAATACTAGTGTTTGCGCAGAACAAGAGAACAGAACAACCATGCATTTGGCTAATGGGGCATAAAGAAATTAATTGCACGATTCTGCCCACAAGCTTAAAATGAGGAATAATCTTTTTTTGGGGGATTTGTGATGGAATGAGACATGAATACCTTCAGTTTTAAGAAGGCTTTACTGCATTATGTACTGATTGTACCGAGTTTGGGCATTTTAATTGCTTTAGTCTCTTTTTATCAAGTTATACTGTATGCTTATACTCGTTATTGTATGATGCAAGAGATCTCTGTCATTTATAACCTTCCTCAGAAATGTGGTTGTTTCCTCTCCATAGACATACCAACTCCTTCCCTGGTTGTGGAAATATATTCTACAAATTGATGAAGTAATTCCTTCAAAGCCCAACTTCAGTCAATTTTTTTTTTCCCATGTGCCAACACTGCATGGGTTAAGTGCTTGTTTTGTCTAGGGGTGATCACAGAGCCTATACTCGCCCATCCTTCTGAAAACAAATCCTTTTGGGTGGTGGAATGTTCCTGATGTCATCACACCCATAAACCAGCTCCAGACGTACAGAGCCGTTCTAGGGCGTGATGACGTCAGGAACATTCCACCACCCAAAAGGATTCATTTTCCAGAGGATCGAAGGATCGGTCTTGCGCTGGGAGGATCTGAGGATTAGGAGAGTATATCTTTCCAATCCCCCAGACAAAAAAAATGTGCAGTCAACCCATGCAGTGTGGGCCCATGGGAAAATAAAAAATTGCTTGGAGTTCAGCTTTAAGTCCAGTGTTTTCTTTTCCTTAGGCCACCTCACTATAATCTGCCTGAAGGCTCTTCTAAACTTTATTTGAAGGAATGCAATGGCTCCTCGGTACACTCTAACGTATATGTTCCTAGGTATTTTGGGCTGAAGGTATTTTGTGTGCAACAAAATAAAAATTAGATTTACAGATGAACAAAGTTGCGCACTTACCTATAAAACCAATATAACCATGTCCAAAATGGAATACTAAAAAATAGACTTAATACAGAACAAAAAGGCATTATCACCATATTAAGTAAAGTAAAATATCTTGGGATAGTGAATACTCAAATAGATTTTTTTTTATGCAATGCAGATGATTTCTATTGGTATGGTTGGAGCAGGATCCAGGAATAAAAAAAAAAAAAAAAAAAGAAGGTCTATTGACTGAACCTTGCCAAGTAATTGCTATTGTTCCCCCAAAGTAATGGAGACACTGGGGGTATTCCAGATTCGAGTTCAGCTGACAGATTCATTCATGTCATCTTTAGACAGCTTTAGCTGCAATCTAGAATGGAACCGGGATTTTCATAGCAAGAAACACAATACAAAAAAGAGCTGAATTTCTGCCATTGGGAATGCCCTCATGTGCAGGGTTCATTTAAAGTGCTGATAGCTATAGTACCATAACAAATCCTGTGCATCTTATTCCACTGAAGCCAACTTAGACCTGCATGTCCAAGATCCATTAAAATTCCTTTCCAAGCCTAAAGACACAAGCCAATGTTTGTTTACAACGGGCTTTAGGACCATAGATCAAGGTGTTCCTAGCGCTTATGCAGTCAATCCATCGGCAACGTAAATGAAAGTCAATCTCAAACAGAGAAAATGTAGGGAATCAACAAGTGCATAAGTGTAATTCCAGCCTTTTTTTTGTTTTGGTTTGAATGGAAAAAAGTACTATTGCTTTCTACATCCCTTATTATAAGGAAAAGGAAAGGTCTTTACTGTAGTCCACTTTAAGGCTATGATGTCACTTGCAACGTTTTTCTATGGGACAATAGTCCTTCCTATTGTCTGACAATTCGGAAATTCGGTCTCAAAGAACTTTTTGTATCCTTTGAAAGGAATTTTGTTTCTCAATTGTTGGTCTACAAAGATTAAGTATAAAAACACTGCCATGTATCTTGTATTGTAGAGTTCCTTTCCAGCTCAAATTCTAACACAATCCAAGATTTCGATTCACAAATGTAAAGCAATGATGTTATTCCCCACAATCCAAAAACGGGAAATTCTTGCTCAAACAGATCTCTGAATCTTCACAATATCAGCTTGGTATTTGACTCATACATTATAGATGTTTTCTTCAGTTTCCAAAGCATAATTTACTTTCCCCTGTAGCTGCTCGAGGGTGGCATTCTTGAGAATACTCCAACCTCTGCTTATTTTCCGTTGGGATATTTTACGAAGCAAAACTGGACTTTCTGATAAAGAAACTCGCTTGTTGATGATCCTTTCATTTGAGAAGTCAACCTTCTGAGACTGGTTATCCCCCACTCCATTCTGTTTGTTGTCATTGTTCTGAATTGCATCTGCATTTTGCTTCACTGTTTCCATTTTCAAATCCTTACGCTCTTCAACTCTGCCAGATGGTAAGAAAAACAAAAAGAATTAAAGCCCAATTTAATCCTCTGTATTTATCTCTGTATTGCAGTCAAGAGGCATTTACAATACTAAAATATGCTTCCCAAAACAGACAAAATTTCCCAGCGCTCTTACCAGCCAGCCTGCAACAAAACCGAATTGACCCTAACAGTTCACGTTAAAAACAAGGGGTTTAGTCATACAAATTTGAAAACATGTGTAAGCTTCAGTGGTCACATCAAGGCATTTACTGCGGTCCTCACTCTATAATTATAATTTTAAGAGTCTATAAATTTAATTTTAAGAGTCTCCCAAATTGGAGCACATATAAAGCAGTTAGACAGATTAAGGGCAGGTGTGCCTGGAGGGAGCCCACCCCTTATTAAAAAGGTATAAGAATGCACCAATTCACAAACCGTGCAAAAAAATGGGCACTCACCTAACCTATAATTAGCATTTGCACCGAAGGCAAAGCATATCCAAAACAGACAAAATTTCCCAGCTCACTAATCAGCTAGCCTGCAACGAAAACCAAACTGACAATGTCTAACAGTTCACATTAAAAACAATATTAAATATGCTGCCTTTTGGGTTGTTTTTAGTTGCCATGTGCTGCAGCAACCCTGTGCTCCCAGGTGCTGTAGACTTGGGACAGGGTTCAGATCTTCAGTGGCCCGACTCACCCCATGAATGCGCCATTATTTTTAAATTATTTTTGATTTGTTGTTTTTTTTTTTTGTCAATGCTCAATGCCTAAATACTAGTGTTTATATGGCGAGTTCCATCTATGCTTTGTTGCACCTCTTCATATGTTGGCAAAGGTTTTAGGCAGGTGTGAAAATAAGAATGCTTTAAAAAAAAAAAAAAAGTATAATATATATATATATATATATATATATATATATTTAGAATATCCTGACACTCTCTCTCCGTCCACATATATATATATACACACACACACATACATATAAATATATATATATATTAATATATATATATTAATATATATATATATATATTAATATATATATATTAATATATATATATATATATATATATATATATATATATATATATATATATATATATATATATATATATATATATATATATATATATATATATATATATATATATATATATATATATATATATATATTTATTTATTTTTTTTTTTCTCATTATCATTTAAATTGTTTATGTTGATCAATTTACAAAATGCAAAGTGAGCGAACATAAGAAAAATCTCATTCAAATCAATATGTGGTGCGACTACCTTTTGGTTTCCGACCGGCATTAATTCTTCTAGGTACACTTGCACACAGTTTTCGAAGGAACTTGGCAGGTAGGTTGTTCTAAACATCCTGAAGAACCAAGCACAGATCTTCTGTGGATGGCAGCTGCCTCAAATCCTTCTGTCTCTTTATGTCATCCCAGACAGACTCTATGATGTTGAGATCAGGGTTCCGTGGGAGCCAAACCATCACTTCCCCTACTCCTTGTTATTCTTTACACTGAAGACAGTTCTTAAGGACATTGGCCGTATGCTTGGAGTGGTTGTCCTGCTGTGGAATAAATTTGGGGCCAATCACATGCCTCCTTGATGGTATGGCATTATGGATAAGTATCTGCCTGTATTTCTCACCATTAAGGACACCATTGATCCTGACCAAATCTCCAAATCCTTAAAGTGGTTGTAAACCGAAAAAAAAAAAAAACCCTGTAAGTAAGACAAAAGGCATAATGAGCTAGTATGCATCGCATACTAGCTCATTATAAAATACTTACCTTAGATCGAAGCTGCGACATGTCTCCTGCCTGGAGTTATTTCCAGGTACGCAAGAGCCGCCAGTCACGGCACTGGTCCTGAACTGACAGCACGAGCAGGTAATTTCATCAGTACGCATGCGCTGATGACGTCAGCGTAAGCGTATATGGTAAATGTCTCCTAAACTGTTTTAGGAAACATTTACAGTACCTACAGGTAAGCCTTATTATAGGCGTACCTGTAGGTACAAGTAGTGTAACTAGGTTTACAACCACTTTAATGCAGCAAATGAAAGACACATCATGCTTACTTCCCTCCTACATCGGAAAATGTCCAGTACTGCCATCAGCACAGAACTGGCGGAAACCAGTGGGAACCAGGTACACCTATTTACTGCCTGGAGAAGTCTGAAGGCCAAAAAGCCATATGTTGAAAAAAAAAAGCTAAGTGGCTCAACTATGCAGGAAAATATAGGGTGCAGAAACATAGCAGCAGGTGCTCTGGACTGGTGAGTCAAAATGTGAAGTATCTGGCTGTAGCAGGAGGCAGTTTGTTGGTGAAGGGCTGGAGAGCAGTACAATAATGGGGGTCTGCAGACAACTGTGAAGCATGGTGGAGGTTCCTTGCACGTTTGATGCTGCATTTCTGTAAAACGGAGTTGGAGATTTGGTCAAGATCAATGATGTCCTTAATGCTGAGAAATACAGGCAGATATTTCTCCATCATGGCATACCATCAGGGAGGCGTGCCATTGGCCCCGCAGGACAACCGCCCCAAACATAGAGCCAATGTCATTAAGAACTATCTTCAGTGTAAAGAAGAACAAGGAGTCCTGGACGTGATGGTTTGGCCCCCACAGAGCCCTGATCTCATCAAAATCCATCTGGGACTACATGAAGAGACAGAAGGATTTGAGGCAGCCAACATCCACAGAAGATTTGTGCTTAGTCCTCCAAGATATTTGGAATATCCTACATGCCAAGTTTATAAAAAAAAAAAAACAAACAAAAAAAAAACTATTAAACGCTTCTATTTCTAATGGCATCCCTAAATTACAGCATTTTTGAACACCTGCCTAAAACGTTTGCACAGTATTGTTTATCATAAAACAGCAAAATTTATATATATATATATATATATATATATATATATATATATATATATAACACATAATAAAGCCTTATCACAACTGTCTCTAGTTTAAGGCTAGCCATACTTGCTTAGAAATCAGGCATTTCTGCTTCCAAATCCATGACAAATAGCATGAATGGAAGAGAAGTCTTCACTGCTCTCCATTGTATTCAGACAGCAGCGGATGTCTGAATACTCAAACACAGACTGCATCTGACTGGAATCATTCACTGTTTGGCTGACAATTTTCTATTTTTCATTTTCAAATTGACTTTTGTTGACCCAGATGGTGCCAATAGGGCCACTTGCGGCTTAAACTTTAGCAGATTTCGCAAGAATTGACCAGCTTAGCACACTTGAATGGTTCTTACCGAAGATACCAAGAGTCGCCAAGACCATACACTCTCCCGCAGATTCCCACCTGAGGCCAGAGGATTTTTGGCATTTTACGTTCCAGCATGAGGGTAGTAGCTACAACCTGTAAACATAAAAACATTAGAGTGGATATTCCTGTGTGCAGCTTAGTGAACATTTACGACCCTGATCTGTGCTGCTGCGATGTGACTCCCCTGTGCAAGCGTGGTAGTGACATTATTGTGGCCCGGCCAATAAAGCAGCCATAGGCACGGAACCCGGAAAAGATAGGGCCTCTCCTGAAGATAAATTGACTTTGTTTGTGATCAGTAAATTGTACATTTGGGGGGGGGGGGGGGGCATAAGTGCCCTCACTTGTACACAGCCTCTTTCCTGCGGGAAATTACTATTTTGCACACTATTAGTGACATCTACTGGAGGTAGGAGCCAAGCTAGACCTTTACAAGAAAAGTCAGGATTTGTTTAGAACTTCAGCTGCCCTGATAATCTACTTTAGTTCAGTTCAAGTTGCAAAGCATTTTGGTTTAACTTATCAAGCATTGTGAATTACCTGAGCCCTCCAAAGCTCGTCTCCTTCGTGGGACACCCGCCAATGAGTGTCTCCCATCATGGCGATCAGCAGATTCAGCATCAAAAGAGCTGCAACTATTGCAAAAGCCGAGTACGTCACGCTGAACATGAAGGGCAGGTCCACGCTATAATTAGCAGGACCATCAATGATGGTCAGGAAGAGTTCGAAAGTGCTGAACAGAGACATTGGATACGTCATGAACTGCCCCAGATCTGCTGAGTTTTGTGTTTGAAATATGACATAGAATGCTGCAAAGAGGAAAATTGGAATTATTCAAGCAGGATTACCGATTTCTAAAACCTTTGTGATTATTTCCATTTTTAAGGCTGATTAATTGAATCAAATAAGCTGTAGTCTTTTTTCACAAAGATTCACCATTTGTCCCTTGCTCAACATTCTGCTGATTGACAGTAAGGCGTTTATCTTACGTGGTTTAAAGTGGAACTTGGTGGTAGGAAAAAAAAAATGAGCAGACAGGCAGGATTTTTAATGCAAAACAGACATGCTTTATCTCTTCTGCATTAAAGCTACTAACACAGCTCACTGCACAAATTTAGCAATGCCGAAGCTCACATGCCCGGTAGTGACATCATCTTGGCCCAGTCAATCACAGCAGACCTGGAAGCCGGCTGCCCAAAAGGTCAGCCTCTGGGGGGAGGGACCTGGGGTGGCCCATCGCTGGATTGAATCTGACTAGTTCTGATTTAGCTGTTGATATGCAGGCATGGAACTGTACAGTATATGGGTACTTTCTCTATGATTTTAAATAAGGGCACCATACGTAGGCTTTTCTTTTTAATGTGCAAAAATTAAAATTAAGATACTTATATGTATGTGCACACATTTCCCGATTTCCATTTATGACTTGAGTTATGTGGTTTGAAGCTGAATTCCAGGTATGTTTTTTTCATAGTTACCTTGGTCCAGCTTTGGCTAATGTAAGTATGAATGTTCCATACCTGGCCATCTCTGTGGAAGAGAAGAATTATTGTAGTAACTGCCTCTACCACAGCTGTATTCCTGATTCCATGCCTAGCGGCTGCCATGCTGCGTGATCATCACTGCATAGCTCCCAACTGTCCCTGGTTTCAGAGGACTGTCCCTGATTTGGAACAAAGTCCCTTTTTCCTCCTCATTTGTCCCTTATGATAGATAGATAGATGTCAAAAAGAACTTGTGGGTTTAACTAATGTTATTTTTGTATAATTCTCCTTTATGGGGGCGTGGCAGGGTTTGTGTTCTATGCCTATGTGCTTTTGCCAATAGGGGTCCCTTGTTGCCATCTGAAAAAGTTGGGATGTTTGCCACTCGGAGTTGCCTACTCAGAATGGGTGCCATTCAGAGAACACATAGCATTTTCTCACTGCATGCAAATCGTCCCCTGATTGGATGAAGTGGAGGGGAGGGGTTATGACATCATAGTCCCCTTCTCATCCAATCAGAGAAATTCTTATATTCATTGAAAAAACTACAAGGCCCGCTTTGAATGGTGCTTGTGCTGAGCAGTACTATTCAGTAGGGTAGCTGGTCAGCACAGGACCAGGAAGGCAGAAAAGATCATTGTAGTAGCGGTAGCTTCTACAGTGATTTTCCTTTTCAGCAGGGATAAGCCAGGTATAAAAATGTATATTAACATTGGACCAGGCTGGAGCAATCTAGCTACGCAAAAAAATAAAAAAAAATAAATAAAATAGAATTCCGCTTTAGATGTCTATCAAAAAAACAGCAGTGGGTGTACAGAGAACTATATAGAAGTCAGTTCTTCTCACCTGCACCAAATCCAAGAATGACAACTGCCATGAGCCAGCAGAATCTCAACAGGTCTCCGAATATCATCTTTAGGGAAAAAAAAAAAAAAAAAAAGCAGACAGTTTTAGAGGATGAAAACGGCAGCCCACCAACAAAGTATGGAAGTTCCTAAACATTTTACAAAAAATATAAAAAAATAAAAAAATAATGTACTCAATTTAAAGACAGCATTTTAATAACTTGGCAATTGCCCCGTCGCCAGTGGGGCAACCATATCCCTTGCAGCCCATGCTGCTGCGATGGAGCCTGGGTATGGAAAGGGGCCTCTTTGGTGAAGCTTTTTAGGCAAAGTGAACATAGAAAACCTGTGAGTGTGAAAATACAGATCCAGTATTATTTGATCATGTGGTATAGATTTGAAAAAGGGGGGTATGCCTCTGAAACGTGTTGTCATGGTAAAAAAATGACACCAGGCAGAGTTTTGTATTGGCAGGTATGAGGTTTTTTTCCTCTTCAGTGTCAGTCACCTGAGGCTTCCTCCAGCTTTGATCGATACTGGCCCCTTTTAGCAGACTGTCTGCAGGGTTTTACACACAGTTCAAGCATTCACACCCTCCGGGCTTCACCATGGGTCTCTGAGTATTCAGGTCCCCTGGCAATATAGCAAGGTTGACAGGCATAGGAGTGCCGTCTATATTACATCTTCGAGTGGCTCAGCTTGCATGTGTATGTAAAAACACCGGCTGAGAGTCTTTGCACAAACCACTCCACTGGACTTTACTTCAAAACAACTCAGCATTTTGTAGTTTGAAGGAGAAAATAATCAATTCCCTATAGCGCTGATTCACATTTCCACTCAAAGTCACCTGAAGCTCAAAAAAGTTCTAAGGCTTTTTTTGTAGCTCAAATTGGGCAGATTTGCACATTTTTGGTGCATTTTTATTCCCATAGAAATAAATGGAAGCGCACTGGTTGTGCATTTTTGTGAGCAATCACGCGATTTTCTGCTCAAATGAAAAATAAAATAGTAATATATGAATACATGTAAACAAATATGTAATACATTAATAATAATTAACCCTTAACCTTAAAAAATTAAATTAGTATTAATAATACTAAAAAAATAAACAAATACATAATTATCATTATTAATAATTTTTTGTGTTAGAGTGTTTATTATTTTATTTTTTTAAGGGTTATTATTACATAGTATTCAGTTATTTTTGATTGTTTTGTTTGTGTATTTACTTTAAATTTACTTATTATTTGTAGTAATAACAGCCTAACAAAAAATAAAATAAAAACAATGAATAATAATGATAATAGTAATAATAATAATAAAAGCTGATAAAAAAAAGGTGATAAACTCAGAAATACATGATGATAGTTCTCTATTGGCTAATAAAAAACACCAAAGCTCAAAAAAATCGTGCGCAAATCGTGCATTAAAAACACGCCAAAAGTGCACAAGAAACTAAGGGAAAACACTCAAGATACTACGCTCAGGTGCAAATGCAGCCCCAATGGGAAAATGTGAGTTTGATGATTTTAACTTCTTATTTTGTCAACAATTAAAAAGGATTACTTACGCTAGGATCTGTGCTCCCTTTTCTCCTTCTTGTTTTTCAGTTTTAGCCACTACCCATGGATTAGTGGAAGCTGCTTGAGTTGCTTAATTGATTACATTTAATTACCAATTTATAGTTACTTTTGGACTTTTACATAGAGTGGGGCTGGTCTGATGTGATTTTTAGTGCACTACCACAGTTTTGTCTTGTGTTCTTGCTTTACAGACGTTGCAGTTAACATAGTTTCCCTGTATAATTTTTCGGACACACAGGTGGAGTCTTTGGAAATGTCACTAGTCACAGTTCCACCTTGATTTATTTGTGCAGATGTCTTAGTGTAGATTTATTGCCCTCATAGCTTCTGCTGCAGCCAAGCCAGCACTGAAATTAACCATTTGTGAGTCTGTTATAAAAAAAAAAAATCCAGAGCGTCTCCCTAGCTAAAAACGAATACCGGTTGATCCTGCTGGTAGGTCTATTTTATCCACTCCCTGTCATGGAGACAACGCTGTTCCTTCTGCAGTGATATCACACAACAGCATTGTCACTCATTGGACATGGTAGTCTCCAGCTAACCTTTTTAAAGGTTGCTCCCCCCCCCCCCCACTGCTTACCTGAGCGGGATCCAGTGATACGGCTCTCTCGGGTTTCTACCTCCTTTTTGGCTGAGACAACAGGGGGAGCCATTGGGGAGAAAGCAGGTGCAAGGGCTGAACCCCATTCTGTGCATCTTATAGACACACAGAGCAGGGCTCAGAAGCAAGCATGCATGAGTGCTTCCATAGCAAGTGGCTTGCTATGGGGGCACTCAGAGGAGAAGCCAGGAGCACTGGTGAACGTGAACGAATCGAAAAATAAAAAACTAAGTTTAAACCCAAAAGGCAAAATTCGGCAAATAAGGCAAAGTTATATGCTTTCTCCCAACCCCTGTAACTGTTTCATTTATAACATATATTTATTAAATTTTCTCGGATTCAAAAAAAAAAAACCGAACAGAAAAGAAACAACCGTTTCTACTAGGACATCAAAGAGACAAAACGCAGGACATTCGAGTAATACAGCAATCTCAAGGTGTTGATTATAAGGTTATTGACCATTGAGGTATTTGTTGCACCAATCCATCCATGGTCTACACACTTTCCCAGTAACTGTCACTTTTGTTGAACAGCTTCACTGGAAGTGTAAAAATAACAGACCCAATAGTAGGATCGACTGATAGACTGCCATTTTTAAAATTTTGGCCAAAATACCATAAAAAAAATAAATAAATAAAAAAAGGAAATGCAAAGTAACATTGGCTCTGACACTTGTACCTTCTGAATCATGATGGTGAAAGGTCCGAGCATCTGGAAGCCTCGGGTGAAATACAGGATGTAACACCATCCAAGCACCAACGCCACCGACATAGGGACTACCTCCCCATTGCTGTTGGTGACCCTCATCACCAAAACTGCCATCACCATACAGGCAAAAGTTATTCTGAAGAAGGAAACAGAAGACATTGTAGGCATTGAGCAGCAGATATAAAAAGCAAATACAAAGCATTCGTATAGAAATTACATGCAAAAGACCTCAGCAAAGGGGGAGAAGGGCTAGACCAGGGTAGCTCAATCTTTTTTTTAGTGACTAAAATGCAAAACCTCATGGCACACCTCTCCAACATAGTGTCACCCAGCCCCCTCCCCCTGCTTTCATATCAGAGCCCTCAGAGCATCCCCCTTGCTTCAACATCAGAGTCCTCAGCACACACCTCCTTCCACGTCACAGTGCTAAGCCCCCACTTCAACATCCATCAGAATCCACAACCCCCCCCCTTTTCACATTCCTCAGCTTCCAGCTTCACATGCAGGTCCTCAACTCCCCCACTTTCACATCAGAACCCTCAGCTGGCCTGTCTACATAATGGAAATGCACGACACTATACAAAAATATGGAACCCTTGAAAAGCCCAGAAGGCACCCTGGTTGAGTATCACTAACCTCGATCACCCAATAACGTCAGTTTTGGATGCACAAATTATTGTACATTTAGTAATTATAGTAATCTACCCAATGATCATTTTTAAAGTGGGAGTATACTCCCATGTATGATTTTTAGCTATAGGCAAGTCTATAATAAGGTTTACCTATAGGTAGTATAAATATCTCCTAAACGTGCGCTGCTTGGGAGATGTTTACTTTAGATGCAGCCAGTGACATCTAGGACGCATGTGCTCTGAAGAAATAGCATGCCTGTGCCGTTCCTTCAGAGCCATGCCGTAAACTGCGACTCCCGCACTCATGCGCAGGAGTGACGTCATCGATGGCTCGCCCATTGATATCGCCGAAGCCCGCAAACCCGTGAAGATGGAAGCGCCTTCAGCGGTGACAGTGCGCCACTGGAAGGCTTCGTTTTTAGGCAAGTCTGTCACAATGTGCTAGTATGTGATGCATACTAGCACATTATGACAAACTGCCCAGTGCCTATATATTTTTTTTATGTGGTTTACTACCACTTTAATAAGGTTTTTACTAGTTATTGTTTGTTGTCCCTGTACAGAAGAGATCAGAAAGGTGGCAGCCTGCAGAAGGAGGCAAGAAACTGTGCTGCTTTACAAAAAGCATGCTGACAGGAGAAGAGGGCAGAGTGATAAAAAAAGATGAGATCATCAGTCTGTATTTGCATGCAGACGGCCTTAGGTAACACCCACACATGATGCCAAGCTTCCATGAATGAAAGAACTGTCACCCAATAAATGAAAAGGGCAGGCCAGATGCAATCAAGCTATAGAGAAAAGCGGTGTATGATGCTGGACGTCCTCTAGCTGGGAAATGAGATTGGCTCTGTCTGACTTGCTGCAGCTTCCAAAACATTGTGAGTAATTTCTGCAAAGGAGAGGAACCTGACCAACTGGGCAAGACTGCTTTAAGCAAGATCCAAAGTCTTGAATAAAATAAAATAGTGTAATATTGCTTGTTTGTCAACCTCTTCACTACCCAACTTTGACTCATTGTTATTGAAACCCCCCCAATGTATGTCAGGGGGGAGGTTTGTAAAGATTCTTACATAAGGATATGGAAAGGTCCACCAAGAACTGTCTGTCCAAAATATCTGGTAGCTCCAACCCGTAGGAGGTCAGGAATCTAAAATAAAAAAAAATAGAAATAAAATAAATAAAACTGAAAAACCAGCTTAGACAACAGATAAACTTCAGAGCCCCTCCCCTGAGATTCGACAGACATTGTTGCGGTTTGGAGAGTATAGCCAGAATTACAGAATTAAGAATTAGAACCCCAAACCTCCCTCTCCTCTAGATCGGTGGTATCCAAACTGGGGGCCACATGAGAGCCTTTGATTGCTTTATCCAGCCCTTGGAGCACTATTTCATCTACCGATACCAACAATGGAGTACAATTACCCCCCCGACACCAATGATGGACCACAATTTCTCCCAATGACACCAACGATGGAACACAATTCCTCCCAATGATGCCAGTGATGGGAAAAAATTCCTCCCAATGTCACCAACGATGGAGCACAATTTCTCTCAATGACACCAAAGATGGCATTGTTTTGTCCCACTGGCTTTGGGAGATGTCTACTCCCAATGGCCCTCCTAAAGTCTGAAGGACCGTGAACTGGCCCTGCTCTTAATCATGACCCAGAATTATTTTGTTTTCTTTTACCTTGTTCCTGTAGTGAGAAACAGGGTTTTATTACTCTTTGACCCCACCAAGCTCTTAAAATTCTTGCAGGAGACATCTCCACAACTATTTCCAAGCTCCCTTTCCCTTTACACAATAGGGCCTATATCTGATCTTATAAATATGCCCTTTGGCTGCATGACCACAAATTATTGTGGAAAGCATTCACAGAGGAGTGGAGGCTGTTATACCTGGGAGGGCAACTCATTATTGGTTTTGGAATAGAGTGGAGGCTGTTATAACCGGGAGGGCAACTCATTGGTTTTGGAATATAATGTCCAACAAGCTCATACAAGTGTGATGGCCATTAAAAAGTGTACTGCATCTACTAGTAATTAAGGAAGCTAAAATAGAGTTCATCATCTTTTGTGTCAAAAAGTATTATCACTTTGACTTATAGTAAAATTTGCAAGCTTATCACTCAAATGCAGCTACAATTTCCAAAAAAAAAATAAAAAAATCATAGACTTGAAAAGTTCGTACCATGAGAAGTAAAATAACCATTGCTCCAATTACGCTGATCAGCTCCCCGCCCAGGCGAAGGTGATCTTCATAAGTAACATAGGCCTCCTGTTGGTTTCCAGAAAAGAAAAAGCCATTAGAGGTGATCAATGAAGGAGTGTCCACAACTTACAATTTAGCAAGCTACTTACACTCAGAGGCTTTTGTACCATGATGATGGAATTTCGTGAATCGTTGTCCTTCGGAATGGACTTCAGAGGCCGGTAGGTGCAACTCACAGTAACGAATACCATATACATGAAGTAGATTGCCGCTAAGAGCCAAAAATATGGTCGCCCACAGCTCTGCCATTTTAAACAGACTAGCTCTTTCACAGGAGTCATTTCTAGGATAAGCCGAGCCTATAATGGTTTAAAACAAGCAGTACAAAAATCAGTTTCATGCCCTGAGAGTCATGCCTTTTAAATGAAATTTAATGTCAACTCTAGCCGCCCTACCACACCAGTCCTTCCTCCTTCTTCCCTGGAGGCCCCGTCGGCATATAATCTTTAATATTTTTTTATTATATTTTTGTAGCACTCACTAGGTAGGTAGGTGCTAGAGTAGGATTTTTTTTGTAGGGTAGGCAAATTTAAGCAGGCCTGGCTGGCAGCCAGGCCTATTTGTTTTGATCTGGTCTGGGCTGGGAGTGCTCAGGTTAGCATCTGGCGACTCACAGGCAGCATTACTGAGACCTCCCTCTTCTTTCTAGAGCTTTCTGGAAAGTACTGGAAAGAGGAGGAGAGGAGAGTTGGAGCTGCCTGGGGTACTCTAAGGAGCCCTGACCAATCCCCAACTTGGATTGGCAGGGGGCAGGGGGCAGGCCTCCTCAAGTACCCAGGGTCAGCCCAGCCGGGGGGGGGGGGGGGGGGGAGTTGGAGATGTTCAGAGCTTGGAGATTGAATGGTAGGCTGTCGGGGCTTTCAAGCAGCCATCCAGTCTCGGGGGGGGGGGGTGACCTTGGTCCTGGGTTCAGGTGCATTTTTTTCAATAGTTAGGGAAATAGAAAAGAAAACAGCATCACATTTTTTTTTTATTTAAATACAGTTTTTCTATGGGCCACTGCACACAGATCCAATAAATTTGTGCTGTGATCAAATCTGTAAATAAAAAGTCTGTGCATGTTATCGTTTACATGCATACAGGAGTATGACAAAAATGTACTCTGTTGAAGTACAAGAGCCACCTGCATCCCAGTAACAGAAGATGTTTGGCGACATCCTTGAGACGCTAACATCCTAGCAAAGGAGAACTTTGGGTGGCTTCATTGAAAAGCCACCTGCATCCCAGCAACAGAGGATGTTAGGTAGCTTCCTTGAGAAGCGGAGTGTGTCCTAGCAATGGATGACATTAGGTGGCTTCATTGAGAATCCACCTTAATTCTAGCAACAAAAGGATATTGGGTGGCTACCTTGGGAAGCTACCTGTGTCCTTGCAATGTAGAATTTTAGGTGGCTTCCTTGGGAAGCTACCTGCATCATACCAGCAGAGGATGTTTGGTGACATCTTTGAGAAGCTGCCTTCATCCTAGCAATGGAGAACTTTGGGTGCCTTCCTTGAAAAGCCAGCAACAGAGGATGTTAGGTAGCTTCCTTGAGAAGCTGCCTGCATCCTAGCAACAGAGAATGTTACGTGGCTTCCTTCAGATGCTGCCTGTATCCTACAAATAGAGGGGGTTGGGTGGCTTCTTTGAGAAGCTACATGCATCCTAGCAACAGGACTATTTTGTTGTAACACTATAGGCATAAAAACATTGCTTAAAGCAGAGTTCCACCCATTTAAAAGTCAGCGGCTACAAAAAGTGTAGCTTCTGACTTTTAATAAACAGACACTCATCTGTCACACGATCCAGCGATGCGGCTGCCCGAAGCCTCGCTTCTCTCCCCCTCCTCTCTGCGGCGCCGGAATTGCAAGTGTGGGCGCCTGGCTGAATGGCTGGGCAATCTTCTGGGACCTAAGACGTGTCCCAGAATATTGCAGGGAGGGAGGGGGGAAATGTGAACTTCCGCTCGGTGCCACAGCGCCAGGAGAGGAAGTGGGAGCTGGGTACCTGTGAAAACTAGGCACCTGCTCCCCCCCCCCAAAAAAAATGACAAGTCAAATGTAGCATGTCAGGGGGTCACAAGTACTTAAAGCGGAAGTTCCATTTTTGGATTGAACTCTGCTTTAAACACTGCATGCCCGCAGTGGCCAGAACACTTTAGGCAGGATGAGGCTTTGATACTAGTTGCAATATTTTCATGTGACTACACTATATTACCAAAAGTATTGTGATGACTGCCTTTACACGCACATGAATTTTAATTGGAAACACAGCCTTGGTACACACGATCAGATTGTTGGCCAACAAAGCGTCAGACTTTTGTCCGAAGGGCGTGTGCCAGGAACTTGTCTTGCATACAAACGGTAAACAATTTTCGGCCAACAAACACAAACGTAGAGGAATTTCAGCTCTTAAGCGCCACCCTTTGGGCACCTTCTGTCATGTTTGGTGAGCATTGATTCTGAGCATGCGTATTTGTACTTTCAACTTGTGTGACGGACTTGTATACAGACGATAGGAAAATCTGACAACAGACCGTTGTCCGCGAATATTTACTAGCCTGCCATCCAACATTTTTTGGCGGAAATTTGGGCAAATGGCTGAGGGAGCGTACTAACGATTGGATTTTAGGCCAACAGTCTATCATCACACAATTCCCTGCCAAAAATCCGATCGTGTGTACGAGGCTTTAGTCCGTACGGTTCACTATTGAGCTGGCCCACCCCATGCAGCTATAACAGCTTTAACTCTTCTGGGAAGGCTGTCCACAAGGTTTAAAAGTGTGTCTATGGGAATGTTTGATCATTCTTCAAGAAGCGCATTTGTGAAGTCAGGCACTGATGTTGGACGAGAAGGCCTGGCTCGCAGTGTCCACTCTAATTCCTCCTTATGCCCTGTACACAGATAGGATTTTCCGACAACAAAATCCATGTTTTTTTTCCGACGGATGTTGGCTCAAACTTGTCTTGCATATACGCGGTCACACAAATCTTGTCGGAAATTCCGAATGTCAAGAATGCCGTGACGTACAACACGTACGACGAGCTGAGAAAAATGAAGTTCAATAGCCAGTGCGGCTCTTCTGCTTGATTCTGAGCATGAGTGGAATTTTGTGCATCGGAATTGTGTACACACGATCGGAATTTACGAGAACAGATTTTGTTGTCGGAAAATTTGAGATCCAGAAATTCCGATGGAAAATGTCCGATGGAGCCTACACACAGTTGGAATTTTCGTAAACAAGCTCCTATAGAACATTTTCTGTTGGAAAATCCTATCGTGTGTACGGGGCGTTAGTGTGCTTTCACACTGAGGCATTGGGGGCGTCGGCGGTAAAGCGCCGCTATTTTTAGCGGCGCATTACCGTTGTTTTAGCGGCACTATTCGACCGCTAGCTGGGCGAAAAAGGGTTAAAACCAGCTGTGTATACACGGCTCCTACAGCGCTGCAAAGATGCTGCTTGCAGGACTTTTGTTTTACCATCCTGCAAGCGCACCGCTCCAGTGTGAAAGCACTCGGGAGTGAGAGGAGAGGCTCTTTACAGGCACTATTTTTAGCACCTCAGTGTGAAAGCAGCCTCAAAAGGGGGGTTCCGGCCGCAATATATATATATTTTTTTCAAAAGTCAGCAGCTACAAACGCTGTAGCTGCTGACTTTTAATTAGGACACTTACCTGTCCAGCGAGCCCGCGATGTCGGCGCCCCGAGCCAATCTGTCCATCGGATCAGCCGCCAGCGCCTCCATCTTAACGAAGGGAAACTTCACTGCCTGTTTCCTACTGCGCATGCATTAGTCGCGCGGCGCTTTGTGAATGGGACACACACAGTTCCCAGAAGGCAACGGGGCCGCTTGCCGAAGAGGAGGAAGCGCCGGGGAATAGGAAGAGGCAGATTAGGAAGACTGCCTAGCAACAAGGGTTTCAGGTAAGTTAATTTTTTTTTTCAAATGTTATTTTTTTAAATTTTCTTAAGCTTTTTGATGCAATTTTTTATGTTAGGGTGGCCCTCCACTTTAAAGGTGTTCTATCGGGTTGAGGTTAGGACTCTGTGCAGGCCTGTCAAGTTCCTCCACACCAAACTCACTCATCCATGTCTTAATGGACCTTGCTTCGTGCACTGGTCCAAATCATTTGGTGGAGGGGGATTATGGTGTGGGGTTGTTTTTCAGGGGTTAGGCTTGGCCCCTTTGTTCCAGTGAAGGGAACTCTTAAGGCGTCAGTATACCAAGACATTTTGGACAATTTCATGCTCCCAACCTTGTGGGAACAGTTTGGGGATGGCCCCTTCCTGTTCCAACATGACTGCGCACCAATGCACAAAGCGAGGTCCATGAAGAAGACATGGATGAGAGAGTTTTTGGTGGGGGACTGGCTTGCACAAAGTCCTGACCTCAACCCGAACACCTTTGCGATGAATTAGAGCGGAGATTGCGAGCCAGGCCTTTTCCTCCGTATCAGTGCCTGACCTCACAAATGCGCTTGTGGAAGAATGGTCAAAGATTCCCATAGACACACTCCTAAATCTTGTGGACAGCCTTCCTAGAAGAGTTGAAGCTGTTTTAGCTGCAAAGGGCCAACTCAATATTGAACCCTATGGACTAAGACTGGGATGCCATTAAAGTTCATGTGTGTGTAAAGGCCCATTACCTTTGGTAATATAGTGTATGTGCATGAGGCCTTGAGCATGCCTTCTACCTGTGCTGTGCACATTCTGTTAACTTGGCGCATGAACATTCTGTGAATGTGTACATGTCACGGAGCAGCCCATTCACTTCAGTTGGCTGTGTTTGCCAGTGGCACTGTGACATGGGGTATAATTTTGACATGGCATGTGTACCACCCCATCCAGCCGCCATGCAATGATAAGGTGGGCGATCAGGAGGCAGTAAAACTGTGGCTCAGCCCCCTATTTTTATCGCCACCTGGCTGTAAGTTTAAATGATGCCTTATTGTGACTTACGATTGGAGGTGAAAGATAGAGGATAAATTTAATGTATTAAAATATATATTGGCCTTAGTTAAAACTTTAACCGCTCGCTGACCAGCGCACTACGATGTACGTTGGCACAATGGCACGGCTGCACAAATTGGCGTACCTTTAAGACGTGGCATTGTGGGTGTTCGCGCCGCGTAGTCCGTGACTGTGCCCGTGGGTCCTACGGACTCAATGTCTGCCGGTGTCCCACGATTGTGTCACGGCATGGCAGAAGGGGAAATGCCCGATGTGAGATGATGTAAACAAGGCACTTCCCCGTTCTGCCTAGTGACATGACAGGGATCTACTGCTGCCTGTCATCGGGAGCAGTGATCGCTGTCATTTCAGTGGTAGCCCATCCCCCCCACAGTTAGAATCACTCCCTAGGACACACTTAACGCATTGATCGCACCCTAGTGTTTAACTCCTTCCCTGCCAGTGTTATTTACACAGTAATCAGTGCATTTTTATAGCACTGATCGCTGCATAAATGGCAATGGTCCCAAAATAGTGTCAAAAGTGTCCGCCATAATGTCGCAGTCACGATAATAATAAATAAATCACAGATCAACGCCATTACTAATAAAAAAAAAAAAAAAAAAAACACATGATAAAAATGCCAAAAATCTATCCTTTATTTTGTAGACGATATAACTTTTGCGTAAACCAATCAATATACGCTTATTGCGATTTTTTTACCAAAAATATGTAGAAGAATACAGATCGGCCTAAACCGAGAAAGAATTTGTTTTTTTTATATATTTTTGGGGGATGTTTATTGTAGCAAAAAAGTAAAAAAAAAATATATATTTTTTTTTTCAAAATGATCGCTCTTTTTTCTTTTATAGCGCAAAAAATAAAAAATGCAGAGGTGAGCAAATACCAGCAAAAGAAAGCTCTATTTGTGGGACAAAAAGGACGTCAATTTTGTTTGGGTGCAACGTTGCACGGCCGCGCAATTGTCAGTTAAAGCAACGCAGTGGCGAATCGCAAAAAGTGCTCTGGTCAGGAAGGGGGTAAATTCTTCCGGGGCTGAAGTGGTTAAGCAAGATAAACTCTAGCCAATATTTTCTTTTTTTAGCTTCGAGAAGGGATGTAACCTCCTCTGTCAGGTTTTAAATGCCGTCCAGGTCCTAGATGGTGAAATTTACATGTTCTTTCCTGTGTTGTCTGACACCTTACTCATAAATGGGAAGGGAGGACGAATCTCCCCAGCAGGGGCACAAATAGCAGTAAAAACTTATCTGGGGTTCCATCTTGTTCCCACATTATCCAAAACTAGCAGAAAAAAAAAGTTCTTTCTGGTGTTGCGCTTTGACGTGCCCTACATACCTCTCTCTTTCTAGAAGATACCACAAGCTCCAACACAGACTGATCCTCGTCCCGAGAATCGATGCCCGAGAGGTCATATAGAACAGAATTTATAGGACCAAAAGACCATTGAACCTGCTTACGTTTTTTTAGCAGGTGCTGGAACATCTGAAAGATCAAAAAAGGAGAAAAAAAAAGAAGATTTAATTTATTTAACATGAATATGTGCAAGAGAAGATGAAGACAAGAACTAATGGGATAAGCACATAATTCTGGGCTTTTAAGAATTCAAATTAGGTTGAGACCTAAAAAGATTACCACAGTTAATTAAGGAACAATCAAAAGGCCCAGCTTACCATGAGTGATATTTAAATATAAAAAGGGAGACTATTATGTGTCTTGGATGCATCAACATTGAAATCTCCATAATTACCAGCTCTGTCCCTGACCACCTGGGAAGTTTATTGGTCTCCACTGGTCTCCAAATTGCGGCTCGGGGACTGTATGTGGCCCTTTGCTTGCCTTTACCCGGGGCAACTACACCTCCAGGTGACACCAATGATGGGACACTATTCCTCTTACTGACAGCATTAAAAGGGACACTATTCATCCCACTAACCACAGTCCAGTCAAAGCCTGAAGGACAGTAAACTTGCCCTTTGCTTAGAAAGTTTGGAGAACCCTAATTTAAAAGGATAAGTACACTTTAACACAAAGTCCATTTATCCTTTTTGCTCCCTTCCCCTCACCTAACTTATTCCATTTACTCCTCCACAGATGCATACTGTATTTCTGTGTGGAGTAGGGATGAGCCGAACACCCCCTAGTTCGGTTCGCACCAGAACTTGTTTTTGTGCATTTGTGCGAACATGCGAACGCCGTTAAAGTCTATGGGACACAAATGTGAAAAATCAAAAAGTGCTAATTTTAAAGGCTTATATGCAAGTTATTGCCATAACAAGTGTTTGGGGACCCGGATACTGCCCTAGGGGACGTGTATCAATGCAAAAAAAAAAAGTTTTTTAAATTGCCGTTTTTTCAGGAGCAGTGATTTTAAGAATGCTTAAAGTGAAACAATAAAAATGAAATATTCCTTTAAAGATCGTGCCTGGGGGGTCCCCATAGTCTGCCTGTAAAGTAGCGCACTTCCCCCATGTTTAGAAAAGTACCACAGCAAAATGACATTTCTAAAGGAAAAAATGTCATTTAAAATTGCTCACGGCTGTAATGTATTGCCAGATCCCGGCAATATACATAAAAAAAAAAATATTTAACAGCGTGGATCCCCCCCCCCACCCCCAGTCCATACCAGGCCCTTAAGCCTTTTCTGAATGGAACCTGTCCTGTTAAACCACTGTATTTACTTGGCCACTGTGCTTCAGCTCAGTTTTAGGGTCTTGGCTAGGGATGAGCCGAACACCCCCCGGTTCGGTTCGCACCAGAACCCGCGAACGGACCGAAAGTTCGCACAAACGTTAGAACCCCATTGACGTCTATTGTACTCGAACGTTCGAAATCAAAAGTGCTCATTTTAAAGGCTAATTTGCATGGTATTGTCCTAAAAAGGGTTTGGGGACCCGGGTCCTACCCCAGGGGACATGTATCAATGCAAAAAAAAACTTTTAAAAACGGCCGTTTTTTCGGGAGCAGTGATTTTAATGATGCTTAAAGTAAAAAAAAAAAAGTGAAATATTCCTTTAAATATCGTACCTGGGGGGTGTCTATAGTATGCCTGTAAAGTGACGCGTGTTTCCCATGTTTAGAACAGTCCCTGTACCAAATGTCATTTTTAAAGGAAAAAATCTCATTTAAAACTGCTTGCGGGTTTAATGTCATGTCGGGTCATGGCAATATGGATGAAAATCAGTGAGACAAACGGCATGGGTACCCCCCCAGTCCATTACCAGGCCCTTTGGGTCCTGTATGGATATTAAGGGGAACCCCGCACCCAAATTAAAATAAGGAAAGGCCCTATATACTCTGAACAGCAGTATACAGGCGGTGCAAACAAGACAGGGACTGTAGGTTTGTTGTTAAGTAGAATCTCTTTGTAATTTTGAACGGGTACATTTTTAACGTGTTTAGCTCCAGCCAAAAAATCTTTTCTAAGCTTTTTGGAAAACATAGGGAAGGGTTATCACCCCTGTGACATTTGTTTTGCTGTCTTTCCTCCTCTTCAGAAGATTTCACCTCACTTTTTTGTCCCAATGAAAAATGTTTTTTGAAAATTTGGGTTTTTTTGTGGAACAAGGATTGGAAAGCATCAGTGGAAAGGAGAAATTGTTTTCCCATATTAACTCTTACAGGAGAGAATTTCCCTTCCTAGGGGTAGATTTCATCTCACTTCCTGTTGTCTCCTTCCGTTTGCAAGTAGGAGTCGTTTGTAAGTTAGATGTTTGAAAGTAGGGTCCTGCCCTATATACTCAGCAGAAATTTGGGCCTTAGGTGTTGCTGTGGCCACAACACTGTAAGCCCTCACAGGGCCCTGCTGTGAAATATTAGATCAAGAATTGTAATTACATGCCCCTGTTGAACAGGAGCTGAAAAATTAGGCCTTAGGCACTTGTGCTGGTGCCACAACACTGCAACCCCTCACAGACACTCTAGTTGGAACGCAGGAACGAGCCCTGCTGCAAAGTATTGCCACAACACTGCACAACACCGCTGCACCACCAAGTTAAGGACGTGAGCCAAACAGGGCACATGGGTCAGTTGTCCCTGTCGGAGGGCAGAGAGGAGGTTGGTGCCATTGTCGCAAACCACCATTCCTGCCTTAAGTTGGCGTGGCGTCAACCACCTCTGAACCTGCCCCTGCAGAGCTGACAGAACCTCTGCCCCAGTGTGGCTCCTGTCCCCCAAGCACACCAGCTCAAGCACCGCATGGCATCTTTTGGCCTGCGTACTTGCGTAGCCCCTTGAACGCCTACGGAGCACCGCTGGTTCCGAGGAAGAGGCCATGGAGGAAGAAGAAGAGGAGGGGGTGGAGGAGAGAGGTGTGTCACAATCAGCATTTTGGAGGCGTGGTGGCGGAACAACCTCCAACACTACTGCACCTTGTCCTGCATCCTTCCCAGCTGCCAGCAGAGTCACCCAATGCGCCGTGAAACTTAGGTAACGTCCCTGTCCATGCCTGCTGGACCATGAGTCAGCGGTAATATGCACCTTACCGCTGACCGCCCTGTCCAGCGAGGCATGGACATTGCCTTCCACATGCCGGTAGAGAGCCGGAATCGCCTTCCGTGAGAAAAAGTGGCGTTTGGGTACCTGCCACTGAGGAACCGCACATTCCACAAACTCACGGAAGGGGGCAGAGTCTACCAACTGAAAAGGCAGCAGTTGAAGTGCTAGCAATTTTGCCAAGCTAGCATTCAACCGCTGGGCATGTGGATGGCTGGGAGCAAACTTCTTTCGGCGGTGCAGCAGCTGGGGCAGGGAAATTTGCCTGGTACAATCTGACGTCGGTGTACCAAAAGCAGATTGCCCACAAGTACTTGGCTGTGACACACCTAATTCTACACCTTCATTCCTCTCACTGCAGGTCTCAGAGAGGACTGAAGGTCTAGTGGGGTTGGAAATCTCAGGTGATGAGGAGCAAGGAGAGATCCTCTTTGTTCTTTGGTGTGGGTCTTTTAGATACGCTTGCCAACGAACTGCATGGCAGGTCAACATATGTCTGGTCAAGCATGTGGTACCCAAGCGGGAGATGTTTTGGCCACGCGAGATACGCTTGAGACATATGTTGCAAATAGCAGCGGTGCGATCTGATGCACTCGTCTCAAAAAAGGCCCACACCAAAGAACTTTTTGAATAACGCGCAGAGACTGCAGCGCCCTGCACATGTGGAGCTTTGGGGTGTGATGCAGTCAATGTGCTGCCCTTAGGCTGGCCCCTGGAGGGCATCCTGCCTCGTTGGTGATGTGCCGCCTCCTCCTCCTCCTCCTCTCTCCTATCAGGCACCCACGTTGAGTCAGTGACCTCATCATCCCCTCCCTCCTCATCACTGGAGCAAACCTGGCAGTATGCTGCAGCAGGGGGAGCATGACTGCCAGATTGCTGTCCTTCTTGGGCACCCCCTCTGTCCGTGCTCATGTTACTGCCTTCATCGAGCTCAGTATCATCATCAGAGCCTTCCAAACGCTGGGCATCCTCCTGGAGCATGTACCCAACACTGTGGTCAAACAGTTCGAGGGAATCCTCAGGAGGACATGGTGGAGCTAGGGAAGGAGTCACTGATGACATTGAGCTGAGGGAAGAGGCCGCTGCTTTGCCAGACAAAGCACCCTGGGCATGGGTGAGAGAGGATGAGGAGGATGAGGACGGCTTGGTCATCCACTCGACCAAGTCTTCCGCATGTTGCGGCTCAACACGGCCATCTGCCGAAAAAAAGGCCAAGCGTGTCCCATGGCCACGTGCTGATGAGGATGCACCGTCTCCACGACCAGCACTAGACACAGAGCCTGCTTGCCCTCTCTTATTGGCTTGTGACTGTCTGCCTCTCCTTCTTGGCCTTCCAGACATACTAATGGCCTGTAGCTGCACTAAGCTGGGATAGAAGACCTGTAATTTTCTTCAGGTAGCTTTATATACTGTAACCAGACAAGCCTGCCTGTCAGTAGGAAGATAACAGGAACGGATCTAGCTGAACACTGTGAGCAGGACACACTGCACTAAATGTAAATAGCAGGAACGGATCTAGCTGAACACTGTGAGCAGGACACACTGCACTAAATGTAAATAGCAGGAACAGATCTAGCTGAACACTGTGAGCAGGACGCACTGCACTAAATGTAAATAGCAGGAACGGATCTAGCTGAACACTGTGAGCAGGACGCACTGCACTAAATGTAAATAGCAGGAACAGATCTAGCTGAACACTGTGAGCAGGAAGCACTGCACTAAATGTAAATAGCAGGAACGGATCTAGCTGAACACTGTGAGCAGGACGCACTGCACTAAATGTAAATAGCAGGAACGGATCTAGCTGAACACTGTGAGCAGGACGCACTGCACTAAATGTAAATAGCAGGAACGGATCTAGCTGAACACTGAGCAGGACGCACTGCACCAAATGTAAATAGTCTAGATAGAAGATAACAGGAACGGATCTAGCTAAACTGAATACAGTGTATATATATATATGCAACACCTGGGATGCATATATATACACACAATACACTGTAAGTGCAGCTAACTGACTGACTGTTCTGCCTAATCTATCTAACTCAAATCAAATGACACTGTCTCTCTCTCTCTATCTCTCAGCACACCGGAACACACACTACACAGGGCCGCCGTGCAGGCGGCCTTATATAGTGTGGGGCGTGTACTAAATCCCCTGAGCCATAATTGACCAAAGCCACCCTGGCTTTGGCCAATTACAGCTCTCTACTGACGGCGCTGTGATTGGCCAAGCATGCGGGTCATAGTGCATGCTTGGCCAATCATCAGCCAGCAATGCACTGCGATGCCGCAGTGAATTATGGGCCGTGACGCGCCACACGAATTTGGCGCGAACGGCCCATATCATTCGCAATTCGACGAACGGTCGAACAGCCGATGTTTGAGTCGAACATGGGTTCGACTCGAACACGAAGCTCATCCCTAGTCTTGGCAATATTTTTATAGCCTAGGCAATCTTTAAGTAGAGAAATAATTCTTTTTTTCAGAACCTCAGAGAGTTCTTTGCCATTAGGTGCCATGTTGAACTTCCAGTGACCAGTATGAGAGGCTGAGAGTGATAACACCGCATTTAACACACCTGCTCCCCATTTCACAATTGAGACCTTGTAACACTAACAAGTCACATGACACCGGGGAGGGAAAATGGCTAATTGGGCCCAATTTGGGCATTTTCACTTAGGGGTGTACTCACTTTTGTTGCCAGCGGTTTAGAAATGAATGGCTGTGTGTTGAATTATTTTGAGGGCACAGCAAATTTACACTGTTATACAAGCTGTACACTCACTACTTTACATTGTAGCAAAGTGTCATTTCTCCAGTGTTGTCACATGAAAAGATATAATAAAATATTTACAAAAATGTGAGAGGTGTACTTTTGTGAGATACTGTGTGATATATATATATATATATATATATATATATATATATATATATATATATATATATATATATATATATATATATTTTTTTTTTCTCCAAATACACTGCCACTAACTAACCTGCCTGCCTAATCTAGCTCAATTTCTCTATCTCTGTCATCTATAACACACTATATGGGCGCAGTGTAAGCAGCCTTGTGTAGGGCGTGGACTTGGAACTCGAAGCTCATCCCTAGCGTGTGGCACCCTAAAGTTTAGGTAGGGCTTTTTTCTGACGGATGTTGGCTCAAAATTGTCTTGCATACACACGGTCGTACAAAGTTGTCGGAAAATCAGATTGTTCTGAACGTGGTGACGTAAAACACGTACGTCGCGACTATAAATGGGGCAGTAGCCAATAGCTTTCGTCTCTTAATTAATTCTGAGCATGCGTGGCACTTTGTCCGTCGGATTTGTATACACACGATCAGAATTTAAAGGTTCGGATTTTGTTTTATAGCCTGCTCTCAAACTTTGTGTGTTGGAAATTCCGATGGAAAAAAAGTCTGATGGAGCCCACACACGGTCGGAATTTCCGACAACAAGCTGCGATCGCACATCGCGGAAAGTCTGACGGTGTGAGTTGCGGTCAAAGGTAGAGGGGAAGCTGCCGCCACTAAGGGACCATCCACCTTATTACTGGAGACCACGGAGTAAGCTGAGGCCAGTACCAGAGCAGACCTCTCGCCAGCCAGGGACGGCAAAGAAGTGAGAAAACTTCATCAAGTGTCAAGTCAGGGACCCAGCAGGACAGCAGGGGTAACGCTTGAGGAGCATCAGTGAATGCCCAGCCAGGGAACTAATGTGTCAGCGGGGGTGAAGCTTGAGGTGCATCTGTGAGTGCCAAGCCAGGGACCCAGCAAGGAAGCGGGGGTGACGCTTGAGGAAAATACTGAGTGCTAAAGTGGAAGAGCTCAGGGGATCCAGTGGCTAAATTGGATCTGAAGTCTAGTGAGGGAGACTGGGAGCTCGTTGAGTGAAGACCCACAGCGAGTGAGTGTTGGATAAGGAGAACCGTTAGTAACAGCTACAAAATTGTTGTCATAGAGGACGGCGGTCCTACCTATACAGAAGTGGTGCCTGGCTGGAGGCCTTCACCTGTATAGCTGTCTGCCTATAGAAGTCTCGGAGTTTGACAATTAACATTGCATCTACCTAAGGGTGTCCTGGCCCTAACCCTCTCCCCCACAGTTCTGTTCGAGACAATAAATCTCTCTTTTTTTTTTAAATGTGAAATGTGTCTGGCGCCCACCTGTTCATCTTGCATTACACCCACCTTGCCTTGTAACCCACTGAAGGGTGTCAGCACCCCCTAACTTTGGAGGTAACCATTAGGCCTAAAGAGGCCCGGGACTTTGCTACTTGTGGCCATGGTTTTGCTGTTTATTTACATCCAGCGATGCAAGTTTTGGCTGCCCTGGTGCATTACCAGCCCCAAAGACTTCTTTAGGGCTGCATCCCGAGGCCAGAGATAGTCAGAGATGATCTCATAGAAGACTATGGGGCTGTTATTCGCAGGTGCGACCAGGGCAGTGAAAACCTGCAGCACTTGATATAAAAAAACAGCGGAACCATGGCTATCAGAATAAGGGAAATATGCACTGTGGAGAGGGAGGGTGGGTTAATCTAGGTCAGGGAAAGGGGACAAAAAGGGCAAGTGCACTTTGTTTTAAGGTGCACTTTTCTTAAATATAATGTAGCTTATACTCCTTAGATGAGGCGGCTGTATTAGCTTTCTTTTTTATGCCAAGAATATTTTCTGCCAGTACAGATAATACCATTTGATCCTACCAAAAAAACAGCATCCTTGTAACTTCCTGAGTTTTTCTGCAACCACCCAACTACACAACCACTCTCCGCATTTAATGGAGAAGGGGAGATGTTCTGTAGTCCTATGCTACGGTAACAACTCAATAATAACTGTGCAATGAGTGCGCAAAGTAAATCTGCACTAGGTGATAACTAAAAGAAAAACTTTCAAAATTATACAGATGCAGCACTCAGCGATTGTCCAAATACAAAAAAAGTGTATACATTTAAAACCTGTTGAGTTTCCCAAAGTACAAAATGTTTCAGTAAATATAGATTGGTGAACAAATCAGTGAATGAAAATGCATTTATATAAAATAAGGTCCCACAATTGGAGTTTTTTAAAAATTTATATTAATGTATTTGTTTGCAAAGTGTGTTATTGGCAGGATCACCAGGTGAAGATACAGGGGAAAATGCAGCCACCACATCTATGGACTAGTTAGCTGCAATATTTTGAATTTTCATTTGTGGGTTTAGATACGCTTTAAAATGATAGATATACATACCTAGGAGCTTGCTGGAAAATACCCGGTAATGCCACATAGGGACACGGGGGAACTAAAGAGAATTAAGGGATGGCTTACCATGCTACCAGAGTGGTAAGTGTTTGTACCTGTATGCAGTGTATACTGTATGTATGTGCATAGGTGATACATTTACTGGATGTATAAACTCCTAACTACTAAAACTATGCATGTTATATACACCTGACCCCTGCACCAGGTTTGTTACTCACCCTAGACCGCTGCACTATGTAGGTTACCCACCCTAGAACCCCGCACTATGTACATTACCCAACCCTAGACCAATGAACTATGTACATTACCCAAGACCAATGAACTATGTACATTACCCAACCCTAGACCAATGAACTATATAAATTACCCAACCCTAGACCAATGAACTATATAAATTACCCAACCCTAGACCAATGAACTATATAAAATTACCCAACCCTAGACCAATGAACTATGTACATTACCCAACCCTAGACCAATGAACTATGTACATTACCCAACCTAAACCCCTGAACTATGTACATTAACCAACCCTAGACCAATGAACTATGTACATTACCCAACCCTAGACCAACGAACTATGTACATTACCCAACCTTAGACCAATGAACTATGTACATCATCCAACCTGGGCCCCTGAACTATGTACATTGCCCAACCCGAACCCCTGAACTATGTACATTACCCAACCCGAACCCCTGAACTATGTAAAATACACAACCTGGACCCCTGAACTCTATACATTACTAACTTCTGACACCTGCACTCTGTACGCAGGAACAGTTTTTAAGCCCCTCCCCCTACCCCACCCCCATTCTCAGGAATTCAGATTTTCAAGTTCATAGATATGTAGATATATTTTGTCTGGAGCTCTGTTTTACACTCTGTTTTGAAGCTTGGACTTGTGGGAGAATGGAGGAGATCATCACTTTGCTGAGGGTTCAGTAAATACTCCCAATTCACAATGGACAATGAAACACCGGAGTTGACTCACCTCAATGTTTCCCTCAGATGCTGACAGCTTGAATGGCGTGAGGCCCATAAAATTTGGGATCATCTGCATGTCAACGTTGCTGCCTCTCTCATCGTAGGACAGAATGAGATCATACATCATGCAGGAAATGGTCTGGTTGGGCTGAAGGGTGAGGATGTGGAGAACCGTATTTCCTAGGAATTAGACAATGGTTGTAATAAAACATCATCCCTCAATCTTTTCAACATTTGTGAATGGAAGCAAAGTTTTAATAGTCACATGTAGTCGTCAAGGTAAATATCATAGTACCGCTTCTTACCATACGAGTCTTGAGCCCGAATGTTGGCTCCGCTCTCTATCAGCAAACGTACGATGGCCTCATTGCCAACACAGGCAGCAAAGGACAGCACGTGTTCACCTAAAGAGAGGATAGGGCTGGGTTAAAAGATCTGGAAACCCTCTTATGGTGAGGAGAAGGCCTGCAATGTAAAATGATGTTGCAGAAAGTACCCAAACTTTCCATCAAGCATTTAGAGAGACAAGTGTGATAACTGAACCATGAATGTAGTTATACATCTTAACAGCAGTAATGTAGTTATTCTAAAGAAAGATTTTCATATTTTATCTTGTAAGCAATTTTAATTTTAATATGACTGCGCCAAAAAGTCATCCCTTCCTAAAAGCAATATTGAAGCGGCCATTGTAGATGGATGGAATCAGATAGATAATCATATGGATGGACAAGTAATCATGATAGATAGTGAATGGATGGGTGGATGAATTGGTGGATGGGTGGACTGACAGGTAATCATAGATACATGGTAATAGAGAAAATAAATGGACAGAAACTCACGGAATTGGACAGATAGGTACTTATTGACACAGTTTTGTTAGGTTAGTAGGGCTATTGAAGCAGTGTAAAACATTGGTCAACTTTTCATTGATCCTCTAGAATCTTTTTTTAAAACAACGTAGACAGCAAATACTGACCAAAGTAGAAGAGGTTATCCGGATTGTAGGAGAAGAAGGTCCCAGTGGCGCGAGGGCTACACACATCAGCTCCTTTCTGAATCAGCAACTTTACCAAGTTAATGTTCTGATTGACGGATGCAATGTGCAAGGCGGTTTGACCTACAAGCAGATGAAATTAGGATGAAGTTCACAGACTAGTGCATTCAAAACTGAAGCAATTTAAAAGAGCTTCAACCTCATTTTCTGGTTGAAGGATGTCTAGCACCATCTAACTCAGGGGTGCCTGGCTATGAATGCACCCCAACACAAAATCACATAACTTATTAAAATTGTTGATTTTTTTGGGGGGGTGGGGGGCGCATTTGTTGTAAAAATAAATTTACACTTAGCAAACACATGCAGTTGAAGAAAAATGTGACATTGTCCCTTTACTGGACTTTTATTATTATTATACAGGATTTATAAAGCACCAACAGTTTGAGCAGCACTTTACAATATAAAAAGGTAGACAATACATCAACAGTACAATTCGGATCAGAACATGAGCGTTAGATTGTATGCTCGCAGGAGCAGGACCCTTCTAAGAGGGAGGGGCTGTGAAACAAAAAAGGTAGTAACTGAGGGGTGAACTGATGAGGGAAGTAGAAGATTTGGTTGTTAGCTGAAGGCAGGATAGGCCTCCCTGAAGAGATGAGGTTTCAGGGATTGCCTAAAAGTGGATAGAGTAGGAGATAACCGGACAAATTGGGCTAGTGAGTTCCAGAGGATGGGAGAGGCTCTGGAGACAAGCATAGGAGGGGGGGGGGACAAGGGTGCTAGAGAGCAGAGGGTTTTTGGAGGAGCAGAGAGGATGGTTTGGGTGATATTTGGAGAGAAGATTTGTGATGTAGCTTGGGGTAGAATTGAAAAAATGGCTTTATATGTTATTGTTTTGAATTTTAATTGTTGGGCAATGGGAAGCCAGTGAAGGGATTGGCATAGTGGAGTGGTGAACACTGAACGGTTGGTGAGGTGGAGGAGTCTGGCAGCGGCATTCATGATAGACTGAAGAGGGGATAGCTTGTGGAGAGATAGCCCAATGAGGAGGGAGTTACAATAGTCAAGGTGAAAGAACAAGGGAGTGAATAAGTTGTTTAGTGGTGTCAACCAGAGCCGATCCTGGGCGGGTGCGTGGGGTGCCGCAGAGGTGGGGGCATCAAAGTGTCAGAGTGCTCCCCTCCCTCCTCCCCTCTTTGTGTACAGCGGCATTGCTATGGGGCAGGGGGTGCGTCCCACACCGAGGCACCAGTGAAGCTCTTTTCCCGGCTCAGCACGGCAGTGAATACAAGCGGCCGCGCTGTGACAAGGGAGAGACAAGCCACGGGATGTCAGTGTATCTCCCCCGCTCGCCCCCCCCACCAAAGAGGGAGCCACGCTGCTGCCAGCACCACCAGAGAGGGAGCCACGCTGCTGCCAGCGCCACCAGAGAGGGCGACACGCTGCTGCCAGCGCCACCAGAGAGGGCGACACGCTGCTGCCAGCGCCACCAGAGAGGGTGACACGCTGCTGCCAGCGCCACCAGAGAGGGTGACACGCTGCTGCCAGCGCCACCAGAGAGGGTGACACGCTGCTGCCAGCGCCACCAGAGAGGGAGACACGCTGCTGCCAGCGCCACCAGAGAGGGAGACACGCTGCTGCCAGCGCCACCAGAGAGGGAGACACGCTGCTGCCAGCTCCACCAGAGAGGGAGACACGCTGCTGCCAGCGCCACCAGAGAGGGAGACACGCTGCTGCCAGCGCCACCAGAGCGGGAGACACGCTGCTGCCAGCGCCACCAGAGCGGGAGACACGCTGCTGCCAGCGCCACCAGAGCGGGAGACACACTGCTGCCCAATGCCACCAGAGAGGGAGCCACATTGCCCAGCACCAAAGAAAGGGCCACGCTACTGCCCAGCACCATCAGAGGAGAGCACCATGCTGCTGCCCAGTACCACCAGGGAGCCATGCTGCTGCCCAGCACCATCAGAGAAAAAGACTGAGCCACTGCCAGGGTACAGACATGCTACACTACTGACCAGAGTCGCCCTGGGCAACCCAGAGTAAGTGAATGTCCAGCCAGAGGGATCACTGCTGCAGTTTCACTGGGTTTGGCAAGATGGCCTGTAGACCATCCATTACTGCTCCTAGAGACTGAGCAATTGGAAAGTGCCTAACCTGGTATCCTCTAGGCCTTATTAACCACAGCAACACATGCCAATGAGCTCCAATGCTGGGCTGTTGGCCCAAAAATAGGAGGGGGAGCGACATCATGTTTTGCCGTGCCAGGTGACACCAATCCTAGTGACGCCACTGCTTGTATGCATCTCACACACTGCACAAGCTTTGGTCTGAAATGCTCGGCGGTGCTATAACAAAGTCCCGCCTCCTGTGAGATAGATGAAACACTGATCCAATGCAGTGATATTGAATCAGTGTGACCTGTATCATTAGGAGCCACGAGCCGGTCTAGGAGGCGGGACTTTGTTACAGTGGCCCCCTTGGAGATTCAAATCCAGGTTCCGTGACAGCAGGAGATCGTTGTCGCTCTGTGTGATGCAGGAGCACTGACAGGCTGCATTTGGTGGGCACGGTTGAGGCTGCACTTGATGCATTGATCTCCTGTATCATGTCTGCAGTCTCTGACCATCTCCTGTAGTATGTCTGCAGTATGTCTGGTGGCTCTAACAGAAGCCCTCTCTGTGTCCATTAGAGAGACCCCCCTCCAGGTCCCATTAGAGTACTCTCTTCCTGTATTTTGTTTATTGTTAAGAGATCATGGGAGGATGCCAGGATAATGAAGACTCCATAGGGGAGCATCTCTCTGTGTTTGAGTTGTTGCCATATAAACATCTGTAAAGGGGAGGAGTTAGTAATAGAAAAAATGGCCCTTTAAGAGCTGTGGGCGGAAGTGACATTTTGACGTTGCTTCCGCCCAGCAATTGGATGGAGACGGGTGGGGGCCATCTTCCCCTCACTCGTCTCCATACCTAACAAGAGACAAGACGCGATCGCCTCCGCCGCTGCCGACGGCTCTGGTAAGCGGCGGAGGGCACCGGATCACGGCGGGAGGGGGGCCCCTCTCCCGCTGCCGATAAAAGCGATCTCGTGGCGAATCCGCCGCAGAGACCACTTTTATCTTGTAGCGGACCCCCGCTGAAGAAGGGAATACCAAGCTTATGGCAGCTAGCTGCTGCCATAACAACGATGTCCTCCTTCAAAGACCTGACGTAAAACTGGGGTCCGTAAGTGGTTAATTTGTGATATGCACGATTTTTTATCTTTTTTTCTACTCATCAGCTATCCTTATTCTATTATTCTTCCAACATGGCCCAGGAAGGTAAAAAAGGATTGACACCCCTAGTCTAACTCTTTCCTCCCAAGCCCAATTCCCCCTTTCATTCACTGGATTTCAGTTCTTTGATTCATGGATGCTCAGCATCACATGTGGGCGTTAGCTAGGGTGGTCTGTGTGACAGACTCACCCGGGACAGAGGCTTTTGGAGGGGACTGAATGCTAGCCTCCTGGCTACCGATTGGATTCGGGTCCTTGTCCCCCAGGACACACAGATTCTGAGAACACTGTGTATGCCATATTGGAAATGGTGACTGGGGGGGTATGTCTTGGATGGCTTAAAATGGGACAGTAATATTTATCCACAATATCTCCCAGGATATATGTAAGGAGGGGGGGGGATCACTGTTTGTATTAATTGTAATTAGCTCTTGCTATTGTGAGAAGGTGTCCTGTGTTTATACTAATGTGTAATGCTTGGTGACAAAAAGTCTGACCTGTAGTGAAATCCTGATTAATCATAACAATGCTCCGGAGGGCACGGAGTCACATCAGCTGCTTTAAGGGATTCGTTAATTAGCTCATGTTAATTAGGTTTCTGGTTACAGTTCTTATTGTAAGCCTGCTGTATATATTTGTATAGATTTGTGTGTCATCTCAAATAAATCAGTCCATGTTCAGCAGCTAGACAAGTATTGCCTTATTTTGTGCTTGTGAGCGGTTGGAATATCTGATATCTATATTCAGACTGGGAGGAAGCGGTATATGACGAAAGCACATAACCCAATGCTTGCATCAAGGCTGAGTACTCTTGAGAGTACTAGGGCGCTGTGCTATTTTCTGGAAGCACAGAACTCTGCTGGCCCCTACCGCCAGAGAGAGGTTTTATTTTAAAATTTGTATTATGATTTTAATGGGTGGGGAGTATCAACTGTAGAGGGCATAAATATAAGGGGAATAAATTATAGCCCTTTGTCCCGACTGGGAAGTTTCACTCTACTGATAGGAAATCCAAAACGTCACAATTGTAACTGAAACATGCATCAGAAAAATCTTCCAATGTGGATACTTGGCGATAGTCTAAAAAGGGATTGCCCTTCATTTTGACAGGAAACAGTATGGGACACCACTTACTGTTGGTGGTTTCCCTTTCCATTTTTTTTTGATTTTTAGAAAAGTTCTGCATGCTGCATCTTTGGTGGAATTTTTTAAACTGCATCAAAAACGCAGCTTCCCATTGAAATGAATAGAAATTGCAGCAAAATCGCAGTAAAAAACTATTTGAGACACATGTCCATTTTTCACAGGTGCAGGCAATCCAAAAACCTACAAGAAACGCACAGGAAACACATCTCAAACAGCAACATTGTGTTTTTACCGCAATTTCTCTACAGAGCAGTAAATCTCAGGATGGACAGAAATGCAGTTCCTTTGGCAGGTTAAAACATCCCCCTTATTTGAACTTTTTTGAGTTTTTTTTTTAAGGTGAAACCCCACACTTATTTCACAAAAAATGTAAAACCAAGCATATTACTTTCCACCCATGCCCAATACACCAAAAAGAAACTGCCACCATCTTGGATAGGGGCGATACATGTGTGGACAGCCAATGCAAACGCACAGGGGTCCTGCCCCCTCCACCACCATATCCACCAAGGGCCTAAAGTTACCTGGCCAAATTTAGCCCTGACCCTCTTTTTGGATGCAGTGCCCATGCTACCCTATGTGTACATTTATAACATTGTTTTGATTGTTTTGATGTATATATGTTTATTCTATGGTTTCTTCCTACATAGTTTCCAGACTACCCTCTCTCCTGATGAAGTGGGCTTCACAGGCAAAACGCGTCTACCTTTTCTTTTAGAAGTTAAGTTGTAATTTTGTATTGCAGATTGTAAAAATTCACTTTATATTACATGTATATGGGGTACCATTGTGAAATCAATCATTCCTGTAGGTACTTGGAACATTCCCATCTGTGACACGGGGGTTTTTAAAATGTTTTAATATATTTTCTATGAAGTAGAAGTGTATTTTAAGGTTTACATGGTGCGGCATCTTAAAAATCCATTGTTTTTAATCCAACCAACCCAGATATATCCCCCTATATGCATTTCATCTCTCCATTTTTGCTGTTTGGTTGGAGTTCAGCTTTAATAATTATTCATTTGTGGTAAGTCTTTCAAATCTTTTACAAGTCAATGTGAGGGTCTAACCTTCATACAAGTCAGAGGAGAACGTCTGGTTGACCAGATCCGGGGCAGCTTCCAGCAATAACTTTGTGGCCTCCAGATTATCATACAAGACTGCCACATGCAAAGCCGTCTCTCCAACCACTCCTAGAAGAAACCATTAACACATAAATTCATATCCATATGTCCATCAACGCACCACATGTTGAAGTAGACCTCAAGGGTACACATGCTAAAAAAGGAGGAGACCCCAGGGTACACATACTGAGGAAGACCCCAGGGTACACATGCTG
>JBBDGP010001021.1:0-85000 GCA_037952835.1 Lithobates septentrionalis
TTTTTGACGGGAGGCATTTCTAGATAGAACACCTGTGCCTGCACCCGAAGCCGATTGAAGAATCGGCTCCATTGAGGACATAGCGGGATCCCTGAACAGGTAAGTGTCCTGTAGTATTTGTAGCTGCTGACTTATTTTTTTTCTGAAGGAACCTGGAGTTCCTCTTTAACCTTGCTTTTGCTGAGGTAAGCAGTTGGGGGTATAGGCATTGATAGGAGATTTTCCTGCCTATATGCAGGCTCTGCCCCTGTAGTTTGTTCACTGCATGGCTAGAAAGATACATGTAAGGGGTCTGCTAAGTCCTTAGCAGACAGTTCACATTCCATGCGTCGTCATGTCAAATCTTGTGGGAGTCTTCTGGAATTTCGATATTGAAAACTGCTAAGATCATTTTTTTTATTAGGTGTTGATCCTGTGTTAGCTTCTATTTCCCTCTAAAACAGAAACTGGCATGGGTGATGCAGGTAGATCTGAAATAGGTCTATCTGCTTTGCTAATGTGGTGTGTGCCACTTGCACCAGTATGTAACACCATTATAATGATGCATGAAGCTTTGTTAATTTCCTCATTTGGTTAACAATGTGTTCTCCTCAAAGATCTTGAGGTGTTCAAACCACAATGCAATGCACTTCAAAGCATTAATTTATGTGTGTTGCAGCACACTGCGCTATGCAGTCCACTTATTAAATGGACTGTCAACACACCTTAAAGGGGTTGTAAAGGTTCATGTTTTTTCACCTTAATGCATCCTACCCTGTTTCCCCGAAAATAAGACCTAGCGTGATTGTCGGTGATGGCTGCAATATAAGCCCTACCCCCCAAATAAGCCCTACTCTGTTTCCTCGAAAATAAGCCCTACCCTGAAAATAAGACCTACAAGGACTTTAACTAGGGCTTATTTGGGGGGTAGGGCTTATATTGCAGCCATCACCGACAATCACGCTAGGTCTTATTTTCGGGGAAACAGGGTATGCATTAAGGTGAAAAAACACCTGTCCGTGACCGGCCTCCCAGCACCCCCCCCCCCCGTTTTACTTACCTGAACCCTCGAACCTGTCCCACGGGGACGCACTATCTCTCTGCAGGGGGTTCTTGGCTCTTGATTGGATAAATTGATAGCAGCGCAGCCATTTGCTCCCCCTGCTGTTAATCGAATCCAATGACGCGGGTGCTGGGGGCGGGGCCGAATCCTGCATTCAGCCTCTATGAACGCCGAATGCTGGACTCGGGAACGCGCCCCCAAGGTAACCCCCCGTGAGAGCGCTCCCCCCAGGGGGTTATCTGATGCGGGGAGGAGCCGCAAGTGTCACCGAGGGACCTCAGAAGCCGAGGTTAGGGGCCACTCTGTGCAAAACAAGCTGCACAGTGGAGGTCAGTATGACATGTTTGTTATTTAAAAAAAAAAAAACCTTTAGTGTCACTTTAATAAATGAGAAAATAGATTGTGCTCTATTTCTCATCGGCTCAATCACACCACAGTCCGAAAACAGTAAATGGTATGGTCCTGTACAAACACTGACCTCACAGAATTACTTCTCCACAATCACCAATCAGATCCAAAACAGTCCTGAAAGATGAATCTAAGTGGTGGCTATAGGGAAATACATTCAGTTCCAAGTAGTGTAATACACTAGAACTATACTGGCTGATTTAGGATGAATGAGGCAAATGCAGAGCGGCTGTACATACCAACCAGTCATATACTGTAAATTGTATTTAAAGGATAAAACCTAATTGGTTGCAGGTGCTCTGCCTTTGCTCCAGGTTTCACAAATCAGCTCCACTATCAATCAAATCACAATATATTTCAACAGAACAGATTTTAAGGGAAAGCCCTTCTGGATTAAAGGAGAAAAAAAAGATGTAAAACAGACATAACAGATCAATAAGAGCGATGGGAATGTGTTTTTCTGGAGTAATAGATCTTAGGTATCATTAAAAACATCAAATACAAACAAAGCGTAAAGAAAGCACATAAGGATATATATATATATGCATACACACTAAAGCAATATTGACTGAAGTGAAAATGGATTCTATTGCTACTGTGGTTACAATCTCAGGCCTAGCATTAAAAGAGAAGATGTTTGCATATGAGCTTACAATAAGCCGCTAGAGACTTGAGGTGTTCAGACTATAGAAACGTCTTTTCATTATGTAGCTCTGAATGCTAATAATGTATATTAGTGCCTCAGTTGGTCATGACACAAAGAAAACAAAACACAAAAATGCAATATATATATATATATATATATATATATATATATATATGTATAACACTGGTATCTAAGGGGCTGATATTACATACCAATTTTTGCACTTGATCCAGGTGATATGGCCCGTGTGAAGAAATCAAAACAAAAAATGTGACTGGAAAAGAAAACGTTAAAAATGAAAATATGCACAAAACATAAATGTAAATGAATGAATAAAAAATAAAGACAAAATCATAATAAATGTATGTGAGGCAGTGATGAAACTATTCTTGTTCAGTTAAAACTGAACGTCAGGCAGGCAAAGTAACAGAACAATGCAGCTTTTTAATTATGATTACATTATTAAATATGTTTTTGAAATGCAAGCAGTGCAAGTGCCTTTATTTGAACAGCAGAGCTAACACTGGGAGAGGGAGAAGCAGCACAAGGAGCCAATCAGCTGTGCTGAAGTGCTTATATGATAACAAGGAGCATGCTGATAGAGACAGAGGGGTTGATTTACTAAAACTCGAGAGTGCAAAATCTGGTGCAGCTGTGCTTCTAACTTCAGCTTGTTCAGTAAAGCTTTCACAAAAAAAAATGGAAGCTGATTGGTTTCTATGCAGAGCTGCACCAGATTTTGCACTCTTCAGTTTTAGTAAATCAACTCCAGAGTGACAGAGAGATGATCTCTTGAGTCTGCTGCTTCTCCTTTCACTATCCAGTCAAAGGCTGGAGGAGAAACAAGACCTGTAAGTGCTGTTAAGTGTTTTTGTAACTTGAACTATACAGATGCATGGGAAACAGCCCTGAAGAAGCAGTAATTCCAACTGTGAAACGCGTCAGCTGCTCAGTACACCCAAGCATCTGTTCAATCTTCTTAAAATGAGTTTTAACTCCAGTCATTTGTTCCAGGACTAATATTATTTTAACTTGTATATTTTTTGTAATAAATGAATTTTTCAAATATCTTCTATGGTTGTGCTTGCCTCATGACAGACATATGCATCCTTAAAAGTCCCAACCACTTTTAAGGGACAGGTCTTTATCTGTTCCCTTTAAACGTCTTTTATTTGCTACTTATTAGGGATGTGGATGCAATACTCTGTCTCTAGATACTGTCCATAAATGTTCTTATATATATGCTGTTAAGTGTAACTTAACAGCAAAGAAAAATCAGGTCTTCAATCTATTTCATATTTTTATTTAGCTCTTTGCCTGGAGTTCAGCTTTAAGAGTAGAATATGCACAAAACATGAATAAATAGGCAAATAAATAAAAAGAAAAAACATATGTGAGGTGGTGGTAAAACTCTTCTGATTATAATGTGATCCTCGTTACCTGTACCATGCACAACATGTAAATGCAAATGAATGAATGAATGAATGAACAAAAAAAGTGAATAAATAAAAAATAAAGTTATGCGAGGCAGTGGTGAAAGTTCTGGTGGTAGTTCTGATGGGATCCTAGTTGGGACCCTGATGCATAATCTACAGGTATTATTGCCCGCCCCCGAGGAAAGGATAGAGGACCAATCCACTATTCTCTGATGCAGGATGTTGCAGTGCCCACAGAGATCCCTCACAAGAGACCATAGCAGAAAAGTTATTCTACGGAGTTTAAATCTGTTTAAAATTAGAAAAGTATAGTATAGTATGTTCACTATAGCATCATCTTAGGAAATCTCACTAATAAAAAGTAAGAGTATTAGGATGACTATTATTTTGCTACAAAATCACAAAGTATGCTCCATTTTTTTTCAGCAATACTGACTGCTTACTTTTTTTTTCTTTTAAATACAAGCTCACAGCTGCTATATCTTTCTCTTCTTCCTGTCTTTACTTACTTTCCTTGCTAAGTGGTATTTCATATCCCTTCATTGTTTCCAACATTACTATCTTGATTGTAATTATACCCAGATGGTTGGTGAAGAAGCATCTCACAATATGCACACGTACCACAAACAAAAACGCATGCTACGACACTAAACGCCTGCAAATTACGAAACGCGGCCAGATAAACTTTAACACAATGATGATGTTAAAAAGTGAACATTTTATCATGGAAATGATAGAATACATTTCCGGATATAATTTCAGGATGTTATCCTGCATACAAAAAATGCTAAAGAAATCTATGTTTAAATGATTTCCTGTTTAATTATTTGACTTGTTACGGAACCAGAAACGCAATGTGCTGTAATGGTTTTGGCCATCTTGGAATTCTACTACTACTGTATGTTTAGTCAAAACTATTTTTTTTTTTTTCAGTATTGGATAGAGCAGGGCAGGGATTAAAACCCTGTCAGTTTACGTCCCAGGGAAGACTTCCTGTCTATTTGTCTTCTGGTGACAACTGTAAAATCTTGGCTTTCCTATTGTTTCCTGCCTCAGTGACAGTGGTCCCCAGGAAAAGTAGACTGGGTTAATCTACCCATTAGTAAAATAGCAAAAGAAAAAAAAATTAAAAAGGGACTGTACTCCTTTCCACTGAATTCAAAACTTAGAAAGAAGTTTTGGCTATTCTTACACTTTAACTTAAATTGAACCTGATGCCCATTTCTAAAATCCCTTAAAATGATGAATCCAGGAGTTCACTAAAGTAAAAAGTCCACTGGACTGTTTTTGATTATCTAATCAACTTTTTATATATATATATAATCGCATATGCACTTTGTTTTGGTTCTGGCGCCTATATTTATAATTATTTTCATTTTGATTTTCAACTCTTATTGGATGCAACACTTTTGGACACTTAGGCCCCTTTCACACGATCGGACCGTTCAGGTCCGCCTGTCAGTTTTGAACGGGCGCTCCATGTTAGCCTATGGAGCGACTGATGTCAGCAGAGATATGTCCGCTGACATCCGACCCGGTCCGATCCGCAAAAAGCAGACGGATGGCCCTACGTCCAGATCTGTCGCTGGCGGATCAGATTGGGTGAGATCTGATGAAAACGGACATGCTGTCCGTTTTCATCCAATCCCTCCATAGGCAGCAGCGGCGCCTGACAAGCCCCTCCCCGCTCAGTGAGCAGAGAGGGACCTGTCATCCGCCGGCTCAGCGGAGATCAACGGAGAGATCTCCCGCTGAGCTGGCGGACTGAGACAGGCTCCGTGGAAGCGGAGTCCGCCTCGTGTGAATGAGGGATTATAGATTTATATATTTAAATGTGCAGCAGCACATCATATGTACTTCTTATTTTCAAACTGCTAGAATATATAGGTTTTGTTTTTTTCCTGGTGGTATCTATGTATTATTAGCACATAGTAATATGTAATATTAAGGGTACCCTCGTGGTACTATATTTAGGGATATACTTTTGTATTTACGTATTTGGATGCACATAGCATATGCACTTTCAGGGTAGCCCCTGTGTTATTGCAATTTAGGATTAAATAATTATTTTTATCCTTATTTTTATTACTCACATGACCTTTTAGGTTGTGTGTCTCTCACTATTTATACACTTTTTATATTTCCACAATAGGCACGGGGTAAACGTTTCTTTAGAGAACACATTCACTTTAAGGGGAATGTCCAGCGTAACCAGTTCTGTTTTCACTGGTAGACTAAGAAAATGGTGGGATCCTCTTTGTAACTGCAAACATGGAAAAAAAAACAAAAAACCTTACTTTATCAAATGTGTGCAGCTTAAAAAGATCCAGCCTCACTAGCTGAGCGATCTGAAAACTCAATGGTATGAATCATGTGGGGAACAGCACAAATGACTATGATCCTGCAGCAGAAAACCCATCTGAAAAAAAGACCCGGAAAGCCCTGTGTACATGGGAATATATTTGTGTCACAAATGCTTTTCTACCTATACAATGTCCCAAAAACCCAAAAGGGGCTTTAAAAGAGGTCAAAATCACCTCCAAAGGAACCGAGAAGGATCTCAAACTGATCTCAAATACAAGTATTTGTAAAGCATGCTTCATTTGACAATTTATGCAATGGTCTTTATCAACTAATAAACAGCTTTTAAAGGTCCACGTGGACCAAAAATGTAAATGCAAAAACTTGGATTCCTGGAGTGGTTCAGAAGGGTTTAGTAACTAACATAAACCACAACTACCAATCTATTGATTCAGTATCTAAATATTGGGTCATCTTCTCTCTCATCAGTACTTGGAGGTAAAACAGTATGACAACACCAACAATGTATACTTCCTTCTATACTATAAATTACCAGTTACATTGATGGAATATAAAAACCCATACTTCTTTGGTGACTACAAGAATGCTGGTTATATCGTTACATTTGTAGCCGTGAGAACACACGGCCCGAATCCCACCAACATCCACCTACTATGGTAGTCATGTCTATACTAAATGATATAACTCACAAAGATCATCTACTTTTTTAATCATTTCCAGTTGTCCCAAATGTTATTCCCCCGAGGCAGATAATGTTCAACATACAAACAAAAGGAAACTAAAAAAACATATTAAATGAAAGAACAGAAGGGCACAATATCACTCACAAAGCCAATTAGTTAATGCAGGTGTACGATAAGATCACAGGATATGAAAACCTTATCAATAGGAGACAATATATTATCTCTGTCCAACATGTTCTTGATTCGATTTTGTGTGGGAACAGAAAAGGCACATTTAAAAGCTAAGGTAAGAAAAAGAAAAACAACTAAAACATGGATATGCAATTACAAGTACAATCTTTGAGATACATCTGTCTAAAAGGTATTTATAATGTGGATATATTTCCATATATATTTAATTTTTTTTCTTCATTGCGTTCTCCATGTATCCAACCACAGTAAGGTTCTAATAATGTAATATACGTATACGTAATGGTTCTCATAGCGAACTAGTGTATATTGTGCAGCACTTCCAGATACCCTCCCTTGGTGCCACTACAGGAGCTCCTATTTCCAGCCATCCCCATCATTAGTGATGCATATGTATAACATACTTTCTATAGCTGAATAATTGCATGTTAGGTAATTAATTGATTCAACTTACTCATGTAACCTGTACAAGTTAAGTTAGACATTTTAATGGTGGTTGGATGAAGAAGAGGCTTTTTAAAAGATTACAGTTCATTCTTGTATCAAAGAAACATTCATGAAAATGTCTATGGAGATGGTGAGCGGACAGAGGACAATCACTCACAGTTCTGGTGTTCTCTTGGCAGAACCAACAGTGATTTGCCCAAAATATGAACACAGTCCATTGCTAGTTTTTCTAAGAACAATGCCTGTTAGTGTACCCCCCTTGACATAACAAGCATTTAGCCTAGGTTCACACTTTGCGTGCATTTCGGACCCGTAGACATAACATGCTGCCCTTTAGCAGATGTCTGGGGGTGCCATTTGTTCCTAATGGCATCCCAGTGCATCAGCAAAACTCCCACACTGTCACGTGTGCAAAAAAATATATGGTGTCATACAATTTCATGTGGATGTCATTTAAAAAAGGGTCAGGGATTGTTTTTCCTGCATTTCCGCAGGTAGGGCGGCCCACTGAAATAAATGAGCTGCCCTACACACAGAACGAAGCCCGCAGTGATGTGAACCTAGGCTTAACCCCTGCCATGTGGGGGACCCCACTGCAAGGGCAGATTGTCTTCCTAATGCCTGGTACACATGCTGAGATTATTGGATGAATGATCATCTGTTTTTTTTTTGGCATGCTACTCTCAGATCGAAAACTACGTTTTACTAAAATTACAAGAATTCTCTTACGACAGAATAAAAATTTGTAAATGATGTAATGTGTTTTAGTGTATTTTCTATTGTATTTTTGAACGACAACTGTACTGACTAAACGAAAATCGTATGATCTGTTATCGTACAAGAAACATTTTTGTGCTTGTTCCATCGGATGAACTCGTGATCGGTCTCGAAGTTTGTGTACAAACAATCAGATTATCGTACAATCGCTTTGAAAGTGGTATTTTTCATATGATTTTCTGATCATGTGTACAGGCCATAAGGCTGACCATACATGATTTATCCTTTTTTTTTCGTTCAACCGTGGCTTGAACGAAAAAAAAAGATCTGATTTCCCTATCCAAACATTTTTGCCAGTAGAATACAATGATCAGCGCTGCCAGCTATAGCCAGCAGCACTGACCATTCAGATAAAACCTGACAGGGTGGTTAAACATGCGTTGATCGATAGATCAACGTGTGTACAACCAACTAGCATATACATGGATCAAAATTTGGCTGGTCAAATTTTGATCCACATATGGATGGCTTAACTCTTGGAGTTGGACTTTAAAAGGATTAAAGCCCCGTACACACTGGCAGACTGTCGGAACACATTTGCCGGTACAAAAAATACCGGCCGACATTCTGCCCGAGTGTATGTCAGACATGCGTGCTGGAAAACCAGCGGCCGATCGACTCCCGGTGAGCGCTCTCAGCCAATGGCAGAGAGTACTTAGAGTGTTCTGGCGTGGGGGCCGTCCCCCTGTCAAAACGCAACAGCTCAACGGGGGAGATCGCTGAACTAACCTTGCGTGGTTAGTACAGCGGCTCCCGACCAGAGCTGTCAGGTTTTTTTTTTTTTTTTTGTGCAACCAAATAACTGTAGTGTGTACCAGGCTTAAGAGCAACCCTGCCCAAAGGAGGTTTAGGAGGTGGGGTGGGTCCATTCACACGTCATAAAAAAAAAAAAATCCACCCTTACTTTTAAAAGCGCAATGCACCACAATGCACACATCAATTGCATCTGTATGATGCTGTACACTGTATATGTACACTGGAGTGCATATAACAAGGAATGGCAAAACACATGTATAGAGCATGTTGCTATACATTGCCATACTGCCTATTAGAATGCATTTTGGGGTTCGAAAAAAGCTCTTAGTGTCCATCTATCTGCCTACCTATTCTTCCATCCATCCTTTTTTCCATCCATCCCTCCACCTACCCTTCCTTCCTTCCTTCCTTCCTTCCTTCCTTCCTTCCTTCCCCCCTTCAATCCATCCAGTAAGTGACATGAGCTGCACAACCAGTAATGCAGCAATAGTGATGTTATCAAAATGGCATATTTACTCAAAGATCAAAATATTGTACTTGCAAAACAGCTTATTAAATCTTTTCTGAACATGATTTATACGGCTTCCATTTACTACGGGGCTTACAGTCAGCACACTGAGAATATTATTAAAAACAATAATAGCTGACACCGCATCTCATGCATAAAATGCACCTAAAAGGCTTCTAGAGCAAACCTTGATTACACAACATCTACCTCGCCCAGTGCCCCCAGCACATGGGAAATCCTCTTTTATGGTTACATTTTGACATACAAAACAATCGGGTATTAACCAACACAACAGTGCTTTCTGCCCGAACAATGTACAGTCTAAAGCTTGGAACAAGCAATATAAAGCACACACCCTCCAGCCTGTACCAGAAACATTTACTGGGGAGAGAATCGTCTGGAAAATCCTTCAGGTGATGAGAGCTGTAAAAACGTGTGTGATTTTATCTGTTCTTTGATACCTGCATAGAAATCTTGTGAACTGTGAAGCACAGTGCAGGCCTAGCTGCTGTAAACTGTCATCTCGACACATCGCCTCCTCAATGGCACCGGATTAATCTGTTTGGATTGTCGGAGAGCAAAGGTAAATGGTTCACAGGGGTTTACAGGCCGCCCAGGCACTTGTATGGAACATAATACATACTGAGACACAACCACGCATTCCTATGCAAACATACAAAGAAACGCACATATACAAAAATAGTATAAAAATCACAAAAAAGGACAACATTTAAAATGTCTCCCTTTCATATTAAAGCGGTTGTATACCTTTATTTTTAAAACTTTTACCTACAGGTAAGCCTATAATAAGGCTTACCTGTAGGTAAAAAAAATATCTCCTAAACCTGTACGGTTTAGGAGATATTCCCCTCGCAATGAGCCGCTGACTGCAGCGGCGCATGCGCACAGGGGATTCTCGGCTAAAAGCTCCGGACCTTGCCGGAAAGAAGTCTCCTGCACATGCGCGGGAGTGACAACATCGCGGCTCCGGCCACTCACAGCGCCGGAGCCGCGATACCCGGAAGACACGCCGAGGGAAAATGTCGGCTCCCTCGGCGTGGACCGGGTGAGATGCCAGAGCCTCGTTCTAAGGTAAGTATCTCATAATGAGCTAGTATGCAGTTCATACTAGCTCATTATGCATTTTCCCTTACAGGTGTAGGGAAAGAAAAAAAAATTCAGCTGGTTTACTACCACTTTAAAGCGGCCCTTCAGGCTGGATTCACACCTATGTGATTGGATGTGGGTCTCCCTGCATCCATTTCGCATGACAGCAGATTGTGACCGGCTCTCTATGGAGCCAGTTCACATATCTCCGTTGCGGCTGAGGAGCGACTTGCACAGGAGCTCTGTGAGTCTTTGGCTCCATTTCAGGGCCCGAATTCAGGCAAAAATTTGGCCCTGATTTGTCCCTGAAACGGAGAACAGGGACGCCCCGGACCCCCTGCTGCGAGCCGTCAGAGATCCGTCTGAGGTGTGAACCCAGCCATTCTTTTTTTTTTCAACTTTCCATCTATTATATCCTCTGCCCTTGTTGTTTAAACTTTGGATAGTAATTTTCTTTCTCTGCCAGTAAATACCTTATACATCGCACTTTCTGTTTCTTGTCTGGTAAAAAGCCTAGGCTTATCACATCATGAACAGCTCTCACTCACTCTCGTGAGCGTTTGCCAGGAAGGGAGGGGGGATGAGTCAGAAGAGGGCCAATGAAAGCTGCAGAGCTGGAGGTGTGCCTCTGTGTGTCTGTGTAAATCCAGGAAGTGAACATGCAGCAGCTTCAGCTGCCCACAGTTAAAATGGTTGCAGCCAGACTCAGTGGAGGGAGATTTCTGCAGCATATTTGGCAAGTACAGAATCACAGTATATATAAAATATTATGTAAAGTGGTTGGAGGGAAGCTTCAGAATGGCAAAGATGTTTTTATTACAAATTATGTGACCAGACTGCAGTTCCTCTTTAATATTGTGGTAGAGGCATAGGTGTGCACAGCCTATTGCATTAGGGTGTGCACCCTAAAGCTCAAAACAACATGCATGTGTGTGTGTCTACATATATATGACCCCGGCAAATTGATCTCTCTGCCGGCACAGTGAAAGAGAAGAGCATAGACACTTCTCTTATGGCAGAGCCAGTAAGAGGTAGATCTTTCACATGTTCCTACTGCTACACAGAGTGATAATACTAATGCGCATGGGGTGATTAGGGTGTGCCTGGGCACACCCGGCACACCCTGTGCGCATGCCTATGGGTAGAGGGAAAAAAGGTAGACAAATGTGATTGGTTGCTGCAGGCCCCAAAACTGTTCACACTTCTGTATGTTTTTTATAGATGAGGCCTACACCATATAAAGTGTATGTCAGGGAAATAAGAAACATATTCAGTACATCCCTGAAATACATGCAATTTCCCAGTGTTTTATCCCTTTTAAAATGCTTAAATCAGAGTTACACCCAAAAGTGGAAGTTCCGCTACAAGGACTCCTGACATGCCAAATTTGGCATGTCATTTGTTTTTTTTTGGGGGGGGGGGTACCTAGTTTTGACAGGAGGCCCGAGCTGAAGTTCTCTTTTCCCCCTCCCTCCCTGCAATCTTCTGGGACACGTCACAGGTCCCAGAAGATTGCCGGCCATTCAAGATGCACAGCAGGACTCACGCATTCGCAGTGCGCACCCCTCTGTGAAGCAGCAAGCTCTCACAGCTGGGTACCCCCACTAGTGATGCTGGCACAAGGGAGAGGTGGGGGAGAGAATAAGGGCTTTGGGCGGCCGCATCGCTGGATCGTGGGACAGGGGAGTGTGTGTTTATTAAAAGTCAGTAAGTACACTTTTTGTAGCTGCTGACTTTTAATAAACACAGAAATGGCTGGAACTCTGCTTTAAGGTAAAGAAAAATACTTCAAAAATTCAGCGTAGTTTTACATTTCTGTTTGAGCTGACGACACAGTGGGTTTGATTTACTAAAGGCAAGTAGACATGTGCATTTTGCAAGCACAGTTGTACTCTGGAAGTACAGTTGCTCCCGAGCTTAGTCAATGAGGTGAAGCTTCACTTTACAAAGAATACCCAATTACATGCAAGTTAAAAAAAAAAAAACAGCATTTTTGCTTGCACATGATTGGATGGAAGCCAGCAGCGCTTCCCCTCATTTACTAAGCTCTGGAGCAAATGCAAAGTCTAGTTGCCTTTAGTAAATCAACCCCAGTGCCTTTGCTAAAATGAACTCTCAAGCAGTGCTGTGAATCTTGCCTGCTGGGCTACAGAACTCAACCTATTCCCTATCCCTCCATGTCCATTCCCACATACATAGCTCCCAACTGTTCCTAATTTCTAGGGACTGTCCCTGATTTGGAACAAAGTCTCTCTGCCCCTCTTTCCTCCTCATTTGTGCCTCATTTTGTCCTGATCTATATAGTTGTGTATAAAATGCACTATTTATCTTTCAAAAAGTGTTTCCCAGTGCTAAACCTTTCATCCAATTTCTAAATTGTTGCATTTATAGATTTAAAAAGCCAGTATAAAGGAATATTAGTGGTAAAAAAAAGCACCTGTGGGTTTAACTAATAAGTGTTTTTTTGTATAATTCCCCTTTAAGGGGGCGTGGCGGGGGTGTCCTACGCCTACATATTTTTGATAATAGGTGTCCCTCGTTTCCATCTCAAAAAGTTGGGAGGTATGCACATGCATACATTGATTTCTTTTCCAGAAAAACAATACTACAGCCTTGATTCCCACTCACACTGTGTATAGGGTAAGAGCTCTCGGGAGATGTAGTTTTGGGGGTATGTCTGCATCAATAGGAAATCTTGTCAGCTACTACTACAAGCCTTTTACAAGCTTGGTGATGTTGTCACAGGGAGAAATTAAAGCTGTTTCTTGCTACAGGAATAAGCGAAAAGAATAAAACATATTAGGACATGGTATAGGAGGTAAATGGGAGATTTGGGTTAAACTTGGATAATGTCTGGTACACTTTTGTAAAGTGCTGTGCAAACTGTTGTCACTATATACATCCTTAAAGTGGAGCTAAACTCTCCCAATCTGTATTAACTATTTTGAATACTTATGCTGCAGTATTAGTAAAAAAATAGAAAGGTGTGAAAAGCCAATTCTAAAATTAATGTGGCATAAGCATGTAGTATATATTTATGCCCTAATCCCCCGTTCACACCGGTGAGGCTTAGAAATGTTTTTACTGCAGCGCAATTTCAAAGCTGCACATCAATTCGATTTGCTTTGCCAATTTTATTGTGGCTTGTGACTTCTTACAACGGAAGTTTATGCAAGTCGCAATGAAATCAGCAAAAAGTAGTGCAGGAACCTTTTCCTAAGTTGCAGCGATTTGAACGGTTGGATTCCATTGCCAAAAATAGGGTGTGACTTGCCATGCAATGTGAGACTGTCAAATTGCATGACTAATCGCACTAGTGTGGACGGGGGCTACCAGCTTTTTAATTCTAGGAACAAGAACCATCAGCTAGGAAAAGCCATCATAATCAGTTGATTCTTCCCCCAAGATTGTCCAACCTGGGCCTTTCTACATGGGCCTATATTGGGCTGTCCATAGACACATGACCATTTACCAGTTCTACCAATACAATCAGAATCAGGACAATCATATCACGTCTATAAAATGAAAGCAAACATTATATCTATAAACTCAGCAATCCTAGATTGGGTTAGAACATTTATAAATGGAATAGAAAGGAATCAGCAATATTTAATTAACTGCTTATAATTAAGTCCTTCAAATTAAAAGTGAAATGAGTCTATAGTTACGTAACAACTGACATCAATGAAAGTCCAAATATTTCAGATGGCCTATATTTGATAAAAAAAAAAAAAAACTTTCTAGAGTGGAATACAGCATTTTACAACAAGAAGATTCTATCTCTGCGGTGGTTAGTAGTCAGTGGTTTGTTAAGTACACTGCTTAGGCAACAAGATTTAACAGACTTTCCTTCCCTAACTTTAGACCCAACTGAGCAAATCCCTAATTATAAAGCATTAAGCCACCCATACCGAAGGCCCAGTCCATCCAGCCTGTATGATGGCCCTGTCTCATAGAAGACACATCAGAAATAAACCATACATAACTATTGTCAGCTATGACATCAAAGCACATTTAGATGTATATTTAGCAGCCTGCCTAATGACAATGTCAATATGACATATATAGCAAAATTGAAAATTGCTCCCATCATTTAATGTATCAATAATAGAATCATTTAAGTTGTATTGAACTATGTTTCTCAGTGGTAGGCATATAGTGACCTTTATCTATTGTCAGTTTAATGCCTACAAACTGGGCTATGAAAACCATTCTTAATACAAGGTTACAGAGGCAGCTCTAGGCTTTGTGAGGCCTTAGGCAAAACTTACACATGAGGCCCCATGGACTGGGACGCTCCGTGATGAGGCCGCTATTCCTCAAAATGCGGGCAGTATCTGATTTGTCCGTCAGCTGCTAAGCTACAGAGTCCCAGTGGGGGTAGGCCGCCGGTGTCAACTTCAGTGATTGAGAACAGGCAAGTTAGGCGGCCGCGAGGCCCCTGTGGGTGCGAGGCCTTAGGCGACCGCCTAATTTGCCTAATTGGAGAGCCGCCTCTGCAAGGTTATATTAGGCAAGGTTAAAAATCAATGTTGTACCTAACTGCAACCATTCACCAATCATATTTTTGGGCTGTCTTTAGAAAATTCAGGGGTAATAGTTAGCTATGGGTTGCTGCACAGCTTAGAAATTATAACATTAACAAACCTTAAAACATAAAGAAAATTGAAAAAAAAATACGCTAAGAAATATTCTGAATGAAAAGTGTAAGCAGCAAACCTTCTGTGAGGCATATACACCATGAGTAAACATAAAATAGATAAAGGTCGCGCTATTCAATCATGTACTTACAAATGTAAAAATTAGATGATTAGAACAGTCCACAAGTGATGTGAAAATAAATCCTTATGTCAACCTCCACCATGCACCACCATAGTGATCTTAAATATCAGTGCCTCCACCAACAGCTGAAAGGTTCGCTTACCAGCTCCTATTGATCCCTCATTACAAAAGGAATGGTTAGCACTTGTAGCTTTAGTCCAGCCAAGGCCTTTCTCCGGGTCCAGATGGTCTCCCAACAAGATCACCCCTTGGCACCATATAGGATGTGACGATTTCTCACTCAGGTTCCAGGTGATGCATCTCCTCCGTCCGGAGGTAATACAAAGACTCACAAAACAACTGTCTTTGTGTTTCCTCTGGACGGAGGAGATGCATCACCTGGAACCTGAGTGAGAAATCTTCACATCTTAAACGGTGCTAAGGGGTGATCTTGTTGAGAGACCAACTCAACTGTCTTTGTGTTTCCTCCTGACGGAGGCGATGCATCACCTGGAACCTGAGTGAGAAAACTTCACATCTTGTAGGATGCCAAGAGGTGATCTTGTTGGAAGACCATCTCGAACTGGAGAAAGGCCTTGGCTGGGGTAAAGCCACAAACACTAACGACCCCTCGTAATGAGGGATCAATAGGAGCTCGTAAGCAAGCCTTTCAGCTGTTGGTGGAGGCACTGATATTTAAGATCACTACGGTGGTGGATGGTGGACATTGACATCAGGATTTATTTTCACATAACTTGTGGACTGTTCTAATCATCTAATTTTTACATTTGTATATACATGATTGAATAGCGTGACCTTTATCTATTTTAAATCTTAAATTATGCAGATAAAATGACTTCTAGAGGACCATCAATCCCAAATCGTATCCATTGCAATGGCATTTATTGAAGCCGTTTAAAAATTATGACTGGTGAAGTGAACATTTTGGTATTTCTAACACATGTTGTTACACTAAAAGAACATGAACATTAATATCTGGCCTGTCTATCTGTACTTTTCTTTTTGCATTTTATAATACATTATGCACAGAAGAGCGATACGCTTAGGCTGCATTCACACCTAAGCGTTTTGTATCTTGAAGCTCCAAAACGCCTGAGGGGGAAAAAATTAATTATTCTCTATGGAGTTGGTTCACATCTCCACTCCATGTCACCTGAAGCCAAATGCCTGAAGCTCAAAAAAAGTTCTGGAGCTTTTTTGTAGCTCAAATCTAGAAGATTTGAGCGTTATTGGCACGTTTTTATTATCATAAAAATTAATGGAAACGTGCCATTCGCGTGTTTTGTGTGCGTACGCACGTTTTGTCACACGTTTCCTGCTCACATGAAGAAATTTTAAAAATAAAATAGTAATAATATATGTAAAAATAAATGTAAAATAAATACACAAACAACTAAAAATCATCATAAATAAGTAAAATAAAATAATATGTAATACATTAATAATAATTAACCTTAAAAAATATTAAATACAATATTATTACTATTATTAATAATAATAATAATAAAATAACAATAAACACTCAAACTCGAACAAAAATTATATTGTTAATAATAATAATAATAATAACAATTTATTTTGTGTAGGGGTTAGGGTGTTAAGTTATTTATTATTTTATTTTTTTTAAGCGGTAATGGCTAAAGTTAATAGTTAATTATTTATTTATTGTTAAAACACGTCAAAAGTGTGCATAAAAACGCACAAAAAAATGCCGGAAAAGCGCTCAAAATGGATACGCTTAGCTGTGAATGCAGCCTAAGTTGCACAGACAAACCTACTACAGTTAGCTGGGTCATCTATAAAAATGAAGAACTAACTAACACTTTAAAGCAGAACTCCAGGTAGACAATACAATCATAATTTAATCTAGTTATGTATCAATCATAAAAATAATTGTATTTCAATACAGATAGTATAAGATGCTGATTTTAATTTCATATAAGACTAAAATAAGTGTGCTAAAGCTCTTACTGACCAATCAGCAGGTTGGAATCAGGCCAGTGACAAAGACGTACTGACTAACTGCAGAAAAAAAATTTGGGTCACTGGCAGGTCGGCGAGGTTGCAAGATAAAAAATGACATATCTTAGCCATGCATTTAGCTGTTGTAATGGAGTTTAGCTTTAAAGTTCTAAAAACTAACCATTTCACTTCATGATGGATGTTGGCCTATTAAATCAAAGGATGAGGACTGCACTACTTTCAGTGCTGGACCTTGGTAATAGATGGGTGCTTGCAATGAATGCAGCAGATGGTGCAGCATAAATTTCCAGCACTCCGTGACTATGTCGCGTTGAGGAAGGGACCCTGTGCAGCCCCAAAACGTTGACTTATTTGACTCATTTGCTTCTCACTATTAAATGAATGTATATTTTTCCAATGGTGTGCTGGTGACGTTTTACTGGCTTATTATAACTTTCCAGGGCTTCTCAAATGGAATCTCAGTGTTTCTCAGTTTTATTAAATGTATGAGTGTTAAGTCACCTAATCCCTTGACATACAGCACACTTTTATTGTGTTTAAATAGCCTCATATACTTAGGGATATAGGTTTTTATATATGATAATTACATGCTAAAACTTAAACGGCTATTATTAATTAGCACCCACAACTCATCAATGGTGCTTCTGTACTCATCAGATGTATCCCTTAAGAAAGAGCTAATGCTATAAAAACACCAACCTTTATTTAAAAAATAAAAGGACAATGTCTTAGCTTTAAGTTGCTATACATGGCTCATTTTCTAAGTGGTATGCACAATTTAAGCTTATGGAAGGGTGTAATGTCGGTTGGATAACTGCAGCACCATAGGCGTGTGCATGAGGTGTGCCGGGAGTGCCTGGGCATACCATATTCACCCCAAGTGCACAGTGTACACTGTGCACCCCTGAACCCTGCTCTCTGTACACCGCACACCCCTAAACCCTTTACTCTGTACACTGTACACCCCTGAACCCTGCTCTCTATACACTGCACACCCCTGAACCCTGTACACTGCACACCCCTGAACCCTACACTGTGCACCCCTGAACCCTGCTCTCTGTACACTGTGCACCAATGAATCCTGCTCTCTGTACACTGTGCACCCCTGAACCCTGCTCTCTGTACACTGGGCACACCTGAACCCTGCTCTCTGTACACTGCGCACCCCTGAACCCTGTACTCTGTACACTGCACACCCCTGAACCCTGCATTCTGTACACTGTGCACCCCTGAACCCTGCTCTCTGTACACTGCACACCTCTGAACTCTGCACTCTGTACGTAGCACACTCCTGAACTTTACACTCTGTACGTAGTGCACTCCTGAACTCTGCACTCTGTATGTAGTACACTTCTGGTATTTAATGCCCCTTTAAGGCTCTCCAACTCTTGTGGAATTAGGCCACAGTGCAATTAGGCCACACCCACCATTTACTGCAGCGTGCTCTCGTGCCCTCACCCAAAAAACAGTGGGGAGCGTGGTTGAGTTCCTGCACCGTATGTGTGTGTGTGTGTATAAATATATACACATACAGTATATATATATATATATATATATACACACACATACACACACTTACATGCATATGTGTTTGAGCTTTAGGATGCACACCCTAATAATGCAGTTGGCTGCGCACAGCTATGTGCAGCATTTTCCTGAGGTTTAGTGATCTCCCCATTGTGCATCATCAGCTGACTAATCTCATTTTGCTTCTATCTAAAAAAAAAAAATGCACATCTTTCTCTAGAATACTAAAGGAGATGGTCAAAGACAGGGCAACACAGTAGCTTATTGGTTAGCATGTCTGCCTTGCAGCAGGACACTACCCACATGGAGTTTGCATTTTCTTCCTGTGCTTACATGGGTATCAAGGTACTCTGGTTTCCTCCCACACTCCAAAAGACATGTTGATAGGTTAAATTGCTCCTGTCTAAGGGCTCATGTACACACAGATTCTGTTGACTGCCGGCCACGGGAAACCGATTTTTTAAAACGTTCCTATCCTGAACGTGATTCTTCCGTGTTCAGGAGAAGGAGGTTGAGGGAGGTTGAACCTCCCCTAACTGCAACAGCTTCTAAACTATTTTAAAAACCTATGTGTGCATGGACATACAGGCTTTTATGAAGTTGTGTTTAGGAGCTTTGGTAAAAAAAAAAATGCCAAAAGCTCCTAAACTCAAGTTTAGAAGCTGTATTGTACATGAGCCCTAAATTGGTCAAAGTATATGTCTATGTGTGTGAGATAGTGGTGTGCCACACACCAAGTTAGTTCAAAAGAGGAGCAAAATTTATTTTGAGACCATAAATCCATAAAAACGCTTAATTCATGGAAGAATATTGCACCAATATTAAGCAGGTCCTGATCTCTTCTTACATGTGTGTCCAAGTACAACGATAGATAGCACAGACATCTAAAAAGCAGGAGCAGTCAGGTGCTGCAAGGTGAAGGGTAGAAAAAAACAAAAACCTTGTAAACCCTTCGATAAGGCAATTGGATTTGCACTAAATAGTTGACCTGACTGTTGGCAAATTGCTTGAGAAATAACTCCCACTACATTCCCCAGTAAAACAATATTCTACTTTACTAAGAGATCGAAATTCTACTTTAACAAATATGCTGTGGAATTCCATAAAACATTAAGAGCATTAAGGGATCCATTAATACGACTACATTTTCTTCTGAAATGTACTCCCGTTCAAGGCTGTCCTGGTATCACGTGGCCTGATGACCCTTTCCATGTCAGCTGCACATTTCAACTAACCCTGAAGAAGCGTGCGCACTCCCCATGGGACCCTATTCATTAGTGCTCTCTGTTCATGGAACTGAATAATGATGAGGGTCATGCACACAAAAAGGAATGTAAAAGTCAACAAATTGAATTTTAAAAGTTATATATCTCCCCTACATGTGTCTTTGTCATGAGTGTTTTCCCTTTGGTCCAATTAGAGGTTAGAGGTTGAGATGTGTTATTGGACCAGGATGAATGGAAACTGCAAACATTAGCACTTTCAAGTCACACAGATATATTGGTGTGCTAATGTTATGGTATTGACTTCAAACACACAGGAGGTAACGCAAACTGGATCAAGAAAAGAAGGGTTGTTGACCAACGCAACCCCTATTTTATTTCAGCTAGAGAACTGAAGCTACCATCTAATAGGAAGCTATGGGCAAAAACCCTTTTTGTTTATGTTTTTACGTGCAACTTATAGTACAGGAGCAAATTTACACCTTTTTTGGCCCCATATACTTTTAAATGGGAAAGCGTAAAAAAACGTTCATTTTTCCAGCTTTTTTTTTTTTGCAGGCACTCCTATTAAAGTCTATAGACCACGTTCACACCTAAGCATATTCCAAATTGAAGTACTGTTTGAAGCTCCAAATGCTCAACATCTAAAATCCAATGTATTTCAATGGAGACTGTTCACAAATGAGCACTCAGATGCTTGCAGCTCCAAGCCTGAAGCTTCCAAAAGGTACATGAGCTATTTCTGAAGCAGATTTGGGCATTTTGGCTTCATAGACTTCAAAAGGAACGCCTAAACATGTCCAAATTTTGAGTGTTTTTTCAAGCATATTTCAGGCATTTTTAAGCTTGATCGCCTCCTCCTAGTACACATATGTTAAACACAAGGCCCATAGGCCATATCCGAACCACCAAGCCTTGTCATGTGGCCTTAACTCCCAGTTTTACAGCCGGAACATGTCTATCTCGCCACCTCCAACTCTCACTCTCCAGCTCCCGCCTCTGTATTTACAACGGACAGCTTTGCTCGCAGTGGATCCTGGAACTAACAGATCCCTGCATGCACTCACAGTGGGGCACGGCAGGGACAGATCTCCTGAATGTGAGAGAGAGAATAATCTCCTAGCAAGGCGAGGCAGAGGGAGGTAATAGAGTCATGCCAGGTAGGAGATAGAAATGCAAGGAAGCTTTGGGGAGGGGTGGGGGTGGCACACTGTGCATAGCACACCCCTAAACCCCCCACTCTGTACACAACACACCCCTGAATGCTACACTCTGCATGTAACACACTCCTGAACCCTGTATTCTGTATGCAGCGCACCCCTAAACCCTGCACTCTGTACATGATGCACTACTGAACCCTGCACTCTGTACATAATGCACTACTGAACCCTGCACTCTGTATGTAGTGCAACCCTAAACCCTGCACTCTGTACATAATGCACTACTGAACCCTGCACTCTGTATGTAGCACACCCCTAAAATGTGCCCTCTGTACGTAGCACACCCTTACAACCTGCACTCTGTGCATAGCACACCCCTGAACCCTGCACTCTGTGCATAGTGCACCCCTGAACTATGCACTCTGTGCATAGCCCACCCCTGAACTATGCACTTTGTGCATAGCCCACCCCTGAACTATGCACTTTGTGCATAGCCCACCCCTGAACTATGCACTCTGTGCATAGCCCACCCCTGAAACTGCACTTTGTGCAAAACACACCCCTGAACCCTGCACTCTTTACATAATCCACTCTTGAACTCTGCACTCTGTTAGTAGCTCACTCCGGAAATCTGCACTCTGTATGTAGCATAATCCTGTACTCTGCACTAGGTGCATAATGCACTCCTGAACTCTATATGTATGTAGCGTAATCCTGTACTCTGCACTATGTGCGTAATGCACTCCTGAACTCTATACTCTGTATGTAGCTTAATTCTGTACTCTGTACTATGTGTGTAATGCACTCCTGAACTCCATACTGTGTATGTAGCGTAATCCTGTACTCTGTACTATGTGTGTAATGCACTCCTGAACTCTATACTTCGTGTGCAGCGTAATCCTGTACTCTGCACTATGTGCGTAATGCACTCCTGAACTCTGCACTCTGTATATAATCCATTTCTGAACTCTGCACTCTGTTAGTACTGCACTCCTGAACCCTGCACATTGTACGTAGTGCACCCCAGATACAACAAGCCCTTTGAGAGCAACCATACTGCTGATGCAGCTCACAATGAAATTGAGTTTGACACCCCTGTCCTAGTGCTTTCCATTGACTAAAACAAAATGCCTGGAGTTTGCATACACATGAAAACACTTAAAATACTCTTCTAAAATGCTCATATATGTGTGCAAAGATGCTCAAACAAAAACGCAGCAATGGCCAAAAATGTGTGATTCTGCCCCTAAGAAACTCATGTACTTTTTTGAGCCTCACCTGACACAAGACATAACATTCAGGTGAGAATGGCTCATTCATTTGCTTCAGTTTTCCCAAGCCAGCTGCACAGAATACAGCCATGCCAGTACGGGGACTGCACAGACATCCAGACTAGAGCTGTGTACTAATTTAGACCTCTGTATTGTTTTATGTGTTATACTGATTTTTCTGACATTCACAAGAACTGTGCGACCATCACCGCAGTACAGCTGATCAGCAATGTGCAGAACACGGTGTTACTGCTGGGACGATAGATGACAATGTACGTCACGAATGTCCTAATCAGTACCGCTTGTACTGCACATGGTAGCCTGTCTCCACATATATTTATTTTCCTGTTTGGGTATAGTTATACATTCTCATTTGTGTGTTACAGCATCTGCTGACAAGAAATCTTACTATCTGGTTGCAGACGGCATATTCTTTTACATATGTTTGTCAAACGGCCTGTGATACACTATTTTGTAAATGGAAACGATTTCCCTGACCTCTGATATTGTGGTCAATAAGATGTATCACTTACCTAGTCTAATTAAACTAATGGCACTAGGTATCAGCTTCCACCATTACCACGCAGGTCAAGACCCCCCCCAACGCATGCCTACATGTGCCTATTAATTTAGCTTGCATGCTTCTGTATCCAATATGCATGAGAAGTGCTGACACAGCAAGAACATAGCTGGACATAAGAGGCAACAATAGACGCACTAGAGCCTGTAGAAGTCAATGTCGTTTTTCCTTTAGATCTATCTACCGATCTGGCTGATAATAAGCTGTGTTTGCATGCTCATACATACACTATATCTATAGACAAAATCGCAGCTTGCCCAACTAGTTGGCAGACATGCTGGGACTTGTAGTTCTATGACAACAAGAGGATCTAGGCTCTAAGGGGGTGATTTACTAAAACTGGAGAGTGCAAAATCTGGTGCAGGGCTGCATAGAAACCAATCAGCTCCCAGGTTTTAGCCTGGTTCACACCAGTGCGGTTTTGAAGTCACGCAACTTCAAAGCAGTGTGATTTCAAGTGCAGCTTGCTGATATGTGTACAACTTCATTGAAATTGCACAAAAACAGTGCAGGAACCTTTTTCAAAGTCGCTGCGATTTGAACGGTTCCATTGCAACAAATGGGGTGCGACTTGCCATGCGACTTTGAACCAGCTGTGAACCAGGGCTTATTGTCAAAGCTTCAAGCTGAAGTTAGAAGCTGATTGGCTACTGTGCACAGCTGCACCAGATTTTGCACGCTCCAGTTTGAGTAAATCTGCCCCCCATGTATTTGTAGCACAGTTTGCATTGCCAAAGCCATGTTTCCTTCTAAGGCCCCATTCACATCTGTGCATTATACATGCTGTGCGCTAAAAAGAGACCTGCATGCTGCATCTTTGATGCGCTTTCATCAAAATGCATGTTCTATAGAGTTTTAATTGTAGTGCGCCTAAAATGCGCCAAAATACACCGTTTAAACCAAATAAAAAAAAAATAAATAAGAACATCAAGACTTTGAATACGAGACTTCAAAGAAGCTAGTAAAACCATCGCATCAAATTCCCATAGTGTTCTAAAAAAAATCTGATTGGCTGTTACATGTAACACACAGACTGTCCGTGATAAATCCTTTCATCAGACGCTTTCACAAAAGATGACTGAGCCTAGGATCACACTGATGCGGTGCAGGGTTCGCAGCGATTCCTGTGCAGTTCCTGGACCACATCACAATTACACTTCATTCATGCGACCCGCTACCGGTGTCAGTGTTAAGGTAATGACACCACAAAAACGGTTCACAAAATGGAGTGCGATTGGCTGAATTGGATCGCATGAACACCCATGCGATCTGATTCCAGTGCGTCACAAAAGGGTGCATGCACCTTTTTTTACGGGTGTGGTGGGCTCAAATCGCACTGCAAAGAAAGAAGGTTCCGCGCACGGCGTCAGTGTGAACCTAGGATCAGTCCTTCTAGGCTAATTCAAACTTCAGCGTAGCGATTTACTAGCGTTTTTCTGCGTTTTTGAAAAAAAGCATTTTTGCAGCTTTTTACAAGCATTTTTTTAAAGCGTATTAGAAGTGTATTACTAGTGTTTTAGCTTCAGCCATTTTTGTTTAGCCAATAGAAACCACTAGGGGAAGGAGAGGGAAAGGAAATTAGGGGTGGAGAACTGCTATTTGCACTAAAAATGCTTGTTAAATGCTCAAGTCGAGCTCATGTACTTTTTTGAATGACAGGCGTTGTGCTTTACAGGACAGAACGCTCAGATGTGAACAGGGGCCATTGAAATGAATGGGATTTGGCTTGTTCAGCGTGTTAGATCTACAAGCTTTGAGCAGAAAATCGCTCAGGTGTGAACAGGGCCTAAGGCTCCATTCACACCTGAGCATATCGATTTACTGCTGTTTTTAGGGAGTTTTTTTAAGCTTTTTTTGCAGCTTTTTACAAGCATTTTACAACTTCAGTTTTTTTTTTTTTGTTTTTTTTTTTTGTCAATAGAAAGCACTACGGGGGGAATTAATAGTGGAGAACTACTATTTGAGCAGAAAATGCTTGTAAAATGCAGGGCATCAGGGGTTTCTACTGGAGTCTATGGGGTCAAAAACGCTTGTAATCTGCCAAAAAGAAGCTCATGCCAAAAAGAAGCTCAAGCAGAAAAACGCTCAGGTGTGAGCAGGGCCTTAATGTTCCACTGCACTAATCGCTCTCCAATGTAATAAGGACTGTCTGTGTTGTCCACCACTCAGCTTAAACCCTTCACTGAAAAAATGACAGTTGTAAAAAGGTTCTCATTTGAATGATCACTATGCTACGATTCCTGTTTCAGAAAATATAATAAGGCTCCATTCACACTAATGCGTTTTTTGATGCATTTTGCATTTTACAGAAATGCATGGGAAATTTTTAACATGGGTTCCTATGGAACATGTTCACATCAATGCATTTTTGTGCCTCTGCGTTTTAGGAAAGGGTCGGGGACTTTTTTCATGCAAAATGCAGCGTTTTGCATGTAATAGTATTCAATGGACCCGCATCCAACAACGCAAGTACCGCGTTTTTGACCTGTCTTTAACGCGTTTTTGCCGCGTTTTGCGTTTTTTCCTTTCTTTTTTCTTACATTGTATACGGCATTAAAAAAACACAGTAAAAAACCCCCCCGCAAAATGCGGCAAAAAACGCGTCAAAAACACATGTTCAAAAACGCGGCAAGCAACGCAAAAAGCACTGCAGAAACGCTCAAAAGCAACATGCATAGGTGTGAATCGAGCCTAAGGCCCTATGCTATTAAGGGCTCATGCACACTGCAGTTAAAAAAAAAAGAACTGCTTTTACAGGCATTTGAGCTTTAATTTCAGCTTGAAGAACTTGTACTTTTTTGGGCTCTTTTGCACGTTTTTATTGAGCTTCTTTGAGCTATTTTAAGCTTCTTTGAGCTTTTTTGAGCATATACATTTTTTTTTTCGCAAACCCTCCCCTCAGCTCATTTTTCCTCATTTATTTGTTTATTTATTGTGTTTTCAAGCTCCTTTAAACTTTTTTTTGCTCTTTTGCTTATTTTTGGGCACTTAGGCGTCATTCCTGCTTGAAAGTTCCTCTCAAAAATGCAAGTTTGGTGGGGATTTTTTTTTCTGCCTGTAAACTCCTAAAAAAGCCATAGTGTACATGGACCACATTGGCTAACATGAATGGTGGGATTCCAGGCAGGAAAAAATAAGAGCTTAAAGCCTGTAGAAGCAGCTTCTTCGAGCTACTTTGAGCTGCAGTGTGCATGAGCCCTAAGGACCAGTGTATCCGGGATTCTCAGGCTGACGTTGGTTTCTGCTTTGTTTTATACTTCCATCAATGTGAATGCATGGCAAACACATCTCCAAAGCACCCCAAGCCCATTACACCAGCTCTCAGGGCCGGTTCTCTGCGTGGTCGCTGCGTGGTGCAAGATTGCATGTGATTTGCATCGCACTGCAGTGCAAATCACGTGCGATGTCTGAGCGATGCGATTTAAGCCATACTGATAGTATAGTTGAAATTGCATTACATTTCGACTAAACTCGCACAGGACCCCCCCTTTTTTTTGGTCCGCACCAGAATCGGATTGCATGGGTGTTCACACCTATGCAAACCAATTCATGTCTGACCTGTCAGTCTGTAGTGCGATATGCAAGTTGAAATGGGGGTGTCATTAACAATGTTTTGACACTCCCCGCAGTTCGCATATGGCAGTGTGATTCGCAGGGTTCCCACATCGCACAAGTGTGAACTGAGCCTAATTATATAAATGATGTAACAATTAAAAAAAAAAAAGTTAGTTACACAATCTTCTCTTTCCTTTTTTTTTTTTTTCTTTTAATAAGGATGAAAAAAGAACCCCTGCTAGTAGGAAAGCCACACACGCACACATCAATTAGAGGTAATTAGAATGATATACAACTAGCTACTTCCTAAAATAAACAATGTTGCTTAAAAGCTACAAAGTTTCATGTGACAAACTGCTAGACTTCAGAGGAGTCTATACAAACACATTAAATCAAGATGCTCTATGTGCAGCCAATGTCAAGGAAATACATAGAAGAGAATGCTAAAAAAAATGTATTGTCACAATTCTGTGCAATGCTGATACACTTCAAATGTTATTTTTAAGATTGTTTTGTTGTTGTTGTTGTTGTTGTTGTTCCATTATTAGTAAAAATATAGCATAACATTTAGTCTTGGGTAAGCATAACAAAAGCAAATATAATACTAATTCTGTATTTTCTGTAAATTCTGTATAATAGTAATAATAATACAACTGAAAACCAAAGTCCTTATTTATTAAGGCAAAGACATAGAGGAGCCGTGGAATAAAGATGATCCACAAGTCTACGGAATCCTGAGATCTGATAGGTCAGGGGGGTTACGGGACCTCGTGGCTCTCTTTGGATTGCTTTAATAAATAAGCCCGACTATGCGACATTTCTCTGCCATAGTCGCTGACTTACCATCACACACCATGATGGCCGTGGAAGGAAATGCCAGCGACACAATTCTGGTTACTGTTTTGCCTCATTGCTACAGCAGACAAATGCAGCATACCAAAAGTGCCTTTGTCTGTCTGTTGGCTCATAGAAAAACAAATGTCTAGCCTCGCAGCAGCGACTTGGGGGTGAAAGAGCAGACTTTCAGGACAAGGAGAGAAAATAGGATTCTGCCAAGAAAAACATGACATCAGCAGACATAAAGCCCATGCATTGCTACACATACTGGAAAAGACTCCAACAGGATAAGAGCAAGAGAAGGTGCAAAATACAGTAACCAATAGCAGCCACCAGCAATGACTTGTAGAAGAGAAGAATGAATTCTGATTGGTTCCTATGGGTTACTGCACTTTGTTGATTGTTCTTTATCTTATTTAATAAGCCTCAAAGTTCTTCAATTAAAGCAGTATTAAACCCAAAAACAAATGTATTTTATTGCAATGTACTCATTCTTAGGGTGGCTGCATTTGTTTTCTTTTTTGTGGGCTTTTTTTCATTTAGGTCTCATGCAGAATGGATTGTTGCTAATTCTTCTTGACTCTCTTGTTTCTGACAGCAGCGTTTTGGCAGGAAAAAAATGGTGGACACCTGTAAACGCATGTAATTGGCCAGAATAATAAATTATTCTGGCCATTGGAATGAATTAATGCTCAAGTGCTAAACATGCCTAGCGTTTACACGCGTCAAACCAAAACGCCATTGCTCCTGGACGCACTGGCTGCGGGGATTTTTTCTGCCTCTAAACTCTTCTAAGTCTAGGTTCACAGTAAATGCGGCTTTGAAATCGCACGATTCCAAAGCCGCATGCCAGTGCGACTTCAGGTGCGACTTGGCTGACATCAGTGCGACTTCATGCACAGATGTCTATGCAAGTCACGCCTGAAATCACCAAAAGTAGTGCAGGAACTACTTTTTCAAATTGATGCGGCGCAGCAAAGTCAGCGTCACATGGATTTGAACAGTTTTATTGCCAAAGATACGGTGCGACTTGTCATATGAGATTTGACCTCTCAAGTCGCACCGGTGTGTCTGCATGGACACATGGAGGTTGATTTCCTAAAACTGAAATGTGCAAATTCTGATGCAGCTCTGCATAGAAACCAATCAGCTTTAAAGATTTTTGTGAAAGCTTAATTGAATAAGCTGAAGTAAAAAGCGGATTGGCTACCATGCATGCACAGCTGCACCAAATTTTGCACTCTCCAGTTTTAGTAGATCAACCCCATAGGCTAGCATGCAGGGGTGTTTAGAAGCAGAAACAGAAAAAAAAACGCCAGATGCCCCTAACAGCCACATGAAAAACATCCAGTGTGCATGAGGCCTTATTTTTACCTGGTGATCCTGCCAATAATATGTCTGTTATTTCTCACTTCTCTTTAACAGCAAAAGTGGCAGTTAGAGGGTTGAGACAAACCATTTAACACTAATAGGGGTGCCAACAATGATCAGCTTTTATCCATTTATGTAAAATCTTTATTTGAAAAGGATTAAAAGCTGTTGCTGCTACTGCTTAAAAAGCGTCAGCTGAGTTTAGATTGAATTTGTTGGCAGAGCCAATCTAAATTTACCAGGGCATCCAACGCTACCTCCTCCCCAGATCGACAATGCTGCTGTCCGAATGAGACACCCTAGGACAGGAAGTGTGTTACTAGGAGAAATAAAGAAAACGAATGCAGCCACCACCACATTGAAAGGCAGGTAAACTATAATATATCACATTTACGTTTTTGGGGTTTAAAACATCAAAGAACAATGTGCCTACCCACAGCGACCAATGAAAAGTCAGCTTTCATAATTACGACTTCTCTACACTGACATACATCTGGTTCCTATGGGTAACGGCAGATCTCTGCCTTCAATTAAATGACCTTACAACATGCTGCTTAAAAGAATGTTATTAAATAACACAATGGGAAATTTGGGGGTACATGCACTTTAAAAACGAATATAACTGACATGAGAGTTCTTTTCCACCAAAGGGTTAAAAGGGTCTCATATTTCTATCATTAAAGAATACGGATCTGAGGTCTGTGATTAAACTGCTTTCCACAGCCTGTGTCTAATGAAAACTCCGCATGATATGATGTCATGTCAGCATCAGATATCTAGCACAAACCTTTCCATTAGTGGCATCAGCCTGCAGAGCTATTGCCAGTCTTTGCAAGTCACCACTGTGTTACATTCTATTGGCTGCCAGGCTCTCCCAGTGCCCATGAAATGACAGAGTTCAGCCTGATAGTAGCATGCTAACCAAATGCTGCATTAACACCAGATAAATGAGTTTCACCTTTACATGTTACTGTAAAAACGCAGAATCGGTGCGCTTAATTCTCAATGTAATTACCCTGCCTGGTGATTTCATAGGAGCCAAATCCAACGGGGGGCTATTAGTCTGCTAATAATCAAGTGGGGCTAATAATGAAGCTATTAGAACACACAGCTGCCTATATGGTATAATAGCAGCGTGTGTATGTAAAGTAGGGGTGTACATACAGAAATAGGAATAATAGCATGATGACAGCCCTGCTAACTTATTCTTGTCTCAAACAGTGTGTGTGTGTGTGTGTGTGTGTGTGTGTGTGTGTGTGTGGGGGGGGGGGGGGGTAATACTCCCAGTAATCCAGTTGGATATTTCCAGCTAAAGCAGATTTTCATTAGAAATGCAAAAATGTACACCTTTCCGTGCGTCAGCCTCCAAGGAGCTGATCTGGGGCACATCTGCAGGCGAGATGTTAAAACGCTTAAAAAGTATGTGATTAACCCCTTGATGACAACAGCTTCGGTCTCAACGCACTGAAATCAGTGCACTGCAGAGGAAGACGTTCTAAATAATAAGATACGGTATTCTTCCACCACTAAGTGATTGCAGATCAGAGGCTCAATTCACAAAGCTAAAAACAAAAAAACTAAATAAGTGACAGTTATTTCAAGGAGATTTGAAAATGACAGTCACGTGGTTTCAGTAAAGAAGGTTATTCTTGTGTTAATGCTTTGTGAATGGAGCTTATGAGCCTAGGCTGCGTTCACATTACCGTCTCCAAAGTCGCGCGATTTTTGGTGTGACTTTGGAGCATGACTTTGATGCAACTTTTGGTGCGATTTTAGATCTGACTTTACATTCTGTGGATCAGCCTTCGTTCACACTAGTAGGTTTGAAATCGCGCTACTTCAGCAGGATTTCAAAACCGCAGCTCAGTGCGATTTGCACCTCTGATTTCGCCCTGCTTCACACCAGTGCGACTTTAAAATTGCATGATTTTAAAGCCGCAGATCAGTGCGATTTTCACCCCCGATTTTGCCCTGGTTCACACAAGTTCGGCTTTAAAAATAACACGATTTCAAAGCCGCAGATCACTGTGATTTGCACCTCCAATTTTGCCCTGCTTTACACCAGTAATGCTTTTAAATAGTGAGATATAAAAGCTGCAGATTCAGTGCGATTTGCACCTCCGATTTCATTGCAGCTTGCGACTTCATTTAACAGAAGTCTATGCAAGTCGCAATGAAAAAGTAGTGCAAGAACCTTTTTCAAAGTCTCTGCGACTCAATTTGAATGGTTCCATTGCCAGCAATGGGGTGCGCCTTGTCCTGCGAATTGGAACTGTCAAATCGCATGACAAATCGCACACATTTGAACGAGGGCTCAAAGTCGCATCAAAAGTTGCACCAAAGTAGTGCAGGCACCTTTTCAAAGTCGTTGCAACTTCCAAGTCACACCAATCTGAACAGGTGCCATTGAAAAGAATGGGGTGTGACTTATCATGCGACTTTAATGTCCAAAGTCGCATGACAAATCACATAAGCATGAATGGAACCTAAAGCAGGCCATAGATGAGTCAAAAAACTGAATGAAAATTCTTGGTCGTATCATTAGTGTCCCAGCTGCCGTGTCACAATTGAAAGTTCCTGGTCCAACATGCTGGATTTTGTTTAGAAGAATGAAACAAATGATGGCACATTCGTATTCGCCACTTTTGTTTTCCGATTGACAGAGCGTTCGGTTTTTTTGACTCGTCATGGCTTGCTTTAGGTAGCCAAGCCAAGAAAACCTGTGCTTGCTTCAAGGAAACAAGAGGAAATTAAACAATAATCCCCTTAAACTGGCTGTTGGATGCAAAACAAGCTTTTTGTTCTAATGGAAATGTTGGGTCTAGGTGTTTATAGCTGACATGACATCATATGGTTGTTAGATATATGAGGGTTCTTCAAAAAGTTTCTGCACTTTTTAAAATAAATTATATATTTAAAAATGCGGAAACTTTTTGAAGAATATATATATTTTCTCTCTCTTTTTTTTTTTTTACAGCATATCACAACTAGTAAAAGCACTTGGTTGATTGCATTGCACATTATTGCAGATTTTCTTTTAGCTTACCTGTTTGCTGTACTTGTTATTGGTCTGACAACTGTACTCAGAACAATGATCTGATCCAATTGAGATGTTGTCTCCAGCTCCTACAAAAGTGTTGGCTGGTGGTAAATCTTGCACAGCCTGGTGCTTTTTCCCAGCAGTAGGTGACTGGGGATGAAGCTGCACAGTAGGTAGCGGGGAACTAGATTTGTAATGCCTTGCTAGGTCAGGGCTTCCGGGACCTCCATTCACAGTTCTGTATCTTCCCATGCTGGGGCTGTCAGACAGCTTTTCATTCACACTGTCATATCTCTGCCCATTTGGCTTTGATGCCTCCACTGTCACTATGCTGCTATACAAGGGCTGTTTGGACTTTTTATTTTTCTTATCCTTTTTGGGTTTTTTGGATTTGTCATGCTGCTGAGGTGTGAAGAAGTCCTCGTGATCTTTTTTGCCAGCTTCATAGCCATTGTTACTCTTGGCCCTACAGTAACGTGCCATGACCACCACCAGGATGATCAGGATGACAGTCATGATGCCAGCCACCACACCAATCACTATGCTCAGTCTCTGCTTGCTCATTTCATAGCTGGGGTCCCCTGCTATGTCCTGGGTTAAGGGGGTATGCAAACTTCTGGCAATTTGGGAATCCACCACTGAGGCATTGAAGACAGTCTCATTGATGAACACATGGACAAGGGCTGTGGTGGACTGTGGAGGTTGACCGCTGTCATTGACTTGGATGACCAAGCGGTGAAGGCCATAGTGCTTGGAGGCCAGCTTCCCAATCAGAGACACCACCCCACTGGCTGGGTTGATTTCAAAGAGCTTAAAGGGGTTTCCTCCAACAATACTAAAGTTGAGTTCTTTATTGACTCCAGAGTCAGTGTCCATGGCCACAACTGTGGCTACCACTGTCCTGACACCACTGGAAGGGGGGACCACAGTATAGGAGCTGTTGATGGGGCTGGTGATGATGGGGGCATTGTCATTCTCATCCATGACAAAGAGGGAGACTGTGGCTGTAGCAGACCTTGGGGGGTCCCCACCATCTACAGCTTTGACTTTGAAAGTGTAAGAAGTTTGTTGCTCCATGTCAAAGGAGATGGTGGAGCAGATGGTGCCGGTGTTGTTCTCTATTTTGAAGATGCCATTATCCTCCTCTATGAACAAACTCATCTCTGCATTGCGACCTTTGTCGGCGTCCATCACCGTCACCATCCCCACAGGGCTGTTGGGTTGAAGGTTCTCCTTAACATAGAAGTTGAAGACCTCCTGCATGAACTTGGGGTCATTGTCGTTGGTGTCGGCCACTTGGACCACCACAGTGGCAGTGCCTTGCATGGTGGTGGGCAGACCCTTATCCTTGGCCACCACTTTGAACTCGTATCGGTCGTTGTCCTCCCGGTCCAGGACTATGTTGGCAGTGATGTCCCCGGAGTCGGGGTGGATAGAGAAGACCCCAGCCACCGACTGCTCCAGGGAGTAAGCGATTTCGGCATTCTTGCCGCTGTCGGCGTCGGTGGCTATAACTGTGGCCACCCTTTCTCCAGGGACGTTGTTCTCCGGGAAGGCCACCTCGACCACTGGCTGGCTGAAGACTGGGGGGTTGTCATTGGTGTCCACCACCTTGACCAGTAAGGAGTTGTTGCTGGACAAGCTGGGGCTACCAGAGTCCACAGCCACGATGATAACATTGTACTCCTTGACGTTCTCATAGTCCAGGGGGGCTGAGGTATGCAGGAAATACTTCTTCTTATTCTGCTCTCCCTCGCTGTCACTGGCCGGTTTGAGTTGGAAAGGGACATCCCCGACCACGGTGCAGGTGACCACTCCATTCTCTCCCTGGTCCCTATCAGACACCTGCACCAGGGCGATGGGGGTGTCCACCAAGACGTCCTCGGCTACGCTGGCCATGCCGTCCTTCACCGGGATCCGGCCGATCTTCCTGATGTCAATCAGCGGCACGTTATCGTTCTCATCCTTGATGTTGAGGATGACAGTGGCCTTGTCGGTCTTCGGGGGCTGGCCGCGGTCCCGTGCCATGACGGTGAAGCGGAGCTGGTTGACCTCCTCGCGGTCTATCCTATGCATGACGCTCAGCCAGCCCGAGTTCTCGTCCAATCGGAGCAGCCGCCTCACCGACTCGGTGGCCGCGCCGAAGACATACTCGATCTGCCCGTTCACCCCGACATCGTAATCGGTGGCCTTGAGCTGTAGGATGGGGGTCCCGGGGGCACTGTTCTCCGCCAGGTCGGCCTCGTACACGCTCTTCTCGAAGCGGGGGCTGTTGTCATTGACATCGGTGATGAGGACCCGGAGGATGGACTGCGAGGAGCGCGGTTGTTCCCCGCCGTCCCGGACCCGCAGGGTCAGTTCATACGAGTCCCGCTGTTCCCGGTCCAGAGCCCCCTTAACGATGAGCTGCGGCTGCTTCTCCCCGTCGGAGGTGTCGGCTACCTGCAGCTCGAACACGCTGCTCCTGCCGTCGGTCTCCATCCGCCTCTTGCCCGGGTAGAGGGCGCTCTCCCCGCTGCCCCGGCGCCCGGACACGAACAGACTCTCCCCGGCGTCCGGGATCAGCTCGTAGCGTTCGATGCCGTTCCGGCCGAAGTCGCGGTCGGTGGCGGTGGGCAGCAGGTAGAGGGTCCCCACCGGCCGGTTCTCCTCCACGGTCAGGGTGAGCACCGGGGACGGGAAGGTCGGGGTGTTGTCGTTAATGTCCAGGATGACCACCCTGCCCTCGAACAGCTCCACCCAGCTCTGAGAAGGGCCGATCACCGACACCTCGAAGTCGATGAAGCATTCGTTCTCATCGAAGATCATCTGACACTGCGGCAGCTTCTCCCGGTCTATGCGGCGCTCGTTGGTGCTCAGCTCGCCGGTCATGTTGTCGATCTTGAAGAAGTCGGAGCCGGACTCCAAGCTGAAGGTCACCTCGCCCGAACCGGCCACGATGCTGATGTCCGAAGCCACGTTACCGATCCTGATATCGGGCTGCCCTTCCTCGGCGATCCGGTACTTCAGCAGCTTGTTGGAGGCGGCCAGTGTCAGCGACAGCCGCAGCAGGAGAGCGCAGCAACCCCATAATATGGTCCTCATGGCTGCGGAGCCGGGCCGCGGAGCTGTGTGCTGGGGAAGAGCGGAACCTATGGGGGGCGGGAGCGGCGTGTGATGTCCCGGGGTAAAGTTACCCGCTCATAGCTCTCCGATTACTCCTCAGTCAATGAGATGATCCTTGACCCCCCCCCTACCCTACTCAGTGCGGGGCCCCGGGGCAGGATAGCTAGAATACTGGAGATGAGTATACTGGGTGGCCCTTGTACTCCTCTATAGGATGATGAAGATACTGTGTCCCTTGTACTCCTCTATAGGTGATGAGTTCCTCTACTCCTCTATAGGAAAGGATTAATGAGTGCTGAGAACACTGTGTGTCCCTTGTACTCCTTTATGGGTGATGATCTCCTCTGCAGGATATATAAAATATTGGAGACGAGTATATTGTGTCCTGAGCTCCTGTATTCCTTTCTAGGATAGCATTTTGGAGATGAGTGCCCCTTGTACTCCTCTGTGGGTGCTGAGCTCCTCTATAGGATGGAATATTGAAGATGAGTGCTGATATACTCTGTCCCTTGTACTCCTCTACGGGTAGGACAGAATATTGAAGATGGGTGCTGATAGCCGGTAATGTTTGTCCCTTGTACTCCTCTATGGAAATTTAGAATATTTAAGATGTATATCCCTTGTTCTCCTCTCTGGGTACTGGTCCCCTGTACTCCTCTCTCAGGCTGATGTGGTCCTGTACTCCTCTAGCAGTGCTCATCTCCCCCCCAGTCCTCCAGTCTCAGTTCTGATCTCCGGTCCTCCTGCCGGGGCTGATCTCTCCTCTTGGTACTGATTTGCTCCAGTCCTGATCAGCAGTTCTCCTGCCTTGGTTCTGATCAGCAGTCAGTCCTGGTTTGGTGGTGGTCTCCTGGGGTCCTGGTTTGGTGATCTCCTCTGGTTCTGGTTTGGTGGTGGTCTCCTGGTTTGGTGGTCTCCTCCAGTCCTGGGTTGGTGGTCTCCTCTGGTTCTGGTTTGGTGGTCTCCTCTGGTTCTGGTTTGGTGGTCTCCTCTGGTTCTGGTTTGGTGGTCTCCTCTGGTTCTGGTTTGGTGGTCTCCTCTGGTTCTGGTTTGGTGGTCTCCTCTGGTTCTGGTTTGGTGGTCTCCTCCAGTCCTGGTTTGGTGGTGATCTCCTCTGGTCCTGGTTTGGTGGTGGTCTCCTGGTTTGGTGGTCTCCTCCAGTCCTGGTTTGGTGGTCTCCTCCAGTCCTGGTTTGGTGGTCTCCTCTGGTCCTGGTTTGGTGGTCTCCTCTGGTCCTGGTTTGGTGGTCTCCTCTGGTCCTGGTTTGGTGGTCTCCTCTGGTCCTGGTTTGGTGGTGATCTCCGGTCCTGATGATCTCCTCCGGTCCTGATGATCTCCTCCGGTCCTGATGATCTCGTCGGGTCCCGGTGTGTGTCAGTTCCCGGGACAGCGGAGGGATGTGATGTCCAGACCGGGGTTGTGTGATGTCAGTGCCCCCCCCACACGTTGTCTTTGTAGGATCCCAGGCATGTATTGCGATGCTTCCCCCGGTAATCGCTGGCTGTCCGGAGAGCGGCTCGGGGCTGTATGGAGGGCGGGAGCCGCAGTCGGTGTACCTGCATGTGTTAGCAATATGTATCTGCAGCCCTGAGAACGATTCACAAATGATATTGCAGTCTCTCCCCTCCCCCCACCCCCCGGCTCTCCTCCCCCTTCCTCCTCTTGTCCCAATGCAGGTAACCGGAGCTCAACCCGATCCCTGCCAGTCATAGGTTAGCAGGCAGCCGGTGATCGGGGGTGAGAGGGGGGGGTCCGGTCAGGTCTGGGGGGTCATGGAAGGGGGGGGGGCTTCTAGAATGTGACCGGGGAGCAGCAAGTTTTGTCCGGAGTGCCGGGGAGTCTCCCTCCTGACGCAGCACTGATCTCAATGAAGGAGGACCAGACCATTGACTTGGCAAATCCCAGCCACACACTCCGATCACATTGCCGGCCACTACAATGGGGAGAACAGCAAAGCTTCATATGATAGGAGGCTGAGCCATGACAGACTGGGGGGGGGGGGGCACCCCTATAATACATACAGGGGCCAGCATGTATACCAGGGGAAGACTGATGGCATGCACTGCCATGGGCATCCACATCATACATGACACAGACTCATTGGGAAAAAGAACATTCTGCTGCTGGGGATCGATTTTCACTTATGAAGCCTCCAGTGCAGCCCACATACAGTAGGTAGTAAGGGGAGGAAGGTGGCCAAGTTGGATCGATGGGTAACATTGCTGCACTGCCATGTCTCGTATGTTATCAATGGGGCACTTCAGGCAGCTGATAGATACTACTAGATCAATAGATGTATTGATTGATTGTAGATGAATTGATCAGTAGACACATCAATTGAAGATAGATCTTTCCTTGATTTATATTAAAACTGCTGCTTTCATTTACATCAGGTCGATTCCAGTTCTATTGATTGTTAATAGATTGATCAGGCCAATAGCTATATTGATTGATGGTAGATCTATCTTTCTGTTGCTTAATATTGGAATTGCTGCCTTCTTATTAATCAAAATTCTATTGATTGTTGATAGATTGATCAGGTCAATAGATATATTGAATTATATATATATATCTGTTGCTTACTATTAGAATCGCTGCCTTATTCATCAAAGTTCTATTGATTGCTGATAGATTGATTAGGCCAATATATATATTGACTGATAACAAACCTGTCTTTCTAGAAGTGCTGCCTTCTTATACAGCATGTTTATCACTGTTTTATTGATTGCTGATAGACTGATCAGTCAACAGATATGCTGATTGATAATAGATGTTTATATTAGAATTTTTGCATTCTGGTAGATTGTTCAGCTAATAAATATATTGATTGCTGATAGATATTCAAATTACTGTCTTATACAGCAGGTTCCAGTTCTAGTGATTGCTGATATATTGATCATCTAATAGATATATTGATTGCTGATAGATGTTAGAATTGCTGCCTTTTTATACAGCGGGTTTCAGCTAGTGATTACTGATAGATTGTTCACCTAATAGAGCTATTGATTGCTGATAGATATATTCGAATGACTGCCTTATACAACAGGTTCCAGTTCTAGAGATTGCTGATAGATTGATCATCAATGAAGATAGATGTTTAGATTTACGTTAGACTTGCTGTTTTCATATACATCAGGTGACTCCAGTTTTTTTGATTGCTGATAGAATTGATCGGTCAACAGATTTATTTATTGATGACGGATCTTTGGATAAACAGTGGAACTGCTACCTTCTTATTCAGCAGGCTGATTGTAGTTGTATTAGTTGCTTTCACATACAGCAGGATGACTCCACCACCCCCTCCCCCCCCCCCCCCCCCCTCTTAGTGTGCCCAGAGCCCAGCACAGTCATCCTGTCCACAGTCTCAGGCTGAGATGACAGCATGTTTGAGTTGTCAGCAGATCTCTCCCATGTCTCCCTGACACATGTTCTTGTCACAATGTATCATTGCTGCTGATTCTTTTATTTCCTGAATGAGCACATGGAAGAGTGATTTTCTATGTATCATTGTTTTCAGGGTGAGACAGGTTGAGGATGCCACTGTAATGTAGTGATTGGGGTGTAGTGGGGGTCCTATGTAGGTATATGGGATGACAAGTAATGTAGTGATTGGGGTGTAGTGGGGGTCCTTAGTAGGTATATGGGGTGACAAGTAATGTAGTCATTGGGGTGTAGTGGGGGTCCTATGAAGGTATATGGGATGACAAGTAATGTAGTGATTGGGGTGTAGTGGGGGTCCTATGTAGGTATATGGGGTGACAAGTAATGTAGTAATTGGGGTGTAGTGGGGGTCCTTAGTAGGTATATGGGATGACAAGTAATGTAGTCATTGGGGTGTAGTGGGGGTCCTATGAAGGTATATGGGATGACAAGTAATGTAGTGATCGGGGTGTAGTGGAGGTCCTTAGTAGGTATATGGGATGACAAGTAATGTAGTGATTGGGGTGTAGTGGGGGTCCTTAGTAGGTATATGGGGTGACAAGTAATGTAGTGATTGGGGTGTAGTGGGGGTCCTATGTAGGTATATGGGATGACAAGTAATGTAGTGATCGGGGTGTAGTGGAGGTCCTTAGTAGGTATATGGGATGACAAGTAATGTAGTGATCGGGGTGTAGTGGAGGTCCTTAGTAGGTATATGGGATGACAAGTAATGTAGTGATTGGGGTGTAGTGGGGGTCCTATGTAGTTATATGGGGTGACAAGTAATGTAGTGATTGGGGTGTAGTGGGGGTCCTTAGTAGGTATATGAGATGACAAGTAATGCAGTGATTGGGGTGTAGTGGGGGTCCTTAGTAGGTATATGGGATGACAAGTAATGTAGTGATTGGGGTGTAGTGGGGGTCCTATGTAGGTATATGGAGTGACAAGTAATGTAGTGATTGGGGTGTAGTGGGGGTCCTTAGTAGGTATATGGGATGACAAGTAATGTAGTGATTGGGGTGTAGTGGGGGTCCTTAGTAGGTATATGGGATGGCAAGTAATGTAGTGATCGGGGTGTAGTGGGGGTCCTTAGTAGGTATATGTGATGGCAAGTAATGTAGTGATTGGGGTGTAGTGGGGGTCCTTAGTAGGTATATGGGATGGCAAGTAATGTAGTGATCGGGGTGTAGTGGGGGTCCTTAGTAGGTATATGGGATGGCAAGTAATGTAGTGATCGGGGTGTAGTGGGGGTCCTTAGTAGGTATATGTGATGGCAAGTAATGTAGTGATTGGGGTGTAGTGGGGGTCCTTAGTAGGTATATGGGATGGCAAGTAATGTAGTGATTGGGGTGTAGTGGGGGTCCTTAGTAGGTATATGGGGTGACAAGTAATGTAGTGATTGGGGTGTAGTGGGGGTCCTTAGTAGGTATATGGGGTGACAAGTAATGTAGTGATTGGGGTGTAGTGGGGGTCCTTAGTAGGTATATGGGGTGACAAGTAATGTAGTGATTGGGGTGTAGTGGGGGTCCTTAGTAGGTATATGGGGTGACAAGTAATGAAGTGATTGGGGTGTAGTGGGGGTCCTATGTAGGTATATGGGGTGACAAGTAATGTAGTGATCGGGGTGTAGTAGGGGTCCTTAGTAGGTATATGGGGTGACAAGTAATGTAGTGATCGGGGTGTAGTAGGGGTCCTTAGTAGGTATATGGGGTGACAAGTAATGTAGTGAGGGTCCCATGTAGGTACATGGGGGATGGCTGTAGTGAGCCCCGGTAATTGCAATGCCAGTGTCTCAGTGAGATGCTTTGCTGAGAACTTGGCCTGGGTGTCACAGGAAGATGTATAGACAGCCTGTGTGAGCGGCATTAATGGCTATGATGGGAAATAGAAGTGCTGGAGAAAGCCCAGGGGTGAATTTCGGCTGCACCTCCACCAGCACATTCATCCAGTCCTTTCACATATTGATCTGCTCATAAGAAATCATGATGTGAGAAGACCAATTGAGTCCCTTCTTGGTCTGTAGCTGCATGCTGACTGAGTGATTGAACCCCCTCCATCCTCCTCTCCCCCTCCATCCTCCTCTCCCCCCTCCATCCTCCTCTCCCCCCTCCATCCTCCATCCACGCTTCTCCTGTATATCTGCAGCATCAGCTCCCCACTCCTCCGCGCATGCGCGCTGCCTACCGCCGCAGTACAGAGCAGAGGAGGAGGAGAGGGGGGGTCGCCACTTTTACGGCGGGTTAAGTGGGATTAATACAAAACCTCCATTATATTTTTCGAGCGACTTGAACTGATCAAAACGTTGATTTTTTTCCCTTTCTCCAGCCCGTGAGCTGGATGGCGGAGAGGGGAGAAGACACGAGTGCTGGCGATGGGATGTCGGTGCTCAGCCTGCACTGCAGACTCCATGTGCTTCTAACATCACCCCCCCCCCCCACACACACACACACACACGGATCCTGTGTTCCCCCTTTCCTCCGTACACCTACCTACCATGAGTGTCTGCTCCGTACACCTACCTACCATGAGTGTCTGCTCCGTACACCTACCTACCACGAGGGTCTCCTCCATACACTTGCCTACCACGAGGGTCTCCTCCATACACTTACCCACCATGAGGGTCTCCTCCATACACCTACCTACCATGAGGGTCTCCTCCATACACCTACCTACCATGAGGGTCTCCTCCATACACCTACCTACCATGAGGGTCTCCTCCATACACCTACCTACCATGAGTGTCTCCTCCGTACACCTACCCACCACAAGTGTCTCCTCCATACACCTACCTACCATGAGGGTCTCCTCCATACACCTACCTACCCACCCACCATGAGGACTCCTCCATACACCTACTCACCATGAGGGTCTCCTCCATACACCTACCCACCATGAGGGTCTCCTCCATACACCTACCTACCATGAGGGTCTCCTCCATACACCTACCTACCATGAGGGTCTCCTCCATACACCTACCTACCATGAGGGTCTCCTCCATACACCTACCCATCATGAGGGTCTCCTCCATACACCTACCTACCATGAGGGTCTCCTCCATACACCTACCTACCATGAGTGTCTCCTCCATACACCTACCCACCACGAGTGTCTCCTCCATACACCTACCTACCATGAGGGTCTCCTCCATACACCTACCCACTTTGAGGGTCTCCTCCATACACCTACCTACCATGAAGGTCTCCTCCATACACCTACTCACCATGAGGGTCTCCTCCATACACCTACCCACCATGAGGGTCTCCTCCATACACCTACCTACCATGAGGGTCTCCTCCATACACATACCTACCCACCCATCATGAGGGTCTCCTCCATACACCTACCCACCATGAGGGTCTCATCCATACACCTACCCACCATGAGTGTCTCCTCCATACACCTACCCATCACGAGGGTCTCCTCCATACACCTACCTACCATGAGGGACTCCTCCATACACCTACCCACCATGAGGGTCTCCTCCATACACCTACCTACCATGAGGGTCTCCTCCATACACCTACCTACCATGAGGGTCTCCTCCATACACCTACTCACCATGAGGGTCGCCTCCATACACCTACCTACCATGAGGGTCTCCTTCATACACTTACTCACCATGAGGGTCTCCTCCATACATCTACCTACCCACCCATCATGAGGGTCCCCTTCATACACCTACCCACCACGAGTGTCTCATCCATACACCTACACACCATGAGGGTCTCCTCCATATACCTACCCACCATGAGGGTCTCCTCCATAGACCTACACACAATGAGGGTCTCCGCCATACACCTATCTACCATCAGGGTCTCCTCCATACACCTACCCACCATGAGGGTCTCCTCCATACATCTACCTACCCACCCATCATGAGGGTCTCCTCCATGCACCTACCTATCATGAAGGTCTCCTCCGTACACCTACCCACCATGAGGGTCTCCTCCATACACCTACACACCACAAGGGTCTCCTCTGTACACCTACCCACCACGAGGGTCTCCTCCATACACCTACACACCACGAGGGTCTCCTCCATACACATACCCACCACGAGGGTCTCCTCCATACACCTACCCACCATGAGGGTCTCCTCCATACACCTTCACACCATGAGGGTCTCCTCCATACACCTACACACAGTGAGGGTCTCCTCCATACACCTACCTACCATGACGGTCTCCTCCCTACACCTGCTTACCATGAGGGTCTCCTTCGTACACCTACACACCATGCGGGTCTCCTTCGTACACCAGCCCACCATGAGGACTCCTCCATACACCTACCTACCATGAGGGTCTCCTCCATACACCTACTCACCATGAGGGTCGCCTCCATACACCTACCTACCATGAGGGTCTCCTTCATACACCTACTCACCATGAGGGTCTCCTCCATACATCTACCTACCCACCCATCATGAGGGTCCCCTTCATACACCTACCCACCACGAGTGTCTCATCCATACACCTACACACCATGAGGGTCTCCTCCATACACCTACCCACCATGAGGGTCTCCTCCATACACCTACACACAATGAGGGTCTCCTCCATACACCTACCTACCATCAGGGTCTCCTCCATACACCTACCCACCATGAGGGTCTCCTCCATACATCTACCTACCCACCCATCATGAGGGTCTCCTCCATGCACCTACCTATCATGAAGGTCTCCTCCGTACACCTACCTACCATGAGTGTCTCCTCCGTACACCTACCCACCACAAGTGTCTCCTCCATACACCTACCTACCATGAAGGTCTCCTCCGTACACCTACCCACCATGAGGGTCTCCTCCATACACCTACCCACCATGAGGTTCTCCTCCATACACCTACTCACCACAGGGGTCTCCTTCATACACCTACCTACCATGAGTGTCTCCTCCGTACACCTACTCACCATGAGGGTCTCCTCCATACACTTACCCACCATGAGGGTCTCTTCCATACACCCACCCACCATGAGTGTCTCCTCCATACACCTACCTACCCACCCACCATGAGGGTCTCCTACATACACCTACCTACCATGAGGGTCTCCTCCATACACCTGCCTACCCACCATGAGGGACCCCGGCTCCATACCCACCCACCATGAGGGACCCCCGCTTCCCTGGATGATGGGGGGGTGATCTGGTTGTGTGCATTGGAGGCTCAACAGGAGCAGAACCTTAGTACAGGCTGGGAATTCCTGCCATGACCAATCAATGTGCTGCCCTGGACCATGTCATTATGCCATCCTACTGACTTATATTACAGGTGTGATGGCAGGAGAAGCACTATATACATATATGATCAGTCCCATCCCACCATGCCAATGTGCCATCCTACTGATTTATATTACCTGTGTGATGGCAGGGGAAGCACTATATACATACATGATCAGACGCATCACACCATGCCAGTGTGCCATCCTACAGACTTAGATTACACAGGTCTGATGACAGCTGAATAACTATTTACATACAAGATAAAACTCATCACACCCTCCCAGTATGTCATCTTTTTGACATATGTTACACAGCACTATGTACATACATGATCAGACCCATCTCACCATGCCTGGGTTTCATTCTACTGACTTATATTATATAGGTCTAGTGACAAGGGAGGAAATATGTACTGTACATACATGCTAATTTGGATCAGGCAGCACTGCACCTAATGTGTGAAAAACCCCTATCATAGCAGCTACTAAACACATATGTGTAACAATATAGAAAATAAAAACAAAGCAGTGTTAAGTATAAATATTATAGTGGCAATATAAAATATTGATATGCCAACATATGAAACGATGTAAAAAGATAAAATAAAAAACAATCACAGTGAAATCACTATCTCTATATGTACAAAGATGATCTAACCCACCATACCCTGCCAGGATGCCACCCTACAGGTAAATAACTGTTGAAATACAGCACAGTTGTTAACACTTCTGCTTGTAGCATAAGGGTCCTCACTTCAAATCCCGGTCACAACCTTATGTGCATAGAGTTTATGTGAGGTTTTTTTCTGCTCTCTAAGGCATGTTGGTAGGCAAATTGGTTCTGGTATGTGTATGTATGCATATGAGATATGGACGTTAGATTGTAAGCTCTTTTAGGGCAGGGATGGATGTACAATATGTAAAGCGCTATGTAAATTGTAGGTGCTATTTAAAAACCTGTAATGAATAAATAAAGTACACAATAAAAGCAATCAAACTTTGGCAAGGTTGCTATCTCGACTGACATTTATTGCACAGGTCTTGTGGGACATGATCAAGGTAATCACACACCACCAGGGTTGGCATGCAGCACAGTGGCTCAGTGGTTAGCACTTTTAAACTAAGGTCCCCAATTCAAACCTCAGTCATGTAATTATGTACATGGAGTTTGTATTGGTGTCCTCCCACACTTCAGAGACGTGCTAGTAGCTTATTGGGCTCCTGTCCAAAAATCGGCCCATGGGACTGATGAGAATGCACAGTATGTAGAGTACTACATAAATTGTCAGTGCCATAAAACGCCTGTAATAAACTGATACATGATAAAGCAATCATACTCTGCCAGGGTTGCCATCCTACTGACTTATATTACACAGGTCTAGTGGGAGGGTAAAGCACTGAATTGCATTTCATTGACCTTTTAACTGGTAATAATAACAATTGGCTGGGCAATCCCTGAAATGATTTTAAATTCTGGCAATAGTACAACATAAATCTAGGCCTTTCTGCCTTGCAGCACTAGAGTCCATGGTTTGATTCCTCATTAGGACACTATCTGCATGGAGTCTGCACATTTTCCCCGTGTTAGATTAGGTTTCCGTTGGTTACATCATGCTTATAGGTTATTTGGTTTATGTTGTCCCTATAATGACCCTATTATGATTCTGAGATGGGAACCTTAGATTGTAAGCTCCTTGAGGACAGAGACTGATGTGAATAAATGCTAAAGTGCTGCATAAATTGTCAGCACTATATAAATACCTGTTATAAATAAATGGGAGCTATGATGTCTGTCTGTTCAAAAAGTGTTTCCCAGTGCTAAACCATTCATCCAGATTCTAAATTGCTGCATTTGTAAATGTCAAAAGACATTATAAAAGATAGTAGTGGCAAAAAAAGCACTTGTGGGTTCAACTAATATATTTTTTTGTATAATTCTTCTTTTAAGGGGGCGTGGCAAAGGGTGTGTCCTATGCCTACATTCTTTTGCTAATAGGTGTCCCTCGTCCCCATCTCAAAAAGTTGGGAAGTATGCCACCATTGGATCAGGAGACAGTGGGCAGCACTACCCAATCACATGGCCACTTCAATGGGAAACTGATCAATATAGCGATTGGCTACAGTATATTTTCCAGCATGCTGTGAAATAGTGACCATCCATACCTAAAATGGTTGTAAACCTCAGACATGAAATATGAACAAAGAATATTCCTATATAGTGTGTACTTCTCTCAGTTAAAGTGGTTCTAAAGGCAGAAGTTTTTTTTACCTTAATGTATTATATGCATTAAGGTACCAAACCTTCTGGGTGCAGCTCCCCTCCCCCCTTCAGCCCCCTCTTATACTTACCTGAACCCCATTTCGATCCAGCATTGTGCATGAAAGCAACAACTCTCCCGGGTCTCTCTGCCCTCATTGGCTCACACAGCCAGGGAGCCAGTGAAGAGAAAGCAGGGGTGGGGCCAGGCCACGCTTTGTGTGTGAATGGACAATGTCCATTCACAGGAGCGTGGTTCGGGAGAAAGCCTACTTAAGTGCACCCACAGCAAGAGACTTGCTATTGGGCGCACTCGGTGGGGGTGGAGCCAGAACCATCAGTGGGGGATCCAAAAAGAAGAGGATCAGGGCTGCTCAAAACCATTGCACAGAGCAGGTAACTATAACATATTTGTTAATATTTTTTTTAAATAACAACCTTTAGGATCACATCAAGAGGACTAAGTGCCATTTTTTTTCTGCTGCTTTGTTCCTCTACTATCAGCATGAGTTACTTCTGACAAGTTTTCCTGACACCAAGAGAAAAAAAGGTGACAGGGCAGGGAGCTCCAACTAATTGACAGCATCAGCTCTGTTCCTATGTGCTGTGTGAAGGGGTGTGTCCCTTCCCTCCAATCAGCTCTCAGAGCTCACCTCACTGAGCTCTGCAGAGTGTAATTTCAGCTCTCTGTCCATTTTTTCTGACAGCTCAGACAAGCTTTAGAAAGTCTGTACTTTGATCAGATGTAGAGAATAGAATACTGCAGATAAAAAGGTACAACATATGTAGGAGGATTTGTTTAATCTCTGTGTATCACCTGAGGCCATTCACTTCACCGGGTACAGTATATGTAAGGGTTTACAACTACTTTAAATATGGTTTCTGTTTGTCTCTGATGCTACCTGGTTATTGCTAGCAACAACAGCAATCTGTATGGTATCTTTTCATCCAGCACATGCTCAGTCAGATGTGCCACTTTACTGTTTGTACAATTGCATGAATTGGCTGCATAACTAGTGTCATTGGGTGGAACAGAGCAATGTTTCTCAACCACAAGTCCTTGAACTGCTAGCAGTCCACAGCCCCGCTGCTGCTGGTCCCAAGGCACTTAGCTGTGCCCAGATCAATGTCATACTTAAGAATGAATTATAAACTTTCTGTGAGTTATTTTTATCCTCTGATGTACTTCTCCAAGGTCTTACTGTTCTACCTCTAAAAATATTGCTGCATTTTGTTAACAACTGCATACAACTTACAGAGACCCGATCATTAAATTATATAAAAAAATTAAAAATTGTTAGTGGACGGTGGTCATTTCACCCCACTCAGTTCTGTCCTATTATAGGTGATATAATTAAAGAGACACTAAACTCCAGTAAAAAAAAAAAAAAACTGTTTAATTCAACTAGTTATTTAAAAGAGAAGAATGGGAATGGCTTTTTTAAAATCACACTTACCTAGCTGGATGGTCCAATGTTGCATTTGTCCCCCCGCCAGCTCTAACACTGAGAACCGAGTGATCAAACACTGCCGATCGTTCGGTTCGCACAGCTCCATGAGCAGGGTCCGGCTCTCTGCTTTGGCTGCTCACTGAAGCACTGGGTTGTGGAGGGGGCGGGAGCCACCTGCTTAAGCTCTCAGCAGCTTGCTGAGAGGCTGAGTCGGGTGCCGGTCCAAGCATGTGGGTGAATCCTGACCATATGGTCGCGATCTTTCCAAAGCCTGAACCGGCTCTATGATGTCAACCAACAGAAGGCTTCAGCCCGCTGTTTGCTGAAAACAGGTCACAGGAGTGCAGAAGGGACTGCACTCCTGTGATCCACAGGAGAAGTACAGCCAAATAAGCTTTGCCTGTACTTCCCTTTTAAAGAGACACTATTACTTTCCTCATTTAGGGCAAAGTGACAGGTTTCTTTAAGTTTAGATTAAGGGCAATGTGTACATAATATAAGTATGTATGTGTCACGCCTGTGGGATCCCTGTGGAAGCTGGAAATCACTGTGCGAGGCACCACTGATGTAGAGGGTCAGGAAGACATTTGCATTCTTTCTAGTGTGCTAGAAAGGGCAGTGTACATAGTTTGTTAGTGTAGGTAAATTAGCCTTGCTGAGAATCTGGGTAAGGGTGAGTGACTCTGGGAAGCTGGAATGACTCATCAGGCAGCATCTCTATTACCTCCCCCTACTTGCTGGAACTTTTGATAAACTTCTAGAAGAATGGAAGCGAGGTTAGGAGGAGCTGCCAGGAGTATTGATGAGGGCCCCAACCAATTCCTGGCCAAATGTGCTGGCAGGGGGAGGGGCCTCTTAAATACTCTGGGTAAGGCCAGCAGGAGCAGTGGAGTTTGGGTGGAAGGTTGGAGATGGAGTGCTGAGGAGGCTGTCAGAGGCCCTTGAGGGTAGCCCCCTAGTCTTGGAGGGTGACCTCGGGCCTGGGACTTGGGTGCTGGAGGGATCCTCTACAACACATAGAGGAATCCTGTCCTGGATGCACAGGAGCCGGTGTGAGAACAGTGGGAGAGAATCAGCACGGTCAGGAGATCTCCAGTAGAAGTCAGCCAAGAGGGCTGGTGAGTGTGCAGGAGGAGAACTGTGGGAGGACTAGCCAGGAAGGCTAGGGAAGGGGCAGCTGCAGCCAGGTGGGCTGGCAGTGCCTGAAGAGGTGGTGGTTGGATCAGTAGCCACAGAGATGGAAACTTGACACTGACTTTGCTACACAACCAAGGGACCGCAGTCCCTGTCTGTAATGGGCCTTCTTTGCATTATCTGACTGATACCTTTTTGTCAGATCATCTAACAGTGTGCCAGCTGAGTCTGAGACTTTGTTCTGCAAGCAAGTGTTGTACTGGAGGAAGCTGAGGAGTGTGTACATAGGAAAGTTGTCCCTGAAGAATTTGCAAGTCAAGTGGGCATCCAATACTACCCCTAACCCCATCCAAGTTGAATACCCTGAATAAAACACAAAAACAAAGTTGCTGGACTTTTTCTTGACTCAAGAGTGCTGTGGAAATGTGGTGTGCCTGGCTGTGCAGGGTGGGAGATCCCTTTTTGCCAGAGGCTCCTACGGGTAGAGTTACATTGAGAAAATGCAGAGTGCTTCCTAAATAGTGCCTGTGCCAAGAGAATGACCTCCTGTGTTCAGCAAGCAGCAGGGCAGCATAGGACCCAGAAGCTAGTGGATATCATTGTGGTAGTGGCGCCTACTAATGATTTCCAGCTTCCATAGGGACCCTGCAGGCACATACATACTTACATTGTTCCAAGCTGGACCAATGTAACTATATATAAATGCCATACCTGGAATTTAGCTATGAAGGCCAAGTCAGAGCTGGAAGAAAAAAAAAAAACTTGCAGTGGGCCCCCACCCCCCTCATTGCAGGGGCTAATGCTCAGTATATGTAGGGGGATATGAAAGCCAACATTGCTTAACCTTACCCCTACTCCGGCTGGCTCTTCTTCCAGTGCTCAAGGCTGTGGGCAGTCCCTCAGTGTCATCACATACTATACACATACAGCCACAGGACTTCCTGATCCACAAGATCGCTGCAGTCAAGCCAACCCTAAGCCATTGTCTCCGCACAGACGGCTCCCCTCTGCAGTCCCTAGACGTGTATTCCAGCCATGACACGGGATCTATCCGCTCACTTGCTTTGTGGAACACAGTATTTGGAACCGGCGCAGCCACTGGTGGAGATGGTAGTTGTACAGACACATCAAATGTACATAAGTACCCATGTTTCTTGGATTTTTGGCATGCCACAACAGCAGCTCATGTAGGGTTACCACTACCATCAAGATTCACCAGCATGTTCTGATTGATCATTTATGACCCTGCTTCTCCTCCCTAAATCGCCTGAATAGGGAATTCCCATTTTTTTAATAAGGATTGATGCATTGATTTACTAACCATCCTTTTGCTACCACTTATATTTACTGGACCAACAGTACCACTATCTTGATTACACTCTCATAATAACCTTGAATCCAATTGAACCTGCAATACTATACTGGCCCAGCACATGCGTCTTTCCTGTTTGCACTCTCCACCCCTTTATTGCATTATGCCACAGGTATCTTGATCTAAATTAATCATTTATGCTTAGTGGATCATAACATTGATTACCACAATTTGGCTAATTGACAGCCCTTCATGGCCACTGAGTTATAATGCAATACGCCCCGACTGGGTCAATTTCATGTTTTTTATGTATTGTTTGTCCTGTCTGTCTAGTTATTGTCCGCGGTCTTGATGAACCATTTTTGCAATATTCACAGTACTGTGTTAATACATGTGAATTTTAATGTTTATAATGATTGAATAAAGCTGATTTTATGCAATTCCAATCCTATGACTATACTGTTGCTAATGGTAACCCATTTTCCTTAACCCATTCCTATTGGGTTAAAATCTCCCCCCCTCTCCCTTCCATTTTTTACATATGGCTGCTAGGCTGTCTGAGGGCCTATCCAGAAGCAAGAGAGCAGTGTAGCGTTGGGATTGCAGCTCACCGTCTAGTCTGGTGAGAGAGACTGGGAGCTCAGTGGGCCGAAGAACTAAAAGAAGCTATTGTAGTGGAAGTGAAGGAACTGTTACACTTTGTGTTAGAAACTGTTAAAGACTGCTGCCATAGGAGACAGCAATCCTACACATGCAGATGTGGAGTCTTGCTGGATGCCTTTCCCTGCATGACTGTCCTCCTGTAGAAGTATCAGAGTCTGCCAATTAAAGTTGCAACTGCCTTAGGGTGTCTTGACCCTAACCCTCTCTCCCAAAGTACCATTTAAGAGAAATAAAATCTCTTTGCATTCAAGAAGTGTCTTAATCTAACTTGCATTACACACACTATGCCTTACAACCCACTCTGTACGGAAAGATGTCAGCAGGTTTTGGCTCTGAAGGTTCTCATTAGACTAGAGGAGGGCCTGGGACCTTGCTACATTTGCAAGACATCTTCTTTAGGGTTACCATACGTGACTTGATGTTCATATCTGGGCTACCATACACTGGATGAACAAAAGAAAGCCAAAAGGTTTTCCCATCCTTGGTGCTTGCAGGTGGTGCTTGCAGGCCCACCCACAACTCCTATTTGAATTTTGACCAATTCAGTAGGACTTGAAAAATGTGAACCATTTATAGAGATCAGGTGACCTCCTTCCAGGATGCAGTTCCTGCCAGTCGCCAGACCTGAATGCTTTCACATGAGGAAGAAATCCAGGAGTCTTAAACCTTCCTATGCTCCAATAACATCCAACGTAGAGCTTACAAAGGATTAACACTCCCGTCTTCGGTGGACTAATTGAGCTGCCGGGAAGAACGGCCAATGCCAAATAACAGAACAGATATCTTAATCTCTTTATAGGCTATGTAAAGGCAAAAATTTAAATGTATTATGCAAAGTGGAAAACTATTTAACTTTAATGGACTTATTGATATTAAAATAGAATTTTCACTATCTTCTCAGCACTGCCCATAGCAGACTAAAATGCTGCAAGGTGACATCGCTCTGTGTAGCAGAGTTGTCACTTGGAAGAGGCCGACCATGCCCAGCGGACCAGCTAATCAAGTAACGTTGGTAAGAAAAGAGTGACAATCTTAATATCCACCCTTGCTGACAGCACTTGGGAGAGTAGAAGATTGCAATCACATGAACAGAATTATAAGGGAGAAAATAATGTATTTGGAAGGTCAATATTTTCTTTAAAAAGGAACCTCTAGATTCTTGTAAAAGGTCACCCTTTTTTTTTTTTTGATAAGGGATTATTATTACAGGTACTTACAGTATATAGCACCATCAATTTATATCTGCTTTAACATTTGCAATAAAAGCCCATCATCTATCATACATCAGTATTTCAGTATTTTAAGCCCTCCCCAAATGGCAGGTAGGTAACACCATCCAGAAAGAGGTTGCATTCTTGACATGTGAAAATTCATGCGTTTATCTTTGAAAATTGTTTTTTTACATAGCTAATTCCACAAAAATCTATAATATAGGAAAATAACCATAAATTTGACAGATGTGTGTAATAAAATCTTCAGAGAATTAAAAGCATTGTTTCCAATTGTAATATAAAAAAAGCAAACAGACCCAGCTAATTAAAACACTTCATCATTCTGTTTTAGAGAATTGACCCTATTGTCTTGATCAGGAGAGCGGGGAAAGGGTAGGGCCAGTGAGACATGTGTAGGCTACTGGGAAGTGTACTGGAGATGATGCACTTAGTAAACATGACCGCACCTTCAGGCGTAACTCTGCTCTATGTTTAGCTGCATTAAGCAGATTCTTTTTTAGGATTTTTAATTCGGGAGTGTGAGTTTGTAAATAAACATCCTTGGAACAACAATCTAGCCCAAAGTGGGCAGCTTGGCAACTTTGTTGTTTCCCAGAAAGGCCAGCGCTGCAGAAAGTAGGCTGAAATAATAAGACTACATATTTACACATGAAGGACATTGCAGCTTATAGATATGTTTTCCTTGTCTCTCAGCTCAGTTGTGCAATAGATAGGCATTTGAACCAATACACAAACACTGTATTGCCCTGCCAGCGCAATTATTTTATTATTTCATTCTTTATTTTTCTTTATTTTTTATTTTTATTTTTTTTTACTTTTTATTTTATATTTTTTATTATTACATTTTTATTTTATTTAAGTTCAACATATCAAGTCATTGTTGTACAACCTTATATTCCATAGTATCATACAAGAAACTACATCAATATAAAACATTCATAAATATTCCATTCCAAAAACTGATATGGATAACCCACCCAACTTAGATAGGAATAGAGGAATAGAGAAAAAAGGAAGAAACAAAAAAGGGGAGAAAAAAACAAAAACAAAGAAAGAACACAAAAAAAAAAAAATGGACAGCCTTATGCTGGCCATACACTATACAGAGAATCGGCCGAACCCATTTTCGAAAAACGAACGTTCGACCGTGACCGCAAACGATCGTGCCATCATGTAATGGCCGATAAATCGTTCAGTGGACATAAGTAAATAATTTTTTGTTCGTTTTTTTACATATACCTAGTGCAGACAGTTCGGACGGGAAACACATTAACCTTGCAATTTATCGTACGTTCGGCAGAAATTTTCCAAACATGCCGTTCGTTTTTTTCCCACAAAAACGTCACAAACGATTATCGATTTGTGCCCATTAACTTGCCGAAGAACGAACGAAGTGTCTATACGAACGATTTTTCGGCCGATTTTTCATATAGTGTATGGCCAGCATTAGGAACCGGGAGAAAAATTGTTGCCTGAACAATGGCTGTAGCCAATTAAAGTGATTGTAAAGTCTCATGGTTTTGCAGTGGTTTTGCACAGAGCAGCCCAGAGCCTCCTCTTCTCGGGTCCCTCTGCAGTGCTCCTGGCCCCTCCCTTCTGTTGAGTGCCCCCACAGCAAGCAGCTTGCTATAGAGGCACCCGAGCCGAGTCACAGATCCGTGTATCCATTGAGACACGGAGCCACTGCCCCGCCCCATCCCCTCTCTCTCTCCTGATTGGCTAACTGACTCTGACTGAGAGCAACGGGAGCCAATGAAGCCACTGCTGTGTCTCAGCAAATCAGCAGGGAGAGTCTCGGACGGCCGAGACACTCCTTTACATTGCTGGACAGAGATGGGGCTCAGGTAAGTATTAGGGGGGCCAAGGGGGGTTGCATTAAGATAAAAAACCTTCTGCCTTTACAGCCCCCTTTAACCGTTCTTCCATTCATCATGCATACAATAACAGGGAACAGGAGATTCATCCATCAATGTCACGGGCTGAATAGGGGAAATCTAAGATGTTATGGCCAGCCTAACACTGCACGGTTGTTGGTATATCTAACAGATATATAGTACAACTGGACTGTTTTTTTTGCATGGCCAGCTTGTAAGGAGGAAGGGGGGGGGGTAGACATGTTTGTCACGTCCTCCATGCTTCCCTCTCATTGGGTGCCAAGCAAGAGTCAAATAAGAGGTTCCCACTTGGAGTGGGTTCTTTGGACTACGCCAGATGTTCAACGGGGTCACTAACCCTTGCAGGTGGGGTAATACTTTGCCCGAAGGCATGCTCACCAATGCCAGGGACCGGGCAGGAGCCACGGTCAGGTAAAAATCAGACATTAAGGCAGTCTGCCAATTCGGAGAGCCACATGTGTGCAGTACCCAAGGTAAAGAGTTCTGCCTTAAGCTTCCATGTCACATGTTCTACACACTTGTACTGATGTATGTGTTGCATTTGGAGGGACAGGCTGAACTGCTGCCCACTTCACCAGTCATCGTTACCTCACTCTCAGTAACAGAATGGAGTCCTGCCAAACACACAGACCGGACCTCATGCATGCTCACACATAACTTTTCTCTTTCCATACCAAGTGACCAGACCATAGATTTCCATAATGCTAGTCCACTCCTGTTGACCAATGGAGATGGACAGCTAGGGAGGGAGTTCAAGTACCAATCCCCTCCCTACTGGAGAACCTGTTACCTATCAGGTACCATGCCAAAGACTGCTGTTTCTCCTTATAGTTACTCAATAACTTTTACTGTAGTGATGTTACACGTACCCCAAGGACCACAAGGACACAAGTTCTTTGATGATATGCTAAATCGTCACATGCACCGCTTGAATAACTTCAGACCAGGCTCTGAGCAGTTGAATCAATGTTTATTGTAACTTGGCAAACATGTTTAACATGCAATAACATTGTTTCTAACTAAACCTAACTGAAGCTTCCCCAGGTTACCTGCACCGGTGGAGTCTTTTTGAGGAAAGTCCATGCTTGGTAATGCTCTAACAGAAAAGTCTATGATTCAGGGTTCTTTCCGCAAATCAGCGTTCCAGAGCGGACTATAGGTCCCAGAAAGTCTTTAGCATAGGTTCTCTATGTGTTTTCCCAAGTGTTCCCTGGAGCCCCCTCTAGGCTTCAGACCTCTTCCCTTTCATATAGAACAGGGGAGGAAGGGTGGACCCCAGCGAAAGCCTGCACATACCAGGGAAAGGGCAGCAAAACATTAACCCCCTGACCTGGGCAGCCAGGTTCTAACTACACACACACACAGTAGGCAACCTGCCTACAGGCTTTAGGGACATGGCTTAATCATCATTGGAAATGGCTTGGGTATTTTGATTTTCAAGTATCATTTCATCCTTACCTTTCCTACAAGGAAACACAATTTAGCAGGAAAAGTTACAGTGGTCTTTCTGAGGATGTGGAGATCCAGTAGATACCTCCAAACTTACACTGCTGATGGTTATCCTCTCGCCATGACCAGCATTTTATCAGATGCTGACATTGCCAGGTTTTATTTCCTGCCTTGGATCAATTGATGTATTCCTCTGCACACCTCTTATAAGTGATTTCTAATGCAATAGCTGCAGCACGGTACTCCAGAAGAAGCATTATCATCTTGACTGAGTTCACAATGTCCTAGGCACCTCCCCTTATAAAAAGGGTACATGACAAGTTCCCCAGGGATCCGACACATGCTACTGATTACTGTGCAATTTACTGCAGTTACCTCTACACACCAAAAGACGTGCAGACAGCAGATAAATCATTAATCTTTTCTTCTGCTCAGCGTGTGTCACCCTTGTAGTATGTGAAAAGAAGAATTAGAAGATGTTTCAGCTTAAAACATGAGAATGACATCATTTCAGCAACTGTGCACTTGTTATTTTCTCCAGTATACATCCAGAGGGTTAGTTAATGACAAGCTCTGCTGTGCTGTGTACCAAGCCATCCAACCAGATGTCAGATTTTAAATATTCTAGTGTTATTGGACTAATGACAGCTGATGGATGATTGGTTGCTATGGATGGTTACACATCACTGCTTAATGCACATTATATATATATATATATATATATATATATATATATATATATATATTTATATAAATCCAGATATGGCTTAATTATGCATAGTTACATTGGTCCAGCTGGGACAAATGTAGTTATGTACAGTATATACCATACCTGTATGATGTCCCTAGAAGCTGGAAATCACTAGACACCGCTACTCCAACGATCTACACTTGCTTCCAGGTCCCACGCGTGGCTGCTCTCCTACATTGTGAACACAGGAGGTTGGCGCTCGGCATGGGGACAATTCAGAGAATGCTTTGAATTTTCCGAATGAATGAAAAGCGTTCTCTGGCAGGGTGGTGACATCACACTCTCCACAGATTCTGACAAGTCACTTTATAATATTATTATTATTATTATTATACAGGATTTATATAGCACGGACAGTTTACGCAGCGCTTTACAACATTAGGGCAGACAGTACAAGTACAATACAATTCAAGCAGGACAATCAAGAAAAGCTGGAAGCCGCACACCGGTGTAATGATGAATGCTTTTATTGATGAAAAGCTAAATCATAGCGGAACACAAAAACACTACAGCAGAGGCGTACAGACACAGCTGACGCGTTTCATGGAGTAAGCACTCATCGTGAGTGTGAAACGCGTCAGCTGTGTCTGTACGCCTCTGCTGTAGTGTTTTTGTGTTCCACTATGATTTAGCTTTTCATCAATAAAAGCATTCATCATTACACCGGTGTGCGGCTTCCAGCTTTTCTTGATTGTCCTGCTTCATCTTGCATCAGCCAGCACCTGGGACTCTTCCCCCTTGAAGGATAACAACTACACTGGCTCTTATCTCCATTGGCTTGTGCCTACCTGAGCGGTGGGACCCTTCTCTGCTTCGCTTGCATCTCTGGATTTATACAATACAATTCAATACAAGAGGAATCAGAGGGCCCTGCTCGTTAGAGCTTACAATCTAGGAGGGAGGGTCAAGTTATACAAAAGGGTAATAGCTGTGGGGGATGATATATAATTATAATATGGGGCATACACACTTTTCCATCCTCTTTTAAAAATTCCATCAGAATGGCATTACTTTTGGAGCACTTACAGTGGGGACGGAAAGTATTCAGACCCCCTTAAATTTTTCACTCTTTGTTATATTGCAGCCATTTGCTAACATCATTTAAGTTAATTTTTTTCCTCATTAATGTATACACAGCACCCCATATTGACAGAAAAACACAGAATTGTTGACATTTTTGCAGATTTATTAAAAAAGAAAAACTGAAATATCACATGGTCCTAAGTATTCAGACCCTTTGCTCAGTATTTAGTAGAAGCACCCTTTTGATCTAATACAACCATATGACTTTTTGGGTAAAAAGCAACAAGTTTTTCACACCTGGATTTGGGGATCCTCTGCCATTCCTCCTTGCAGATCCTCTCCAGTTCTGTCAGGTTGGATGGTAAATGTTGGTGGACAGACATTTTTAGGTCTCTCCAGAGATGCTCAATTGGGTTTAAGTCAGGGGCTCTGGCTGGGCCATTCAAGAACAGTCACAGAGTTGTTGTGAAGCCACTCCTTCGTTATTTTAGCTGTGTGCTTAGGGTCATTGTTTTGTTGGAAGGTAAACCTTCGGCCCAGTCTAAGGTCCTGGGCACTCTGGAGAACATTTTCGTCCAGGATATCCCTATACTTGGCCGCATTCATCTTTCCCTCGATTGCAACCAGTCGTCCTGTCCCTGCAGCTGAAAAACACCCCCACAGTATGATGCTGCCACCACCATGCTTCACTGTTGGGACTGTATTGGACAGGTGATGAGCACTGCCTGGTTTTCTCCACACATACCGCTTAGAATTAAGGCCAAAAAGTTCTATCTTGGTCTCATCAGACCAGAGAATCTTATTTCTCACCATCTTGGAGTCCTTCAGGTGTTTTTTTTGCAAACTCCATGCAGGCTTTCATGTGTCTTGCACTGAGGAGAGGCTTCCGTCGGGGCACTCTGCGATAAAGCCCCGACTGCAGTGATGGTTGACTTTCTACAACTTTCTCCCATCTCCCGACTGCATTTCTGGAGCTCAGCCACAGTGATCTTTGGGTTCTTCTTTACCTCTCTCACCAAGTCTCTTCTCCCCCGATAGCTCAGTTTGGCCGGATGGCCAGCTCTAGGAAGGGTTCTGGTCATCCCAAACATCTTCCATTTAAGGATTATGGAGGCCACTGTGCTCTTAATTTTTTTTTGTAACCTTGGCCAGATCTGTGCCTTGCCACAATTCTGTCTCTGAGCTCTTCAGGCAGTTCCTTTGACCTCATGATTCTCATTTGCTTTGACATGCATTGTGAGCTGCAAGGTCTTATATAGACAGGTGTGTGGCTTACCTAATCAAGTCCAATCAGTATAATCAAACACAGCTGGACTCAAATGAAGGTGTAGAACCATCTCGAGGATGATCACAAGAAATGGATAGCACCTGAGTTAAATATATGAGTGTCACAGCAACTTAGGACCATGTAATATTTCAGTTTTTCTTTTTTAATAAATCTGCAAAAATGTCAACAATTCTGTGTTTTTCTGTCAATATGGGATGCCGTGTGTACATTAATGAGGGAAAAATGAACTTAAATGATTTTAGCAAATGGCTGCAATATAACAAAGAGTGAAAAATTTAAGGGGGTCTGAATACTTTCCGTCCCCACTGTATACTTCAGTAACATTGATGTAATAAGTCATAATTAACCACTTCAGCCCCGGAAGGATTTACCCCCTTAATGACCATGCCATTTTTTTGCAATACGGCACTGCGTCGCTTTAACTGACAATTGTGCGGTCGTGCGACGTTGTACCCAAACAAAATTTATGTCTTTTTTCCCCCACAAATAGAGCTTTCTTTTGGTGGTATTTGATCACCTCTGCAGCTTTTATTTTTTGTGTGCGCCGGCAATATCACATGCAGGGACCGATGAACAGGTACATGGAGAGGTACAGGAGAGCCGACCTGCCTCAGTATAAGTATGGCGGCTAGTCGGCTAGTGGTTAAAGCGGACCGTTACCCCCAAACACAAAAACGCGTGCTGCAGACATCACTGCATGCCCATCTATAAACAATTAAACATCATCAATGTTGTTTGCACAATCGGATAATTTTTCTTAAACATACATTATAGCTTTGTACTTGTAAGGCTATGTCACTGGTGTCACTGGGGAGCCTGTGATGGAGAGGGATCTGTAATGGGGGTGGATCTGTGATGGGAAGGTCTGTGATGAGGGAATTTGTGATAGGGGGTGGATCTGTGATGGGGGGGGGGGGTTCTGTGATGAGGGGAGTCTGTGATGGAGAGGAGTCTGTGACGGGGGGGATCTGTGATGAGGGTAGTCTGTGATGGGGAGGGGTCTGTGATGGGGAGGGATCTGTGATGGGGGGAGCTGTGATGGGGGGGGTCTGTGATGGGGGGGGTCTGTGATGGGGAGGGGGGGGCTGTATGGGGATGGTCTGTGATGAGGGGAGTCTTTGATGGGAGGAGGATCTGTGATGTGGGGAGTCTGTGATGGGGGCATCTGTGATGAAGAGAGGTCTGTAATAGGATGGTCTGTGGTGAGCAGAGTCTGTGATTATAGGAGTTTGTGATGGGGGGATCTGTGATGAGGGGAGTCTGTGATGGGGGGGGGGGTGATCTGTGATGAGGGGTGTCTGTGATGAGCAGAGTCTGTGATTATAGGGGAGGTCTGTGATGGGATGGTCTGTGATGAGGGGAGTCTTTGATGGGGGGGTCTGTGATGAGGGGAGTCTGTAATGGGGGGGATCTGTGATGGAGAGGGGTCTGTGATAGGGGGGATCTGTGATGGGATGGCCTATGATGAGGGGAATCTCTGATGGGGGGGGGGGGATCTGTGATGAGGGGAGTCTGTGATGGGGAGGGGGGGGAATCTGTGAATCTGTGATGAAGAGGGGTCTGTGATAGGAGGGGGATCTGTGATGGGATGGTCTGTGATGAGGGGAGTCTTTGATGGGGGGGATCTGTGGTGAAGAGGGGTCTGTGATAGGAGGGGGATCTGTGATGGGATGGTCTGTGATGAGGGGAGTCTTTGATGGGGGGGATCTGTGCTGAAGAGGGGTCTGTGATAGGTGGGGGATCTGTGATGGGATGGTCTGTGATGAAGGGAGTCTTTGATGGGGGGGATCTGTGATGGAGAGGGGTCTGTGATGAGGGGAGTATGTGATATGGAGTTTGTCATTTGGAATTGAACATAATGGTATTATGTCATATAATTTTGCACATAAACAGGGTGATGTTGCATGTAAATCTGACTTCCTGATAAATTACATTTTAGCTTTAATTATCATGATATAAAATAATGGATGTGGGGGCCTTTTGGTGTGTGTGTGTGTGTGTGTGTGGGGGGGGGGGGGGGGGGGTCAGCATTTCATTCTTGGCAGCACAATGTCTTGGGCCAGCCCTGGGTGCAGGGTGTACTTTCTCCTATTTTAACTCATCAACAGCGCTTGTACCTCCCTGTGTTCCTTCAATGCAATCCCAGCCATCTTGAGCATTTCAATGCCATGGAAACAAGAGGCCATCAGAGCCCCCTGCTTCAACAAGCCTTACACTGATCCTTGTAAAAACAATAAAAGTAAATGTTTAAAACATTTAAAAATATGTTAAAAAAAATAAAATTGTATTCAAATGAATAAAGATTAAAAAAAATAAATGAAAAGCTCCCATGTCGCCCTGTGTACAGGGTGCGCACGTCTATGTAAAGTGCGGTTGGGCCACACATGTTATATTTTACCACACACGTCATAGTGAGAGCAAGAATTCTATGTCCCTCATTTATGGTTAACACGTATCAGCATCACCTTAGTTTGTAAACTCCTGGAGGGCAGGGACTGATATGCATGTATATGTAAAATGCTGCGTAAATTGACGGCGCTATATAAGTACCTGAAATAAATAAAATTAAAATAAAATTTAGCCTAGGTTCACACCATTGCTTGCACGTTTGCATTTCAATGGGTTGCTGCAAGAAATGCAGGTTCTCACAGAACCGCATGTTGTTGTAGTATCCTGCAGTTTCACACACACAAAAATGCACCCCGTTTTCTGATGTGGGAAAGTCAAAACCAACGTGGGCAGATAAAGAATTAATGGCACCCAAGCATGTCTGCTAAAGAGCGGCACGTTTTGTTCGCAGGTCGGGAACGCGCACGATTATGCATGTGTTCCTGATCTACACATATGTGAACCTCGGCTTAAAGTATCACTTATTGATCATTTTGGCTACCGTTAATTTTGGCCATTTTGCATCTCCATGCAGTTTTGATGCTTGACATATTTTCAATCTATTTTCTTGACACTACCTTATCTTTTATTTTGTACAAAAAAAAAACAAACTGGGATTAAATTGTGTTTGTGGGCATTAAAATACATTTTAGTATTTTTTCTGGAAAATATAGATTTGCACAAATATCATTTGATATAAAAAATTGCAACTACCACTATTTTATTTGACAGGGCCTGTGTGTTCAGAAAATATTTCATATTCTTGGTGTTTTAAGTAATTGTGTAGCCAAAAAATGAAGATTTTAACGTGTAAAAAATGGAAAAATTGCTTTAGAGGGGAAGTGGTTAAGAGCCACAGAGGAAATTAATTAATTTTTGTGTGTACTTTGCAAACCCAAATATTACTTTGTGAAAGTAGCAGTGGCATTATCACGGTGTTGCACAAGGCCTGTTTAGAGAGCAGAGTTGTGGGGGGGGGGGGGGGGGGTGCAAAAGATCCACCCACTACAGGCTGGCTATAGAAAACCACAGGAGGGGGCGGATACAAGACCAGTCACCCTGCACAAGGAGAGAAAACAGAAATGGCTGGTCTATATTACAGGAAGCTCCAGCACAGACACAAAGTTTAACATTGGATTAATGCAGAGATCTGAAAAATATACAGTCAGCACATCAAGATTTAGGTAAGAATGCCTCTCCTACAAGGACAATATTGACTTAAGCTGGTGTACAGTTTTAAGACTTCTCAGTTGCTGTGCCAGACCTATCATTTATTTGCATAGATTGCATTTGTGCAATGAATAAAATGAAGGGGGAGTGCGTTGTTATTATTAAAAAAATAGGAAGTATAATTTGTTTTTTTACATTGCAGAATCAGTAAAAACCTTCTACTTACTTTTTTATATAAAATAGTATATCTTTTATAATAATGAAGTGCCCTCTAACTATCATTCCATTGATTGTAGAAATGTAATCTATGCAAAAAACTGTTGGTATTATGTGGGATGTTATGTCTCATGACATACAAATGATGATAAATAATTCTAAAGATAGACATATACTGTATATATAACTATATAAACATATACTGTATATATAAATATATAAACATATACTGTATATATAAATATATAAACATATACTGTATATATAAATATATAAACACATACTGTATATATAAATATATAAACATATACTGTATATATATATATATATATATATATATATATATATATATATATATATATATATATATATATACACTGTATATCCTATCCTTTATGCCCTTCTCATTTCCAATGCAACTTGGCCACACCCACAATTTGGCACTTTTGCCCTACCCACCACCACACTCCCTACTCCACCCAGAGTAATCAGTAGATTCCTGCCGCTGGGATTCGCACCATGGCAAAACCCCCATGCATGTACCCTAAGATGGTTGTAAACCTCTGACATAAAAAACAAACAAAGCATATCCTTCCCTCTAGCCAATGCACCAAGTGTGTTTTATGTCTGTGTTTTCATTCCTCTAATATGTGCATGAGTCATTTCTAACAGGTTCTGCTGACTCCAAGAGATCGGGGGATGGAAAGTGGAGCTCTTGCAGCCTGTGATTGACAGCCTCAGCTGCGCATGTTTCCCAATGAGATTGTGTAGAAGGGGTGTGTCCAATTGCCTCTACTCAGGTCTTAGGTTACACTCAGTTCTCCTCTCTGAGCTGTGCGGTGTGTGACATCAAATATCCACCCCCTGCCTTTTGGAGCTGACAAATTCTGTGAAAATTCTGCACTTTGGACTGATGTAGATGAGAGAAGGTAGATAACCAGATACAACTTATGTAGGAGTATATGGTTAATCTCTGTGTATGTAATGTATGTAAACTCTAAAAAAATAATTGTTGCTACCTTCTGATCTTGTACATACAGCATACCATTGAAAACCCCTTTTCTATATCTGTTTGACAAGGGAAAAAAATAGCTGTTATCCTGTCAGAAATCTTGTGAGCTGATAATTGCCTGTTCTCTCTGCCTCTGGACTGTTATCAGTTAGCATTGTTCCCTGCTATCTCTGCTGGCTACAAAACACCTCCCCCTGTTGTGAAGATGAGAGGGAGGTATTATGTAGTCCTAACACAGTGTTATGTAGACCTAATGCATCCCCTATTCCAGGGTGACAATCAGTGGCAGCTGTAGCTCAAAAACTTTTTTGGGGGGTGCAAACAAACTGAACAATACTGAAAAAAAATACATAAATTGCAGCCATTGTGCCTATCAAATGCCGCCACTGTGCCCATCAATTGCAGCCACTGTGCCCATCAATTGCAGCCACTGTTCCCTTTAAAGGCTGCCACTGTGCCCATCAAACGCTGCCACTGTGCCATTAAATGCTGCCACTGTGCAATCAAATGTTGCCACTGTGCCATCAAAATCTGCCACTGTGCCCATCAAATGCAACCACTGTGCCCATCAAATGCCACCACTGTGCCCATCAAATGCTGCCACTGTGCCATTCAATGCTGCCACTGTGCCATCCAACACTGCCACTCTGCCCATCGAATGCTGCCAGTGTGACATCCAATGCCGCCTCTGTGACCCCCCCCGCCCGCTCGCCATCTGCCCAGCACTTACCCTGTCTCGGTGGGGCAGCAGGTGACGATGGTAAGCGGTGTCCTCCGAGCGGTGTCTTCATGTGTCTTTTCCCATCCTCTCCTCCCGTCCTCTCCTCCCGCCAGGCGTCCAATCACAGCGCCTGTCATTTCAGCCAATCAGGTGATGGGTAACAGACCCGAGCACCTGATTGGCAGAGAGGCGGTTCAGTGTTAGGACAGCGAATATTCATTCACTGATCTAACACACCTTTACACAAATTAGAGCCTATGGCTCTAATCAAGAATATATATATATGTGTTGAATGCGCTACTCTAAAACACACCACTCTGTTATATTCCAGATTTACACAATCATTATGCCCCCCAAAATTCTATATACAGTAGTGCCCCACTTACTCACCCTACTGGGTGTACTTTACATAAATTACAATATAAATATATACAAAAATTAGTGCGTAACATTTATAACCAGACTAAAATGTCCAAATTCATGTGCAAAGTGCAATGTGCAATTATTGCCAAGATCTCTGTAGTATATATCATCCGTGACTTTCCGTGACCCCTTCACCACTTTAGTGCCAAGAACAGCACCACCTGGATTGGCCACTCACCAGATGCCAGTTAAACTGCGCCTTTGGTTCATTTGTTTGGGATAAGCACTCCACATATTCCGTATTGTTGCTGACCCCAATGCGCTATATAAACGCCATGTCCACCTCATATGAAGCAGACAACGATCATTGCGCAATATGTAAAAACTGTTTTATTACTACTCAGCTTAAAAAGGAAGTATTACACTCACATTTCCAGGTGCCCATATGCTGGCACCAAGCTATTCCAGCAGTTGGGTGTAGGGATGGCACAGTGTAAATCTCGTGTCGGCGTGCGGTGCAAGACTCGTTCGCAGCCGGCTTGTGCTTCAGCCCTCACTTTTGCCTAGCACGGAAGTGACATATTGGCGTGACGAAAATCTCCCAGCAGCCTCTACGCGTTTCGCATCATAGTATGTGTCATCAGGAAGCTCTCCTGATGACGCATACTATGATGCGAAACGCGTAGAGGCCCACACACATGGGCGCTAGGCTCTGAAAAGTGATCCATGGTGGATCACTTCCCAGATCATGGTTTGGAGGCAGTTTACTATTCAAACAGGTGGGGATACTGCTGCAACTAAACACCTTGGGATTTTTCCTTGAAATACCTCGCTATAACCCTGTACTATTGACGTTAATGGGTGTGTTTGCCAACTCGACATGCTGAATTTAACCTAAAATGCCACCCCTTGAAGCAACATGAATGCACAAGTCTAAGCGTGCGCCTCACTCGAATATCTGTTATTTTTTCACCCGTCTGAGCTGGAAATTGTGCAAAAACATACATTTCTGAGCATATTGAACATTTCTTTGCACTTGTGCCAGCTCAAATGTTGCATGAAATATTCAAGCCGTGTTATTCTATTTATCTCAATAGCTGCTTCTGGCACTGTCAGTATGGACGATGAGGTCAAGTGCATCCAGTGCATGCGTGTGCTTGGACCACACTATGCAAAGAAATGCAGCCCTTTTGATTCCATCCTCCCTGGATTACAGGCAGTTAATATAAAGACAAAGTTGGCTATTTATAATATATAAAATACTTTTAATGCTCTCTTAATGAACACATACCAATTAAATGGTGTTTAATGTTTATATGCCTGGACTTCAGCGGTAAGCTAACAGCATGCAAGTAACAATGTTGTGCAGCAGCTTGAAGTAACCAATCATGGATCAATATTTATTGCTTTAACTTCACTGACCTACAAAACTCAGATTTCTAACTGAATGACACAGAGTAGGGCTGCACTTAGCACCATTCCAGAAATCCAATAAAAACTTGCAGGTCCAAGTCAGAAAACTCAGTTTTGTGAAGCTCAGGATTCAATACACCAAATATGAGAAGGTGGATTTGCTAAATACTACCTGACAGGTACATCAGTTGTTAGCTGTAGATACTGGGTTTCACTATGTACTGAAATACTCAAAGTGCCCATGTACTGTACACCTATGCAATGCAGTACACTGTGGTAACTCATATGCCGCGCTCACACGATCGGAAATTCGGCCAGCAAAAGACCCATGAGAGCTTTTGGTCGGAAAATGCGACCGTGTGTATGCTCCATCGGACTTTTGCTGGCCGAATTCCAGCCAGAAAAAGATTGAGAGCATGTTCCCAATTTTTCGGTCAGAAAAAGTTCCTATCCGAAAATGCGATCGTCTGTAGCAATTCCGACGTGCAAAATTCCTACGCATGCTCGGAAACAATTCGACGCATGCTCGGAGGCATTGAACTCCATGTTCTTGGCTCATCGTAGTGAACTTTTGTGTGACCGTGTGTATGCAAGGCAAGCTTGAGTGGAATCCCGTCGGAAAAGCCATCATATCTTTTTCCGACCAAAAAACCCGATCGTGTGTACGCGGCAATACACATGTTAGTGCAATGTGATGCCATTCAGTTTCAATGAGGCAATGCACCTCCAATGCATATGAGCTGTAATGCAACTACAGTGGCATGCTGTGTCAAACAAAAAAAAGTGCTTGTCTAGTTTTTGGTCCATTTTGGTGTACTGGCAGCCCAGTTCATGCACGTGTGTAAATACACTGCAATGTACCACCTAGATGGGCATGGGATCACAGGAGCCCAATTATAAAGCAACAGACTGGCCTTACTATGGACTTACGAAGGCCATACTGCTGCTGGAAAAACATGGATTATAAAGCACAGCAGTGTACTTTACAAATGTGCTTTGTGATTCACTTGGTTCGGAAGGCTGAAACAAGCGAAGCCTTATTAATTTCAATGAATGGTAAGAAAGTAAAAAAATGCTGTTGCAGTGTGAATTGCACAGTAAAGTATGCAACAATATCTGCTCTTCATTATAAATCGGCCCCTAAGTCAGTGGCGGCCGCTCCATTAGGGGTGCAGGGGCGGCGCCCCCCTAATCCATGCACCCAGCCCCTAATCTACATGCTGGATGCATGGATTTCACTGTTTTATTTTTTTATTTTTTTAAAGCCCATGCTTAGAGCCTGAGGCTCTAATTGGCTTCAAAAAAAGGTGGGCTCAGGGCGAAGAGCTCTGTGCCCTGAGCCCACCCAGTTGTATGACAATAGCAAATTAATATTCACTATCGTCTTCCTGATTCTTATCCCGGCCAATAAGGAAGCGAGTCCTGAGACCCGATTGTCCAAGAGGAGAAGCGACCATATTGGACGCCTAGGTGGAGATGCAGTGGGAAGCCTTCGAGGAGGAGATGCAGGGGAAAGCCGCCGAAGCTGCCCGCTACTTAGATGGGATAAGTGCAGGGCTGGTGGGCAGACTGGGGTGAGCGCCGGGGGGGTTATGTGTTGCATTGCTGATGGACCGAGTGATGGGGGAGGGGGATTTTGACTGACGGACCGACCAACTTGGGATTTGATTGACAGACTAACTGAACATGGGGGTCGGGTGGTTTGTTTGCCTCTCCCCCAAAAAATGGAGCAGCTGCCACTGCCCTCAGTGCTATATGTGCAGGCAGTGGGGAGTAACCGCTCTATGTGCAGACAGTGGGTATAAGTAGTGCTACATGTGCAGACAGTGAGTTGTAAGTGCTATATGTGCAGACAGTGAGGAGACAGTGAGGTGTAAGTGCTATATGTGTAGACAGTGAGGAGACAGTGAGGTGTAAGTGCTATATGTGTAGACAGTGAGGTGTAAGTGCTATATCTGCAGACAGTGAGGTGTAAGTGCTGTATGTAAGTGCCGCTCGCTCGTCCCCCCCACCATTCCTGGCCTGCCAGGCTGCATGTTTGGATAAGGGTCTGGTATGGATTTTGAGGGGCCCCACGCCATTTTTTTTCCATTTTGGTGTGGAGTTCCTCTTAAATCTATACCAGACCCAAAGGGCCTGGTATGGATTTGGGGGGGCAATGCCGTTTTTTTCTTAATTCTGTCATAGGGTTCCCCTTAACCACTTCAATAGACTGTATCTGCACTGCACTGTAATATATACGCTGCACTGCATTATATACTCTGCATTGTATCGTATACTTTGCACTTCAATATATACACTACACCGACTGCACTGTATTATATACACTACACTGACTACACTGTATTATATATTCTACGCTGACTGCACTGTATTATATATTCTACACTGCCTGCATTGTATTATTATATACACTACACTGACTGCGCTGTATTATATACACTACACTGACTACACTGTATTATAAATTCTACGCTGCCTGCATTGTATTATATATTCTACACTGACTGCACTGTATTATATACACTACACTGACTGCACTGTAGTAAAATTTCTACACTGCCTGCACTGTATTATATATTCTACACTGCCTGCACACTGAATCCACTAACTAACCTGCCTAATCTATCACCACTATAACACACTACATACAGCGGCAGTGTAAGCAGCCTTATATAGTGTGGGGCATGGACTGAGCCATGATTGGGTGCCTTTGGCCAATTACGGCTCTCACAGCACATTGCCCTGTAATTGGCCAAAGCATACAGGTCGGGCGCATGCTTTGCCAATTAACAGCCGTCAATACACTGCAATCTTGCAGTGCATTATGGGGCACTCATATGTTTGTTTGTTCTATGAACAAACGAACACCTGATGTTTGAGTCGGACTTACGTTCGACTCGAACATCGGACCCATCTCTAATGTGCAGACATTGAGGTGTAAGTGCTATATGTGCAAACAGTGCAATGTAAGTGCTATATGTGCAGACAGTGAGGTGTAAGTGCTATATGTGCAGACAATGAGGTGTAAGTACTATATGTGCAGACAGTGAGTTGTAAGTGCTATATGTGCAGACAGTGAGGTGAAAGTGCTATATGTGCAGACAGTGGGGTGTAAGTGCTATATGTGCAGACAGTGGGGTGTAAGTGCTATATGTGCAGACAGTGAGGTGTAAGTGCTATATGTGCAGACAGCGGGGTGTAAGTGCTATATGTGTAGACAGTGGGGTGTAAGTGCTATATGTGCAGACAGTGGGGTGTAAGTACTATATGTGTAAACAGTGGGGTGTAAGTGCTATATGTGCAGACAGTGGGGTGTAAGTACTATATGTGTAAACAAAGGGGTGTAAGTGCTATATGTGCAGACAGTGAGGTGTAAGTGCTATATGTGTGTAGACAGTGGGGTGTAAGTGCTATATGTGCAGACAGTGGGGTGTAAGTACTATATGTGTAGACAGTGGGGTGTAAGTGCTATATGTGCAGACAGTGGGGTGTAAGTACTATATGTGTAGACAGTAGGGTGTAAGTGGTATATGTGTAGACAGTGGGGTGTAAGTGCTATATGTGTAGACAGTGGGGTGTAAGTACTATATGTGTAGACAGTGGGGTGTAAGTGCTATATGTGTAGACAGTGGGGTGTAAGTGCTATATGTGTAGACAGTGGGGTTTAAGTGCTATATGTGCAGACAGTGAGGTGTAAGTGCTATATGTGTAGACAGTGAGGTGTAAGTGCTATATGTGCAGACAGTGGGGTGTAAGTACTATATGTGTAGAGAGTAGGGTGTAAGTGGTATATGTGTAGACAGTGGGGTGTAAGTGCTATATGTGTAGACAGTGGGGTGTAAGTACTATATGTGTAGACAGTGGGGTGTAAGTGCTATATGTGTAGACAGTGGGGTGTAAGTGCTATATGTGTAGACAGTGGGGTGTAAGTGCTATATGTGCAGACAGTGAGGTGCAAGTGCTATATGTGTAGACAGTGAGGTGTAAGTGCTATATGTGCAGACAGTTAGGTGTAAGTACTATATGTGTAGACAGTGGGGTGTAAGTGCTATATGTGCAGACAGTGGGGTGTAAGTACTATATGTGTAGACAGTAGGGTGTAAGTGGTATAAGTGTAGACAGTGGGGTGTAAGTGCTATATGTGTAGACAGTGGGGTGTAAGTACTATATGTGTAGACAGTGGGGTGTAAGTGCTATATATGTAGACAGTGGGGTGTAAGTGCTATATGTGTAGACAGTGGGGTGTAAGTGCTATATGTGCAGACAGTGAGGTGTAAGTGCTATATGTGTAGACAGTGAGGTGTAAGTGCTATATGTGCAGACAGTGAGGTGTAAGTGCTATATGTGTAGACAGTGAGGTGTAAGTGCTATATGTGTAGACAGTGAGGTGTAAGTGCTATATGTGCAGACAGTGAGGTGTAAGTGCTATATGTGCAGACAGTGGGGTGTAAGTGCTATATGTGCAGACAGTGGGGCGTAAGTACTATATGTGTAGACAGTGGGGTGTAAGTGCTATATGTGCAGACAGTGGGGTGTAAGTGCTATATGTGCAGACAGTGGGGTGTAAGTACTATATGTGTAGATAGTGGGGTGTAAGTGCTATATGTGCAGACAGTGGGGTGTAAGTACTATATGTGTAGACAGTGGGGTGTAAGTGCTATATGTGCAGACAGTGGGGTGTAAGTACTATATGTGTAGACAGTAGGGTGTAAGTGGTATATGTGTAGACAGTGGGGTGTAAGTGCTATATGTGTAGACAGTGGGGTGTAAGTACTATATGTGTAGACAGTGGGGTGTAAGTGCTATATGTGTAGACAGTGGGGTGTAAGTGCTATATGTGTAGACAGTGGGGTTTAAGTGCTATATGTGCAGACAGTGAGGTGTAAGTGCTATATGTGTAGACAGTGAGGTGTAAGTGCTATATGTGCAGACAGTGGGGTGTAAGTACTATATGTGTAGAGAGTAGGGTGTAAGTGGTATATGTGTAGACAGTGGGGTGTAAGTGCTATATGTGTAGACAGTGGGGTGTAAGTACTATATGTGTAGACAGTGGGGTGTAAGTGCTATATGTGTAGACAGTGGGGTGTAAGTGCTATATGTGTAGACAGTGGGGTGTAAGTGCTATATGTGCAGACAGTGAGGTGCAAGTGCTATATGTGTAGACAGTGAGGTGTAAGTGCTATATGTGCAGACAGTTAGGTGTAAGTACTATATGTGTAGACAGTGGGGTGTAAGTGCTATATGTGCAGACAGTGGGGTGTAAGTACTATATGTGTAGACAGTAGGGTGTAAGTGGTATAAGTGTAGACAGTGGGGTGTAAGTGCTATATGTGTAGACAGTGGGGTGTAAGTACTATATGTGTAGACAGTGGGGTGTAAGTGCTATATATGTAGACAGTGGGGTGTAAGTGCTATATGTGTAGACAGTGGGGTGTAAGTGCTATATGTGCAGACAGTGAGGTGTAAGTGCTATATGTGTAGACAGTGAGGTGTAAGTGCTATATGTGCAGACAGTGAGGTGTAAGTGCTATATGTGTAGACAGTGAGGTGTAAGTGCTATATGTGTAGACAGTGAGGTGTAAGTGCTATATGTGCAGACAGTGAGGTGTAAGTGCTATATGTGCAGACAGTGGGGTGTAAGTGCTATATGTGCAGACAGTGGGGCGTAAGTACTATATGTGTAGACAGTGGGGTGTAAGTGCTATATGTGCAGACAGTGGGGTGTAAGTGCTATATGTGCAGACAGTGGGGTGTAAGTACTATATGTGTAGATAGTGGGGTGTAAGTGCTATATGTGCAGACAGTGGGGTGTAAGTACTATATGTGTAGACAGTGGGGTGTAAGTGCTATATGTGTAGACAGTGAGGTGTAAGTGCTATATGTGTAGACAGTGGGGTTTAAGTGCTATATGTGCAGACAGTGAGGTGTAAGTGCTATATGTGTAGACAGTGAGGTGTAAGTGCTATATGTGTAGACAGTGAGGTGTAAGTGCTATATGTGCAGACAGTGAGGTGTAAGTGCTATATGTGCAGACAGTGGGGTGTAAGTACTATATTTGTAGATAGTGGGGTGTAAGTGCTATATGTGCAGACAGTGGGGTGTAAGTACTATATGTGTAGACAGTGGGGTGTAAGTGCTATATGTGTAGACAGTGGGGTGTAAGTGCTATATGTGCAGACAGTGGGGTGTAAGTGCTATATGTGCAGACAGTGAGGTGTAAGTTCTATATGTGTAGACAGTGAGGTGTAAGTGCTATATGTGTAGACAGTGGGGTGTAAGTACTATATGTGCAGAAAGTGAGGTGTAAGTATTGTATGTGCAGACAGTGAGGTGTAAGTGCTATATGTGCAGACAGTGAGGTGTAAGTACTATATGTGCAGACAGTGAGGTGTAAGTGCTATATGTGTAGACAGTGAGGTGTAAGTACTATATGTGCAGACAGTGAGGTGTAAGTGCTATATGTGCAGACAGTGAGGTGTAAGTACTATATGTGCAGACAGTGAGGTGTAAGTACTATATGTGTAGACAGTGGGGTGTAAGTGCTATATGTGTAGACAGTGAGGTGTAAGTACTATATGTGTAGACAGTGGGGTGTAAGTGCTATATGTGTAGACAGTGGGGTGTAAGTGCTATATGTGTAGACAGTGGGGTGTAAGTGCTATATGTGTAGACAGTGGGGTGTAAGTGCTATATGTGTAGACAGTGGGGTGTAAGTGCTATATGTGTAGACAGTGGGGTGTAAGTGCTATATGTGTAGACAGTGGGGTGTAAGTACTATATGTGTAGACAGTGAGGTGTAAGTGCTATATGTGCAGACAGTGAGGTGTAAGTACTATATGTGTAGACAGTGGGGTGTAAGTGCTATATGTGCAGACAGTGAGGTGTAAGTACTATATGTGTAGACAGTGGGGTGTAAGTGCTATATGTGTAGACAGTGGGGTTACCTACCTTGAGGCATAACGGCAGCACACTCAAAGCATTAGCTGTATGTACAAATCACACACTTGGTAAGACCTTTGTTTAATACAGTGAAAGGACAATTTACGGAGAAGAGAAGGAAAGTAGCTAATTAGAAATCAACTTATAATGTTCTATTTTAAAGCTGCACTCCAGGCAGCTATAAAACAACCCCAATTAATGCAGTTGTGAATTCATACAAAATCATTTTTAAAGGCAACTAACATAAGTGAAGAATTGAACTTTGTATTAGCCTCCTGCCATTCCAGTAGAACTTGGTTAAGAACTGAAAAGAACAGCGCTATGGGCCAATAAGGTTTTCTACGGAGCACATCTGCTGACAAGGAATGCGCTGAGAGGAGGAGAGAGCAGAGAGATTACCTCATCAGTCTTCTGCTGTTCATCACTGTATACTCACAGAATGGGGGAAAGTGAGGTGACTTAGTTGTATTACATTAATGGAGCAGGGGAAAAAGCAGGTCACCAGTTTTGTAGGCAGGTGTATGTACTAACAAAGAGGGTTAAAGGAAAAGTATAGCCAAAGCTATTTTGGCTATACTTCTCCTGTAGGTCTCGGGAGAACAGTTAGTTCTGCACTCCTGTGACCCGTTTTCAGCTGACATTGGGCTAAAGTCCACTGTTGGCTGATGTCACTCAGTCGGTTCAGGCTCGGGAAAGATCCTTTACATTCGGGATCCATCCACATGCCTAGATTGGCAACTGGCTCAGCCTCTCAGCTGTGCCGCTGGGAGACTGGGCCAGCCGCTCCTTGTCCTCCCCAGCCCACCTCTTTAGTGAGCACTGCAGGGGCAGAGCTGCGCTGCACGGCTCTCTACTCAGAGCAGAGGGGAGAACTGAGCGATCACTGGTGCTTGATCACTCAGTTCTTACTGCAGAAGCAGCGGGGGACAGATGCAGCATTGGGTCGATGCTTCATCCGCCAAGGTGAGTATAAATGTTTGTTTTTTTCATAGTCCATACTTGTTTTTTAATGACTGGTGCTGCTGTGGTTTACTGTTAACATAAAATAAGATAAGTACTTTATTGTCATTTCAATGCTGTGATGTGTCACCCGCTGCATTACTCACTGTCTGCCTCTGAAGTGATTTATGCAGAAGGAGACCGGACCTCAGGCTGTCCATGTGTGGGAGCGGAACAGTGAGGACATGTGTGTTAGCATGTGATCTAATGTCATGGAGGAGTAATGCTGTGTCAAACACAAGGCCCTGGGGGCCAAATCAAGCTCTTCAGGCCATTTCTTGTGGCCCTCACATCTCTTCTGCAGCTGCAGAACCTCCTTCGTCTCCACCCCCACTTTGTCTCAGCAGTCGGCAGCAGAAAAGAGGACAGAACTCCTCCACCAGATCCTGCACTTCTCCCTGCAGCCATGGAAAGGCTTGTCTTGGCCCCCTCCCCTTCTCAACAGTCAGCAGCAGAGAGGAGGGCAGAACTTCTCCTACAGATCTGGCGCCTCTCTGTGCAACCAAAGCACCCCTTTGTCTCCACCCTCCCCTAATCTCAGCATTCAGCAGACTCTAGACCTCCTCCAGACCCTGCACTTTCTGCTTCCCAGCATTGCAGTAGCACTAAATAACAGGGGTGCCCTGAGATTTAAGGGAGGGTGGGGGTACTCTTGACTTCTGATGGTGGGGGGACTCTTGACTTCTGATGGTGGGGGGGACTCTTGACTTCTGATGGTAGGGAACTCTTGACTTCTGATGGTTGGGGGATTCTTGACTTCTGATGGTGGGGGGACTCTTGACTTCTGATGGTGGGGGGATTCTTGACTTCTGATGGTGGGGGGATTCTTGACTTCTGATGGTGGTTGGACTCTTAACTTCTGATAGTGGGGGGACTCTTGACTTCTCATGGTGGGGGACTCTTGACTTCTGATGGTGGGAGGACTCTTGACTTCTGATGGTGGGAGGACTCTTGACTTCTGATGGTGGGGGACTCTTGACTTCTGATGGTGGGAGGACTCTTGATTTCTGATGGTGGGGGGACTCTTGACTTCTGATGGTGGGGGGATTCTTGACTTCTGATGGTGGGGGGATTCTTGACTTCTGATGGTGGGGGGGACTCTTGACTTCTGATGGTGGGGGGGACTCTTGACTTCTGATGGTGGGGGGACTCTTGACTTCTGATGGTGGGGGAACTCTTGACTTCTGATGGTGGGAGGACTCTTGACTTCTGATGGTGGGGGGATTCTTGACTTCTGATGGTGGGGGGATTCTTGACTTCTGATGGTGGGGGGACTCTTGACTTCTGATGGTGGGGGGACTCTTGACTTCTGATGGTGGGGGGACTCTTGACTTCTGATGGTGGGGGGACTCTTGTCTTCTGATGGTGGGGGGATTCTTGACTTCTGATGGTGGGGGGACTCTTGACTTCTGATGGTGGGAGGACTCTTGACTTCTGATGGTGGGGGGACTCTTGACTTCTGATGGTGGGGGGACTCTTGACTTCTGATGGTGGGGGACTCTTGACTTCTGATGGTGGGAGGACTCTTGACTTCTGATGGTGGGGGGGACTCTTGACTTCTGATGGTGGGGGGATTCTTGACTTCTGATGGTGGGGGGACACTTGACTTCTGATGGTGGGGGGACTCTTGACTTCTGATGGTGGGAGGACTCTTGACTTCTGATGGTGGGGGGGACTCTTGACTTCTGATGGTGGGGGGATTCTTGACTTCTGATAGTGGGGGGATTCTTGACTTCTGATGGTGGGGGGACTCTTGACTTCTGACGGTGGGGGAACTCTTGACTTCTGATGGTGGGGGGACTCTTGACTTCTGATGGTGGGGGGACTCTTGACTTCTGATGGTGGGAGGACCCTTGACTTCTGATGGTGGGGGGATTCTTGACTTCTGATGGTGGGGGGACTCTTGACTTCTGATGGTGGGGGGACTCTTGACTTCTGATGGTGGGAGGACCCTTGACTTCTGATGGTGGGGGGATTCTTGACTTCTGATGGTGGGGGGACTCTTGACTTCTGATGGTGGGGGACTCTTGACTTCTGATGGTGGGAGGACTCTTGACTTCTGATGGTGGGGGGGACTCTTGACTTCTGATGGTGGGGGGATTCTTGACTTCTGATGGTGGGGGGGACTCTTGACTTCTGATGGTGGGAGGACTCTTGACTTCTGATGGTGGGAGGACTCTTGACTTCTGATGGTGGGGGGACTCTTGACTTCTGATGGTGGGGGGACTCTTGACTTCTGATGGTGGGGGGACTCTTGACTTCTGATGGTGGGAGGACTCTTGACTTCTGATGGTGGGGGGGACTCTTGACTTCTGATGGTGGGGGGATTCTTGACTTCTGATAGTGGGGGGATTCTTGACTTCTGATGGTGGGGGGACTCTTGACTTCTGACGGTGGGGGAACTCTTGACTTCTGATGGTGGGGGGACTCTTGACTTCTGATGGTGGGAGGACCCTTGACTTCTGATGGTGGGGGGATTCTTGACTTCTGATGGTGGGGGGACTCTTGACTTCTGATGGTGGGGGACTCTTGACTTCTGATGGTGGGAGGACTCTTGACTTCTGATGGTGGGGGGGACTCTTGACTTCTGATGGTGGGAGGACTCTTGACTTCTGATGGTGGGGGGGACTCTTGACTTCTGATGGTGGGGGGATTCTTGACTTCTGATGGTGGGGGGGACTCTTGACTTCTGATGGTGGGAGGACTCTTGACTTCTGATGGTGGGAGGACTCTTGACTTCTGATGGTGGGGGGACTCTTGACTTCTGATGGTGGGGGGACTCTTGACTTCTGATGGTGGGAGGACTCTTGACTTCTGATGGTGGGGGGACTCTTGACTTCTGATGGTGGGGGGACTCTTGACTTCTGATGGTGGGGGGACTCTTGACACATCATGTAAGGGGGAGTGGGGTGCTCTGGAAATCTAGCCCTACAGATACAACGGGCCCTTTGAGGGCAACCATAATGCTGATATGGCCCGCGATGAAATTGAATTTGACACCCCTGCTTTAGCAGAACCCCAACATGGGTTCCCGAGGACCAGATTATAGATATTACATTATAGACAATACCAGTGAGAATGGACTTGGATGTAATAAGGTATGGACCACACCACCTAACACACATAGTACAGCCAAAGCCTGATATAGTGTTATGGACAAGAGAGAATGAGGATGTGAAGTTATCATTTTATTGGTTTCTACATTGTCTGGTGGTCTTGGAGAGAGAGTGTATCCATAGTGTATTAAAGAATTGGGGAACAAAGAGTACCATTCTAAGTTAACCCATGTTACGCCGTACCGCTGTGATGTGACCTTCCTATAGGAAATAATGGAAATCCTCTTGTCCTGTAGGATGAAAAATTGCACAGGTAAGAACTGGGGACTAAGAGACCAATCAGATTTCAGCTAATATAGTGTGATGAATGAAATATGAATGATGATTGATTACTATGGGTTATGGCATTTTAGGATTTAATGACTGTATAACAATGTCTAGGCACGTAAAAAAATGCCCCGACTAGCAGCTTTGTAGTTTGTGCAGTTCTGCTATTATGTTTCAGGTTAAAACAACACGCTCTGTAGCTAAATCTACATTTCATTAGTAAGGGCATGTCGGCATAATCAGCCATACATGTGGAACAAGCCAATCCCTTTGATGTATTGTATTGTGCAGGTTGAGACATCTCACCTCTTATCTGTCTGCAACAGAGAAAATGTCCATAACTGGCGGAGAGGTTTGCATGATGTCAGCAGTCACAGAAGTAAGAAAAACAAGCCGAAATGATTGTTTTCTCTTTATCTATTTAATAAACAGAGCGGTGGCTGAGAACAAGTGCAATCAATAATGTATATTAGAAACATGCTCCTTTTTATAGCCATGCATAGTACCTGGAGGTGTTATCTAGACAGCAGAGGAACATTACATATTAAGTCTTCTACTATCTGCTTTGTCTGCAGGATCAGCTCAGCAATGGAATAGTTAAAGTGGAACGTCACCCAAAATGGGAAGTTCTGCTCTTCTTCCTCTCCCCCTCCTCCTTCACATTTGGCCCATCATTTATTTTTTTTTTTGGGGGGGCAAATACCTGTCACACCCACTTCCGGGCAGATCGGCGCAGCGCTCCGAGCAGTTTGGCCCCCTCTCCTTCCCCCACAGGTCCCAGAAAGCTGAGAGACCAATCAGATAGCGTAGCGCAGCTTGCGCATGCGCAGTCGGCTGTGAACTTGCAAGCAGTCCCAGCCACCTTCCCACAGTTAACATGCCTGTGCCAGTGACTGAAGCCCGGTGAAGAAAACAGCCGGGTGAGGACAGCGCTGGGACAGGTCAATGTCTGTTTATTAAAAGTCAGCAGCTACAGTTTTTGTAACTGTTGACTTTTCATTTTTTTCATGAGTTGACTAAAGAACCACTTTAACCACTTGCTTACTGGACACTTATACCCCCTTCCTGACCAGTTCAATTTTCAGCGCTGTCGCACTTTAAATGACAGTTGCGCGGTCATGCAACGCTGTACCCAAACTACATTTTTATCCTTTTGTTCACACAAATAGAGCTTTGTTTTGGTGGTATTTAACCACTAGCCGACCAGCCGCCATCATTCTAACAGCGGCAGGTCAGCTCTCTCCCGCAAATCATCATAGCTGTACGTCAGACCTTTAGGCCTCATGCACACAAGACGCCAGTGCAAACTCTGCTGAACACATGTTTTTAAAAGCTGAAACCGGCGTTTAGAAACGCCCGTTTTGCCGCGTTTAGCCGCGTTTGCGTCTAAAAGCATCTGCAGAGCAGAAAATAACATTTTTCGACCCAACTTTGGGGCCCCATATCTCTGGTCTGCTAACACAGTAGGCCTAGCATTATAACATATCCAAATTTGGGGTTCCTAGCACTAAGTGGCCCCGAGATACGGGGCCCCAAAGTCCGGTCGCAAAATGTCAAGCACTTCTGCAGCAGAGAATGACATTTTGTGACCCGACTTTGGGGCCCCATATCTGAGGGCCACTTAGTGCTAGGAACCCCAAATTTAAATATTTTATAGTGTTAGTCCAACTGTGTCAGCACACCAAATGTGGGGTTCCTAGCACCAAATTCGGGTCGCAAAATGTCAAGCACTTCTGCAGCAGAGAATGACATTTTGTGACCCGACTTTGGGGCACCATATCTCGGGGCCACTTGGTGCTAGGAACCCCAATTTTGAATATGTTATAGTGTTAGTCCAACACACCAAATTTGGGGTTTCTAAGCACTAAGTGGACCCAAGATACGGGGCCCCAAAGTCGGGTTGCAAAATGTCAAGCACTTTTCTGCAGCAGAAAATGACATTTTGTGACCCGACTTTGGGGCCCCGTATCTCGGGGCCACTTGGTGCTAGGAACCCCAGAGATATGTGGCCCCAAAGTGGGTTTGTAAAAAACACTTATAAACGCAAACGCGGGTAAACGTGATACCGGTGTTTAGCCGCGTCTAGCCGCGTTTGGCGTCTGAAACGTGGAAAACGTTTGTGTCTGAACCCATTTTTTTGCTTCTGGAAAAACGAAGTTAAACGCAACTGCCTAAAAATGCCAAAAAACGAGACTGTGTACATGGACACATAGGATAACATTGAATGGGTTCAGGGGAAGTTGAAAAAAGTGTCCAACTGCCTCTGAACGCGAGTTTAACAGCGTCTCGTGTGCATGAGGCCTTAAACATCCTTAAACAGCTAGAGCAGGCTTCTGTCAGGAGAGGAGAGACAGATCATCTGTTCCTACTAGCCAGGAACAACGATCTGGCTTCTCCTCTAGTCAGTCACATTTCCCCACAGTAAGTAATGGCCTGGTCATTAAAGTGGATGTAAAGCCAATGTCATCCTTTCTAAACTACTGCCATAGGGGTTAATTATAAGGATATACATGCCTCCTGCATGTATCTTTACCTGTCAAATGTCTCCCCTGTCTGTTATGAGACCCGAAAAACTGCATAGTCTGTGGGTGGGTCTGTTGTCTGGAGCTCGGTGGGTGGAGTTGTGATGTCAGTAGACTCCCCTGTGTATTTCTAACACTGAACTTCTGCTATGATCTCTAACATCCAGTGAAAAGACAGGAAAGTAACCACCTGACTTCAGCATGCCAAATCATACTGAGGTGTGGAACAGCCAATCCTTGCAGAGCTGCTGAAGAAAGGAGTGGGGGAGGGAATTAAAAAATAATGCCTGTGTCTTAGGCTGTCAACTCACAGCAAGGGGGAGTATTTGACAAAGTTTTTCTCACTTTGTAAAGATTTTTCTCACTGAACAATAAAAGAGGATTGCTCAGAGATGGATTAACTCTGTGTGGAAAGACTGGGCTCAAATGATAGCAAATGTTATACTCTACGGTATGATATCAAAAAAATAAAATTTTTTTTGGGTTTACATTCACTTTAAGGGGGCAAATCCCTCCAGGGCTGAAGTGGTTAATTACCACTTTTTTTATTTGTTTTTGCAAACAAAGTTTTTTTTATAGCTTGTTATAAAATTTTTGCAAACAGGTCATTTTTCTCCTTCGCTGATGTGTGCTGATGGGGCTGCACTGATGGGCACTAATAGGCTGCACTGATGGGCACTGATAGGCACGGGTAGGCAGCACTGATAAGTGACACTGGTGATGAGGCACTGATTGGCAGCACTGATGGGCACTGGAAGGTGGCACTGGAGGGCACTGATTAGCAGCACTGGTGGGCACTGATTACTGATTAGCAGCACTTTTGAAGGCCCTGGAGCACCAGGACAATGGAAATGCCACAAAAATTACCCCATTTGTAAAGCTAACACCCAACACATAATCTAGGATAAGGTGACCAGATTTTTAAAATGAAATCCGGGGACATATTTTTTTTTTTACTTGTAATGGCAGCAATCGGCGACTCTTTGCCCGTCTCCGCCGCCGCCCGCCTCACAGCCTGTCAAGTCTAAAGCCCCATACACACCATCAGATTTTCTGCTGATTTTTTCCTTATGATTTACCACAACCATATAATATGAGGTCAAACCTTAGGAGTTTCAATTTGTATGCAATCAGGCAGGCCCTTGCACTATATGGTTTTGGTAAATCTGAAGACAAAAATCAGCAGAAAATCTGATAGTGTGTATGGGGCTTTACTCTTCGGGCCCCGGCTACTACTGGGTGGGGAGCAGAGGAAGATCACTCCACCAGGGAAGGCAAGGAGATAAGCAGGCAGGCGGCTGGCTGGGACTTGAGCCAAGGCAGAAGAACATGCGAGTGGAGCTGAATGGGCATGCGCCCGAAACTGAAGAAATTGTCCCTCCGCTCCGACCAGCACATGATCATCAGAAAGGGGCACAGATAATGGAAAAAAATAAACCCCCATAAGCTAGTAGGAGCGGCAGAAGAGGGAGGGTGCAATTCAGATTTTTTTCTTTTTATTCTGCACGGGCTGTCTGTTAAATTGCCCCAGCCTCTGTTCAAATCCAATCCAGGGACAAAACTGGGGACAGACTTGGTCCGGGGACAGTGTCCTCAATCCGGGGACTGTCCCCAGAAACCGGGGATGTCTGGTCACCCTAATCTAGGAGGCATAATGAGTCTTATAAACATGTCATTTTTTGTCAACAAGTTTTTGGAAAATGTAAAAAGAAAATGAAAACACTTTTTTTTTTTTTTAACACAAAATTGTCAATTTATAAGATATTTCTAACACATAGCATGTGCATAGCAAAAATTACACCTCAAAATACATTCTGCTACTCCTCCTGAGTATGGGGATTCCACGTGTGAGAGTTCTTCACAGCTTGACCACATAGAGAGGCCCAACATGCAGGGAGCACCATCAGGATAAGCACTGATGAGGCATTGATGAGGCACGGATGAGAACTGATGCAGCATGGATGTGGCACGGATGATCACTGATGTGGCATGGATGAGCACTGATGTGGCATGGATGGGCACAGATGAGCACAGATGAGGCACGGATATGGCATGGATGAGGCACAGATGAGGTATGGATGAGGCAGGGATATAAGGCATGGATGAGGCACGGATGGGCATGTATGAGGCACGGATATGGCCCAGATGGACATGTATGAGGCACAGATGGGTATGAATTTGGCACGGATGGGCATGTATGAGGCATGAATGAGGCACAGATGGGCATGTACGCATGGATGGGCAGGGATGGGCATGTATAAGGCACGTATGAGCATGTATACATACCTCCCAACATTTTGAGATGGGAATGAGGGACACCTACTAACAAACGTATGTAGGCATAGGACACGCCCCCTGTCACACCTCCTTAAAGAAAAATTAACCAAAAAAAGTTATTGAAATAAACAAGGGCTTTTTTTACCACTACTATTCCTTTATATTGGCTTTTAAAATGTAAAAATGCAGCAATTTAGAAATTGGATGAAAGGTTTACCACTGGAAACACTTTTTGAAAGATAAAAAGTGCATTTTAAATACAACTATAGAGATCAGACCAAAATGAGGGACAGATGAGGAGGAATGAGGGACAGAGGGACATTGCTCCAAATCAGGGACAGTCCCTCAAAATCAGGGACAATTGGGAGCTATGTGTATAAGGCATGAATGGACACAGATCAGCGCTGTGGGCACTTCACATCCAGTCTACTCATGCTGCTGCACCATTTCCCTCCTCTCCTCACACGCTGTACCGATCACGTGTGAAGAGAGGAGAGGAGAGAGAGCTGAACTGGACATGCGCGTATGAAGCATGTATGAGGCATGTATGAGGCACAGATGGGCATGTATGAGGCACAGGTGGGCATGTCTGAGGCACATATGGGCATGTATGAGGCACGGATGGACATGTATGAGGCACAGATGGACATGTATGAGGCACAGATGGGCATGTATGAGGCACGGATGGACATGTATGAGGCACAGATGGGCATGTATGAGGCACGGATGGACATGTATGAGGCACAGATGGACATGTATGAGGCACAGATGGGCATGTATGAGGCACGGATGGACATGTATGAGGCACGGATGGACATGTATGAGGCACAGATGGGCATGTATGAGGCACGGATGGAAATGTATGAGGCACAGATGGGCATGTATGAGTCACAGATGGGCATGTATGAGGCACGGATGGAAATGTATGAGGCACAGATGGGCATGTATGAGGCACAGATGGGCATGTATGAGGCACGTATGGACATGTATGAGGCACAGATGGACATGTATGAGGCACAGATGGGCATGTATGAGGCACAGATGGGCATGTATGAGGCACGGATGGACATGTATGAGGCACAGATGGACATGTATGAGGCACAGATGGGCATGTATGAGGCACAGATGGGCATGTATGAGGCACAGATGGGCATGTATGAAGCACGGATGGACATGTATGAGGCACAGATGGGCATGTATGAGGCACGGATGGACATGTATGAGGCACGGATGGACATGTATGAGGCACAGATGGGCATGTATGAGGCACGGATGGACATGTATGAGGCGCAGATGGGCATGTATGAGGCACGGATGGAAATGTATGAGGCACGGATGGAAATGTATGAGGCACGGATGGAAATGTATGAGGCACGGATGGACATGTATGAGGCACGGATGGAAATGTATGAGGCACAGATGAGCATGTATGAGGCACAGATGGGCATGTATGAGTCACGGATGGAAATGTATGAGGCACAGATGGGCATGTATGAGGCACGGATGGAAATGTATGAGGCACAGATGGGCATGTATGAGGCACGGATGGAAATGTATGAGGCACAGATGGGCATGTATGAGGCACGGATGGGCATGTATGAGGCACGGATGAGCATGTATGAGGCATGGATGAGGCATGAATGAATACAGATCAGCGCTGTGGGCACTTCACATCCATCCCACTCACGCTGCTGCAGCTGCTCCCTCCTCTCCTCACATGCTGTACCAATCACGTGTGAATAGAGGAGAGAGAGCTGAACCGGACATGCGTTTGTTGACAAGTTATCGCAATCACATGGTAAAGGACTGCTGTCATCTGCCCTATACCCGATCACTGACATTTCTGGGTGCGTGCCCCAGGGGGCGCCCGGGAAGAGCGAGTTTGGGAGGATGTCATAGTACACCCTCCCAGAACTAGCCGACAGCGCTGTAGAGGTAATTCATCTACGGCCCGGTTGGCAAGTGGTTAAAGTGCATACTTCCCAACTTTCTGAGATGGGAATGAGGGACACCAATTAGCAAAAGTATGTAGGCATAGGACACACCCTCTACCACACCCCCCTAAAGGACAATAGTACAAAAAAAAGACTGGTTACTTTATTTATTTCAGGTACTTATATAGCTCCATCAATTTACGCAACGCTTTATATATAGTATACATTCACATCAGTCCCTGCCCTCAAGGAGCTTATATCTATATATATCTTAGGTCCCTAACATATATATATACTAGGGACAATTTAGACAGGAGCCAATTAACCTACTAGCATGTCTTTGGAGTGTGGGAGGAAACCAACACAGAAAAGAAAGAGGGCGCACCAACCTAGTGCATTACCACTGGTAAACTTTAATGCAGCATAAAAAAAGTAAAAATTATACTCACAAACGAGCTAGTATAAATAGCTTTCAAAAGGGCGCAAAAGCGCTGTTTCTGTGGATCGACACCCCAGGACCTGTTGCCGAGAGGATATGACCAGCGCAAATGGCTGATGGCTTACGCGTTTCGGGGGAGCACCCCTTTCTTCAGAGCCTAAGCGGGCAATGGTTGGTCTCTCGAATTGCTCTCTCTATAAATGTATGTGCCTGTGTCTACCCCACCCAATTAGTGACGACGCCCCCTCCCACAGGTATTAGGCACCACCCACCCATTCGGGTTAACCCTCTCTATCCCATCCCTCTGAGTGTGATTCCCCGTTTGTTAGCCAAAATATAGAGGGCAAACATCACTCAATGTAATCTGCTAAAGAGATAATGGTAGTGGTAATACTAGTATAAAAAGAAATTGATTAATTGAAAAAATAAATAGATATAAAAAGATATAAAGTATATAGAAACACTGGACCAGTAGGTCAATTCCACTCTCACCATATGCTATGTGCAACAGGGCAGGGGAAGAGGGATTGGGTGCGCCAAAACGAAGACATCTCGTTTTCATGCAGCTCTAATTGTGTCCCCATGCCCCCGATCTACTGGGGTGAATGATGCCGGGCTCCTCCGGCTCCCAGGAGCCCTAATGGTGCCGCATGCCATGTGTGGAGCCCTAATGGTGCCGCATGCCATGTGTGGAACGCACGCTATTCAACAGGCCGGGAAGTGCGGGCGTACCTGCGTTCCACCCGCAACTTCTGGCCGATCGTGGCGTCATTACCCCCTCCTCCACATGCATCAGAGGTCACTGTGCGCCAGGAACACGGTCCGGAAGCGTGGGTGTGTTTGCGTTCCACCCACTGCTTCCGACCGTCAACCTGTGGTGAATGATGCGCGCGCATCTCAGTACGGCCGCGCGCTCTCTACCAATCGCTCCACTACCAAGAATCTGTGGGAGTCCTTCCTCCCTCAATCCTGGAGGGTGGGACTATCAACACTAATTTTAGACCAAAATCCAGCTTCTATCCCCACTGGAACAAGGGGAACTTTATACCTACGTTCTATGAAGTAGTGATGGAGGAATTCAGGAGAATCTGTGGAAACAAGAAACGGAAGTATACTAAAGACCACAGAGCTAGCTTGGAGGGTCCTTTGGATAGTTTGAAAAAGAACTCTGAAATAGTCATAAGAAAAGCAGACAAAGGTGGAGGTCTGGTGATTCAAGATAGAGATCAATATCTGGAGGAAGCATATAGACTGATTGGTGATACCAACACCTATGAGAGACTTACTTGGGATCCCACAGTTAACTATAACATGGAATTAAAAGCGCTTCTGGATAAAGCATTATCAGATCAAGTCCTGACCAAAAACGAGTA